>JAUFSE010000026.1:600000-995097 GCA_033030345.1 Verpa bohemica | reverse complement strand
ACAGCACCTTAACCCTAACTAACTAACCCTAACTAACTAACCCTAACTAACTAACCCTAACTAACTAACCCTAACTAACTAACCCTAACTAACTAACCCTAACTAACTAACCCTAACTAACTAACCCTAACTAACTAACCCTAACTAACTAACCCTAACTAACTAACTAACCCTAACTAACTAACTAACCCTAACTAACTAACCCTAACTAACTAACTAACAGAAACATGTCGCAGAGCCAGATCAAAAACATATGTGAAGAGAAAACCCGAAGGAAAAACTTTCATAACCGAAGCGTGACGTACCAGGGATGCCGCCTGGTGATTCCAATTTAGTGAGAGAAAAGAAAGGGCCGTTTTAACCTATACCGTTGTATCCATTTCTTTTTCCTTTTGAATTCTGGTTTTGGCCCTTGCAGGGCATGCCGGATCGTTTGCCTTGTGTCCCGGGTTCTGGGGGCAGTTAACGCATTTAATGGGGAAGTGGGTGCATTTAATACCACCTTTACAGGTGTTGCACTTGTGTTCAGTGGTGTGGTGATCATCACAGGCAGATGCTGAGCGCGGGCTGGGGTGTTCTTGCATCTAAAGTGGTGGTGGCCAAACTGCTGGCAGTTTTGGCACTGGGTGGAGGGGGTGACAGGGACATATGGCTCGAGTCTGCACATAGTATTGTCGATGATGAAGTGGCTGGTGCCTAGGGTCTTTAAGGTTACCGCCGCATTGAAGGCGATAACCATAGAAGAGTGCCTCTTCCCGTATCTGTTCTCAGGTTTGCTGAGCCATCGAGGAACTTGTGCCAGTTGGACGGATTCGTAGTTCATTTTAATGAACTCTGCTACCGCCACCCCTGCCATGGTACCTTCGCCTACCCTGGTGGGGACTCCGTGGAGGATAAATTTTGACCAACGGCTGTTGGGTTTAGCGGTGGAGGGGGAGAGGCCGAGGGTTTGCAGTCTGGAGGTGATGGTCTCCGAATAAGAGACTGCTTGTTCGCCTGGGATGTGGGGAGGAGTTACAAGGACTATGTTTTCCTTGTTGGTGAATCTGCATAGAAGAAAGTAAACGCCAGTGCCCTCAAGGGCTGCGTTGACGCTTTTGAGAATGGAGTCTTGGGTGACTCCTTCGGGTGCTGGTTCAAAAAGTTCGACGATGAACTCTCTGTTGATTTTTGTGTAATCGGCCTTGAAGAGGGGTTCTACCTTCTTCTTGGCCTTGGTCTTTGGGGGGGTGGGGGCTTTGGGGGGTGCTCTAGCGGCTGCTGCTGCGTAGGTCCCTTTTTCCTTGGGCCTGGTTTCTTTCGGAGGGGGGGCCTGTTGTTTAGGCTTGGGCTGTTGGGGTTGTTGTTGTTGTTGTTGAGGTTGGGGGGGGGTTGGTTGCCTCGGCTGGTTTCCTAACCTTGCGACCGTGGATTTAAGCGAGGTGATTTCTCTAGAGAGTTCGCTTATTGTCGAGATGAGGGGGGTAATGGCACTCAGCACGGAGTTGTTAACTAACCACGTAGTGTAGTTAGACGTGCCCGACTTGGCCTGGATGGTGGATGGGAGGTAGTTAACCTCTAGGTCGTAGAGAAGAGTGAAGTCTGGAGGAGGGGCCTGGGATTCGTCCATTCTGGAGTCCTCCTGGCTAGTGTTTTGTGGGGAGATAGACATTTTGAGCGGGGTAGCCGGCTCAAATGGTGTTGAGAGGGGTGAGAATGTATTCCTGCTGCTGCTAGCAGTTGAGGAGGTCACTCTGGGTCGTTTGGCTGGGGAGACTGATCTAGTCGTCCTGGAAGATGAGGGGGTGCTAGTTCCAAACCGAAGCTGAGATTGCTTGGGGGTGCTAGTTCCAAACCGAAGCTGAGATTGCTTGGGGAACGTGAGCTGTGGGGTGGAGGGGGTAAAGCCAGGCGTGGAGGCCATGACTGCTAGTTCGTGTCGGCGTATTGTCTCTTCTTTCAAGAGGTTGGTGAGGTGATTGTAACAATCCCATTTTCCGCGTATGGCTGGAAAGTTTGCGAGGGATTGCTCGTCCTGTACCCGGTTGATCAGGTAGGTTTCGAGAATATTGTCGGAGAGGGAGGTGAGGTTGAGCGTTTGTACGTCTGGTACTAGCAGGTCGACGTATTCTGCCCATCCTTTAGGGGTGGAGGTAGGAGCCATCTTGGGGACACAGGGTCCAAGAGGATCGTGAAGGTTTGAAGCCGAAAAATAAAGAACTTTGCTCGCTAAAGTCTCGCGCCCGAAGGTTTGCAACCGAGGAGAAAGGAATAAAAGGTTGCGTGGAGAACTAACTACCACGGGCGGAACTATCTACTTATATACTAATTCTCTACGCAACAGCCAAGCCCCTTTTTCGAATACAGTCTAGTCCGATATCCTATCTTCCTATGAGTCAACCCCTTGACTCATCCATAATAACCGCGTTCCTCGCTATCTATGAGTCAACCCTGTGATTCATACTTAACCCGATTTCCCAATCCGATCCTTACTAATGGCTGACACATCCAGCCATGCCGTGACAAGCAGTCTATTGGTGTCTTCTGCGCATTCTGCTAGTGCTATCTTTCGGGAGTGTTGAGTGCCATTGCGGAGCATTTCCAGTACCTTGTTGGGGAAACTATCTGTCTTGTAAGCCTGTGAGAACAATTCTTGAACGTTGGACGATCCTTCAGTGGGTTCGTTTGACAAAGTACCCGCTAACAAACCTATCTTTGTGTCCAAATTCTCCTTCTTTAGTATCGTTTGACTTTGTTGCAAAAGTCTTTCATCCCCCTCCTTAGGTAGATCCTCTGATCTCCTAGTCAACGCGTCCGGTTTTCCCCCTTGTTTCCCTAGTCTGAACGATATTTTAAAATTAAATCTAGAAAGAAACTCGCTCCACCTTGCTTGTCGTCTGTTGAGTAACTTTGTTGACATAAAGTATTCCAGGTTTCTATGGTCGCATAGTACTTGTACCACATCCTGGGCTGATTCCAATTCTGGTCTCCATTCTTCGAAACATCTGATAATTGCCAGTAACTCTTTGTCATATATTTCATAGTTACATTTGGCCGGTGAGTGTTTTTTGGAGAAGAAAGCCACAGGGTGTAGGATTCCTTCGTCGTCTCGTTGGGATAGTACTCCGGCAGAGACATAGTCAGAGGCGTCTGTTTCCACGACTATCTCTCTGTCCGGGTCAAAGTGCCGTAGTATGGGTGCTGATACGAACGCCTTTTTCAGTGTCTGGAAAGCTTTTTCTTGTAGATCTGACCATTTGAAAACGGTGTCCTTTTTTGTCAGTGCCGTGAGGGGTGCTGCCACTCTAGAGTAGCCCAATATGAATCGCCGGTAGTAATTTGCAAATCCTAGGAAAACCTGTACATCTTTGACTGATTTCGGTGTTTCCCATTCGGTGACTGCCGATACTTTCTCAGGATCCATTTTGATACCATTGGGGGTGAGGATAATTCCCAGGTACTTAGTTTCCTGTACGTGGAATTCGCATTTTTCTGGTTTCAGGTGTACTCCGTTGAGGTCCAGTGCTGCAAGTATTTGTCGTACGTGTTCCTTGTGTTCCTTTAGTGTTTCCAAATATATCAATATGTCGTCCAGGTATGCTGTAGCGAAGTGATCTAGAAATGGTCGGAGAATGTCATTGACCCAATGTTGGAAGGTTGCCGGTGCGTTGGTGAGTCCGAAAGGCATAACTGTATACTCAAAGTGACCATACCGTGTTCTGAAGGATGTTTTCCACTCATCAAAGCATGCGGATCTGGTTGTATCCCCAACGAAGGTCCAGTTTAGTGTACCATTTAGCTTTAGCAAGACGGTTGAGGGTTTCCTGTATCAGTGGTAGCGGGTATCGGTTTTTGAGGGTAATCTCATTGAGTTTTCGGTAGTCAACACATAGCCGTAGTGATCCGTCTGCTTTTTTGACAAATAGTATCGGTGCCCCTGCTGATGATTTGCTGGTCCTAATGAATCCCTTTGGCAGGTTTTCCTGTAGATAGTCCCTGAGTGCTTGTAGTTCCATTCGTGAGATGCCGTACATTGGTCCAAAAGGGGGTTCTTTTCCCTCTTGTAGCGTAATCTTATGGTCATATTTTCGGTGCGGTGGCAGGGCGGCTGCGACGGATTCTTTAAACAAATGCAAATATTGATGGTATTCAGGAGGTACAACAGTCTTGATGTCTATGGTTTCCTTCTTGGTGTTCAGTGCTTTGTCGATGTCTCGTAACGATACGGAGAAGACCTGCAAATTTTGTCTGTTGGCATTCCACAGAAAGGGGGTAGCTCCAATCATGGCTATTTTGACTGTCCTTCCTTCTGGTAGCGGTACGGAAGTTCCTGTGGCTGTTACTGGGCCTTGTTCTAGTAGGCATTTGGTCAAGCAGAGGGGGGAGTTGAATGTCAGTCTGTTCCCTTTTGGCTGTATCGTGACGTCGTGGTGTCGCATCCATGGGATTCCCATAACGATGGGGTAGTGGCCTAACTGTGTTACAAAAAACGGTGCTTCCTCTTCGTGCCCATGGATGTTGATTCTGAGTTTTGCCATTTGAGTAATGGTTCCGGATTCTATGGGTCTGCCGTCGATAACCTCAATCTGTCGAGGGTTTTTTAGTGGGTATATGGTGATGTTGTTGTGGCTTACAAAGTTTTTATCTATAAATGCGTATCCAGAAGCTCCAGTATCAATGAGGGCATAGGTAGGTTTGAATGGTTCTTTATTTTCCGAAATTAAACAAGTAACTACCAATTGGTTTCCGTCCATTTCCTCCTCTGATACTGAAAAAGCTGAAATACATAAACTAGAAAAATCCTTTACTGGTCACTGGGCTAAGCCACTTAGCGCAGGGACTCCTCTTTTAACTCCTCGTCATCGGTGCTTTCCTCATCCCTTTCTTCCATTCTTCCTCCCGCTGCGCGCATTGGTCTTCTGGGGGTAAGCCTGGACCTGGGCGGGGCTGTGGGGCAATCGCTTGCGAAATAATTTACCCCTCCGCACCAGTAGCACCTCCCCTCAACGCGCCGGGCCTCCCTTTCCTGTGGTGTCGGTCTACCTCTTCCTGCTTCCAATTCCATGGGTACTACCCCTCCTGGCGTGTGCGATGGGTGGGTTTCTGCAGATTGTTGTGGGGGTGCTGGTGTCGAGTGTTGCCGGGGCGCTGGTGCCTGTGCCGGTGGTCGATACCCTGAGCTCCTTCTGTTGTCTGTATGTCGGGAGAGGAGTCGTTGCCTGTTATCCAATCTTTGCAGGAGTGTTGCGTATTGTTCGATGGTGTTCAGTGTGTCGTGCTGTATCATTAATTGTCTGAGTTCATCACTGAGTCCGTTGGTCAGTAGGTTGATTAGGGCCACCACATTATAGCCTGTCTCTGGTGCATATCTTTGGAACTTGGCGTAGTAAACTGAAAACGAAGTATTTCGTTGTTTCAAGTTTCGAAGTGTATCTTGTGCGGTTCGTTGTCTATCCGGGTCTCCGAAAGCGTTATCCAGTATACGGTAGAATTCGTCCATGGTGGGTAAGTTTACCCAGTGTTAGTCATGTATCCAAGAAATTGGTCGGCAGGGTCGCCTTCCAAACGAGACAAGGCTTAGGTGAGTTTGTTTTGCAATGTGGGGTAACGGTCTGCATTTCCTACTAGCTTTAACCTAAGAGCTTGTTGGAACAGGCGCAAGGTTTCCCTTTTGCCGTCGTATTTTGCTGGGTCTGGTAGTTTTTCTGATCTGTTGTGGTTGGTTGGTGGGGTGAGGTCTGGTGGTGGCGGCGGTGGTACTTCTCCAGCTGGCCTTTGTGCTAGCTGGGCTTGCAATGCGGTGATCTGGTTACCTAGGTTGGTTACCTGGGTCTGTAGTTCGGTGTTTTGGTTTTGCAGTGTTCCCTGTTCTCTGAGGGCGTCGGTAAGGTCAGTGCTGTATTGTTGTGTTCCTTGTCGACATTTAGTCACAAGGGTGTAAAGGTTTCTGAGTTCTTCTGTTGATTCCGGTGGTGGTGCTTCTGGGTAACGTACAAAGAAGCTGTCGAGGTCTGCAGTAAGCTGTTCATAGTCGATAGGAGCAGCCATGGTCATGGTGTTGTGAAGGTTGGCGTTGGAGACGCAACCTTAGTATCACGGTCGGCGGTGTCGGTGTTCGGTAACAGTACGATGAAGTAACCAAGGCTCACAACCCGAGGTCAGTTCCTTAGTAGGATCCTACTATCTGCAGGAATACCAACTACTAAGTAAAAAACCAAAGAGAAGTCTCACGATGGAACGGTAACAGTAACAGTATGGGTAAAGAATCAATAAAAAGTAAGTATGTAATTAATTCATGTCCGCGTAGGCTGGTGTGCCTATTGCGTGAGCCACTAATGTGGCCTCCTATCTAAACCTAATGCCGCCTGTACGTACAAAGTGAAGTAAAAAAAAAAAAAAAAACCTGTAAAAATATAGTCTCAAGCCCTTCCTTCACCTGCTCCGATATATGTCCTGTCTGGATACAAAAGAAAAGCTTCCCCCGCCCAGACTACCTTTTTCTTTTCTTATATAACTGGGTTTCGAGTGCAAATAGCAATAGTGGTTGTGCGTTGTAATGGTTGGTGATTGTGTCCCAATCTTCGGATTCATATTTGCGGAAGAGTCTAAGTCTTTGAATAGCGTAGTTGGGGCAGTCGAGTATGATATGTCTGGAGGAGTTTGTTTCCCCACACGAGCAGTTCGTGGCTGCCCTTGTGGGGGATGCGTCCATGTGGTTGATTTCGTTCTTTATTTGAAGAATGAGTTGAGCGTTTCTTCTATTCATGTTGGCGATGGCTGGAAGGGGACCTATGGGGTTGCGTCCGATGCTTTTGGCTAGGTGGCGGTGTGGGAGGCCTTTTAGCCAGGTGAGGGTGATTTTGTTGTATGTGTTTGGGCTGGTGCTGGCTTTTTTCGCTATAGTGTCAGCCAGGTCGTTTTCCATAATTCCCATATGGGCCGGGGTCCACTGTCCTTTGACACTGCAGCCTCGAAGCTCCAGTGCCTTAATGTCCTCCAGGCTTTTCCTGACTTTTTCTCTTGCTGGGGTGTGATTTTTCCAAAGGCTACGTAGTGCGTTTTGGTTGTCTACGCATAGGTGGATGGTTTCGTTTGCTGTTCCTCTTTTATTGAGGTATTCGATTGCGAGGGAGATGGCGTTGATCTCTCCGTCTAGGATGTCGGCGTATTCGCCTATGTTTTGGGAGCCCGTGGCGATTGTTTTGTTAAGTCTGGTGATAGCAAAGCCTGAGCTTACCGTTGTGCTTTTTGATCCGTCGCTGTAGATTTTAATGTCTTCGCTGTGTTTTTCCGCCCATTCTTTGTGAGCTGTGGCCGCATCCTCTTTTTTAAGAGTGGCTATGTTTAGGTGTTCTTTTAGAAGTAGTTGGGGTGGGATGTCAGATGGGTTTTCTATGTCGTGCTCGTTGGTGTGTTGTAGTATTATTGAGGCTATGCGTTTGATGCCCGTTCCGTTTCTTGTGGTTTTCTCTTTGATGGCTTGTATAAGGTGAGGTTTGATAACGTTGGAATCCGGACTTAGAAGGGTTTTGATTCCGTAGTTTAGGGATCGGTAGTTGAGTAAGTCTTTCAGGTCGGGGAGCCCTGCATCTTTTAGAAGGTGGGGGATGTTGGTGTGTATCGGTAGTCCCGTAATGAGCCTGGCTAGTTTATGGTAGCTGGGGGCGAGAGCGTTGATCAGGTGTCTGGCTCCCGTCCACCATATCTCTGATCCCCAGAGGGCGTGTGGGATGGTGACTGTCCATATGAGTCTATGGAGTGTTTTGGGGGTTAGTTTATATTTCCTCCCTAGGTTGAGGAGTTGGATGGTAGAAGTGATAAGGCGGGAGGCCGCTATCGATGCTTGTTGTCTGAAGCTGAGTCTTTGGTCGATGGTGACTCCTAGCATTTTGATGGTCGTGGAGGGAAAAATTGTGTGGTTCCCTAGTTGGATGGTGTTTGTGGGTGTTTTGGCGCATGGGGACATAAATAGCAGTTCTGATTTTTCTTCGCTGAATTTTATGTTGAGTGTAGCCGTTTTGTTAAGTTTGAGGTTGAGCCTTTCTTGTAGTCTTAGGGTGTTGAATTTGGGGGTGGTGCCGCCTTGTAGCATGGCATCGTCGTCCATGTATACGCTGTCCAGCTCGTATTTGTTGGAGGACGTGTTGACCAGCGGGTTTGCGTAGATCAAATATATGATGGGTGAAAGGGGGGACCCTTGGGGGGTTCCTGATTTGTATGGGATGGGTGTGGCTACTTCTCCGTTAAAGGCGAACGAAATGGTTCTGTCTTTGTTGAAGGTGGATATCCAGTTGCATATGTAGTCTGGAAATTTTGTGATTTTGAGGATTTCTATGAGGCGGTTGTGATTGATGCAGTTGAATGCACCTTTGACGTCGTTCGTTAGGATGGCTGGTCTGTGACTGGTGATCTTGTAGGTGGAGGCATGTCGCATCCTTTCCTGGGCGAGTGTTAAAAGGCGGAGTAGGGTGTCCGTACTAGATCTTCCTTCTCTTGCGCCCATTTGTGCATTGGAGAGGGCTCCGTTTATGGCCCCGTATTTGGCCATTCTTTTGGCGATTATGGCCTCCAGTAGTTTGCTGATGCAGGGTAGGAGGGATATGGGTCGGTATGATTTGGGGTCGTGTAGGTTGTTTTTCTTGGGTTTAAGAATGGGGACGCATTTGATGATTTTCCATTCTTGTGGCATGGTGCCGTGGTAAACAAGTTGTGAGTAGATAGTGGGGAGTAGTTGTGGGTTGGCGTTGTAGATGGCTAGGATGGTGGGCCATCTTAGTCTGTCGTTGCCCGGGGCTGTTTTGAGGTTTCTTCTCAGGGCCTGTGTTACTTCTTCTTGGGTGATAGCTGTATAGGATCGGGAGAGGTCAGTGTTGTTGGGGATATAAAAGTGAAGGGGTGGGGGGGTGCTGTCATTTTCGGGGAAAAGCACGGTGTTTAGCCTGTCGCATTTCCCCTTGAATGTTTCCTCGCCTTGTATATTTGGTATGTCCCCTCTGCTTTTTTCCTTTAGGAGTTTCCAGATGGTGTGTTGGTTGGCTCCGTTGATGGTGAGGGTCCAGTAGTCCGACTTGGCTTTGCGGACCAGTTTCCTCCATTTGTTTGCCGTTTTCCTGTAGTCTTCCTTTTTTGTAGGATCGCCTTTGTCGTATTGGTGGATTCTTTGTTTGCGGTGGGTTTCCTTTTTTAGTTTGTCTATTTCTGGGGTCCACCATTTGTGGTATTTTTTATTTGGCTGTCTGATGGGGACTATTGTTTCTATTGTTTCCCATATTTCCTTCGTGATTTCCTTTATTGACTCTAGGGTGTGTTGCGGGGTGTGCCATTGTTTGGTTTCGGTGTTGATTTTTTGGATGCCTTCGTGGAATTTGGTCCAATTTGTTTTCCCCCATAGTTTAGTGTGAGGTGTTTTGGGTGGGTTCATCGCCCAGATGGTTTGGGTCATGGCGTGGTCGGAGTTGTGGGAGGGTCCGTCGTCCACCGACCATCCTTGGATGATGTTTGTGGCCGTGCCTTTGTGAAACGTAAGGTCAATGATGGTGGGTCTGAGTCCGTTTCTGGGAAAGTGTGTGAAGCTGTTGTTGTTGGCCAGCTCCATGTGATTATCGCTGAGCCAGTTGGCTATAGTTCCTCCGTGGGGGTCGGCCCTGATTCTGTCTGAGTATTCTTGTGTTTTTTCTTGATACCATAGGCTGTCGTGGGCGTTAAAGTCCCCCGCGAGGTAGCAATTTTTTGTGATGGGGATGTTTGGTATCTGTTTGGCGAGGTGTTTGGATTTACCCGGGGAGTATATGTTGTAGACTGTGATTTTTTCCCCGTTGATGGTGATATCTACTCCTAAGAAGCTGTCTTCTATCGAAAGTGAGATTCTGGGGTGTATGTTGAGGTCTTTGCGGATGTACGTGACGCATTTGGGTTTGTGTGAGGGGAAGTACATGTTGTAGTTTAGCATAGGTGGGGGTAGTGAATTCTTATCAATTCATGGTTCTTGAAGTAGTAAAATAAAAACATTGCGGGATGAGTCCGCTTCCTGTATTACTGATAGGGTGGTGGCCTGTCCTCTGGCGCAGTTCAGCTGTTGCACCGTGGCTATGCCTGTTCTGTGGATGTCGCTCATAGTTGCATGAGGTCTTTGTTTGTTTTAGCGGCTTCTAGAATTTTGGCTTTGTGTTTGCACGATGGGTCGGTTGACTTGTGAGGTTCCAGTCTTCCTTGTGAGTCTTTGCAGTTGACGCATCTAATGGGGTGGTGGGAGCATCTTAGTCCTCCCCTGCAGATATTGCATTTGTGATCTCTCGTGTGGTGGTTGTCTGCGCAGACCGCACATCTGGGGGTTGCTGCTTTGCATTTTTGTGTGTGGTGGCCGTATTCCTGGCAGTTGTGGCATTGGGTGGTGGGGCCGAAGCTGAGGTATTCGGCTATTCTGCACATTTTGTTTTGGAGAATAATATGGCGGGTGCCTAGTGTCTCGATGGTGTGGGTTCCCGTTAGGGCGATGACCATGGAGGAGTGTTCCTTGCCTGCTCTGTTCTCTTCCCTGGCGAGCCAGTATGGGATCTGGGCAAATTTGAATTGGGGGTAGTTCATGGTGATGTTCTTGACGAGGTTTTCTCCCGCTTCTCTGGGGTTGGATCCTAGGTTGGTGGGAACGCCGTGTAGAATAAAGCGGCTGGATTTGGCGTTAGGTTGGGCAGTGTCCGAGTTCATTCCTAGGTTGTTGATAGCCAGTGTGATCTCTGTGGTGAGGTTTGTGTAGTTTGCGGCCTCCTTGTCGAACCCAGTTTGTAAGATGATGGTTTTCTTTCCGACTTTCCTGGCCATGATGAAGGCTGAGACTGGTTGTCCGGCGATGGCATTGTTAACGTGGGTGAGGATGGCGTTGTTTGTGATTTGTTCTGGGATATCCTCGTGTACCGTGATGATGAATTCTCTGTTGATCTTTGAGAATTCCGGTTTGAAGAGGGGGGCAGGTTTTTTGTTCTGTTTTTTGCTGACGATTTGTTGCCATCCTGGGTTTTTCTTTTCGATCATCTCGTCCGTGCTGGCTGCTGCGGCGTATGATTTTTTTGTGGTGTTGTTTGCCGGGGCTTTGGTTTCCTTGTTCTTTTGCTTTGGTTGCTGTTGCTGTGGTTGTTGTCTGGTCATTGGGGGGGGGGCCGAGTTCTGGTGCTGGATGGGGGGGGAGTAACGGGCGGCTACCAGGTTAGCGACCTGGTTGTTGAGGGTGGTGATGGTGTCTTCTTGTTTATTGATGGTCTCTCTTAGGAATTCCACCGTTTGGGAAAGGTCTTTAATTGCCTCGTTGAGGGGCCTGGTTGATGCTCTGATGAGCCAACCGAGATAGTGGATTCCGGCAGATGTTTTCATGGGCGCGTCTCCTTGTTGAAGGTAGTCCTTGTTTGCGTCGTAGACATCCGTGAGTAGGTCGTCTTCGTCGTCTGAATCTGAGTCTGAGTCCGAGGCATCCCTTAGGATTTCCTCGTCGTGTTCGATTTCTTTCTCGGGGTTGAGCATGGTTGAGGTAGGGAGGGTGGGGTCGGGCATTTGGGTTTCGGTGGATGAGGGAGTGTCCTCGGGTCCTCCGACCGTGCCGAAGGGGAGAGTGGATTGTCTGGACATTTTCTCTGGCGAGGTAGTCCTTCTAGCTTTTGGGGATGTTTCTGATAGTGTTCTCTTTCTTCCCGCCCACTGGAACTGGCCAAAGGGGGTCTGCTGGGGGAACAAAGGAGGAGTTTTGGGGAGGGAGAGTTGCGATGGGTCTAGGGGATCCACGCTGAACGAACAAAAACTTTCTCTTCTATCAACGTAGCACGGTTCCTATCCGGAACAAACAAAATACTAAGTGATTTAGATAGGTAGAAGTATAATTCAGGTTTTTCCGACCGATAAAAACTTTTTCGCTGGTGGTGATACTAAAGGTTGGTGTTGAGTTTTCGTAGCCGAAGAAAATAAAAGGTTGCGTGGAGAACTAACTACCACGGGCGGAACTATCTACTTATATACTAATTCTCCACGCAACAGCCAAGCCTTTGTCCAAGCATAATCTAACCCGATATTTTATCTTCCTATGAGTCAACCTGTTGACTCATGTACTACAACCGCGTTCCTCGCTATCTTATGGGTCAACCCTGTGACTCATATGTAACCCAATTTTCCCGATCCAATCTTTACTCATTCCTGACTCATCTAGCCACGCCGTGACAAACAGCCGTTGGTCTAAATTCATTCTCCATGGAGTCCCCACCATAGTAGGCGAAGGTACTATGGCAGGGGTAGCTGTCGCGGAGTTCATCAAACTGAACTACCCCTCAGTCCAATTGGCACAAGTTCCCCGATGGCTCAGCAAACCTGAAAACAGACATGGAAAAAGGCACTCTTCTATGGTAATTTCCTTTAATGCGGGAGTCACCACCAAGACCCTAGGCACCAGCCACTTCATTATCAACAACACTAAGTGCCGACTCGAACCATATGTGCCTGTTACTCCCTCCACCCAATGCAAAAACTGCCAACAGTTTGGCCACCACCACATCAGATGTAAGAACGACCCAGCCTGCGCAGTCTGCGGCGGATCTCACCACTCTTCCGAACACAAATGCACCACGTGTAAAGGCGGCATCAAATGCACTCACCTCCCCATTAAATGCGTCAACTGCCTCCAGAACTCGGGACACAAGGCCAGCGATCCGGCATGCCCAGCAAGGGCCAAAACCAGAATCCAGAAGGACAAACAGATGGATATAACGGTATAGGTTAACGTTTTCTACTTTTTCTTCTCAAAAATTGGTTCGCCAGGATGTATTCCTGGTAAATTTGCTTTGGTTATGAAAGTTTTTCCCACTTAGGTTTTCTCTTCTTACTTGATTGCGATCTGGCTCCGCGACATGCTTCTGCGGTCTCCTTTTTTTTTTTCTACCTTTATGTACTTAACTTTTCTTCGGGCTGCCCTGCAACGGGATGTGTGGTTGGTGTCAGACCACAGACACTCTAGTAGTTTAGTTTGGCGAAGTACAGAGGTGGTCCCTCGGGACTTACGCAATAGGCCCAGCCTACGCGGAAATGAATTAATTACTTACTTACTTTTTATTGATTCTTTACCCATACTGTTACCGTTTCTGTTCTATCGTGAGACTTCTCTTTGGTCTTTCACTTAGTAGTTGGTATTCCTGCGGATAGTAGGATCCTACTAAAGGATTGACATTGGGTTGTGAACCTTGGTTACATTACTGCACCGTTACCGAGTATTGATATTGCCAACCGTGATAGCTAAATTCCCATGGACTTTTATTTTACACATTTTAACACTGTTTAGGAAGGTGCCACCGTCAGTTAAATTCCAGCATAAGTAATCTCCATTGCATGTACTATGCCCACATACCTCCTGCCTTCAACCCTAGTTTCACTATTTGAATTTATATTACATGCATTGGGTAGGACAAAAGCGTAGTGCATGCATTAGTCCCGCATCATTGACAAATAACTCACTATTAACCAATGATAAATTAATTAATCCACCTTGTGTAGGTAAAAAGTACATAGAAGTACTTTTATCCCTGTATGAGTATGCTAACCTGCAAAAAAGATTCTAGAACCCTAGTATTCCAGCTGGCCGTTGGTGTTCCGTGTCATGTGATATTTCTGGAACAGAGCTGATTTCATACAGCTGGATCTAATAAGATACAAGTTAAAACAGGTATTGTATAAGTACCACACCATAACCGTAGGCTGAGGAGTTTAAAGATAAACTAAACAAAGTATCCAAATTAGGTTTTGATTACTGTATTAGCAAAGTTACTCCTTACTCCTTCCCGCTCACACATTTAACTATCCTCACGGATTTTTGTTCACATGAGTGTGCTGACTCGCTGAAAAGGTTTTAGCACCCTAGTATCCCGGCTGGCCATTAGAGTTATGAAATATACATTATGTCCACAACGGAAGAGATTCCATCTGGCTGGATTTTACAAGATCCGTGTCTTCAAGGCATAGTATATATATCCTCCCGATCTTGCTGATCGAGAATTTTAGAAATAGACAAAACTACCTATCACTTTGATTAGGTTCAATTGATAGTTTTAAGCGAAGTCATCCTTCTCTCCTGCTCATCTTTACTCCCCCACGGGTTTTATTCTTACACAGGTCCAAAATCAAGTCAATTTGGAGGTTTGCAGGCAAGCAAGCGAGGTCTATATATGGGTCGATTTGGAGGTTGCTAGGCAGTCAATTGCGCAGTTGATTTGGAGGACCTAAGCAGGCGGCCTCCACAGAGAGACGGAAGCGAACCCTCCCCCGCGCACTGAATCATGAGATAGAAAACTAAAGGTGGTTGCCACAAGCGATAATTATAAATTTTGACTTACGTAGTTCCAGTACAAAATTTGTGTGTTTTCAACCCCTATACGCTTTCGACCAAACAAAAACCCATATCAAGAATACTTACCAAGGGGGATGAGAACGATGTAACAAAGCTAGCTCGACTTTGACACTCAATGATCTAGAAACCCTGAACTGCCTGAACGTGCCAAAATAAAGGAAAGGATCTTAAATTTCAAAGAAGCCACCTCCACGTGCCAGGTATATCCCCTACCAATATCCCCATCCCGGGACAAATATGAAACAGACCCAGTCCTAACAAATATTCTAGACGCTGTTCATAGTATGGTGTATCATTCTTATATAATCCTACTAGTATTTAGCAATATAAATTATGGAGCTATTTCCAATGTGATATACCTTATTTAGACCCAGAAATCTGGTTAGTTGTCAGGGAAGGCGATGAGAGTGCTTGAAGCAGGCCCCGTATCTCAGTTGATGTTGCCACCGACAATGCTGTTTGGCCATTCATGTCGGCATAGTCTACATCAATACCACGTACTGCCAGAAGTTGCTTGACGATCTTGAGGTGGCCTTTTTTCGTTGCAATAAAAAGCGGTGTTTGACCGTCTTCATTATAGATATTGACAAGAATATTGTTCCTGGCAAGGAGCTCTTTGAGAGTGGTCTCATTACCGTGAAACGCAGCGCCCCAGACTGGCCTTCTTCCCTTGTTATCCGCCAGATTCACCAGACCATCCGATCCAGAAGTGCGAAGAATCATGCCAACAACAGCTGCGTGCTCATATTCAACTGCTGCTAGCAATGCAGACTTAGATATCGATGTGCAAAGGCTCATATCTACTCGGTTGTCCGCTAGGAGTAGCTCAACGACAGCCTCGTGGCCATATTCAGCTGCTATGATCAGTGGTGTAAACCCTTTTTTGTCCGTATGATTAATATTGATATCCGATCTAGCCAGTAACTGTTGGACGACTGAACGGTGCCCTCTTTGTGCCCCCAGGAGCAATGGGGTTGCTCCATACTCATCCGCAAAATCTACTAGACTCTCAATCGCAGGGATTTCTAGCAGCCTCTTAAAAATCTTATCTTGACCGAACTTAGCTGCCATCAACAGACATGAGGACCCTGAATGTGTACGGATCCTGACATCCACTCTCGGGTCAGCAAGTAGCAGTTCTACAACTTCTTCGTGGCCGTATTCAGCCGCCATCATAAGTGCGGTGCATTGGTATTGTAGTTTTCCGGTTATATTCGTTTCCACATCACTCCTTTTCATCAGCCACCGTACCACTTCCGTGTGACCTCTCTCTGCTGCTTTGATGAGGGCTGTTGAGCCATCTGAAGGCTCAATTCGATTGATATCAATCTGGTCTCTGTTGAGCAAGTGTTCGGCATTGATATCGGCACCCATGGTTAAAAGGAGTTCTACCACACCCTCCTTTCCGGCCCCTGCTGCCGCTTGCAGAGCGGTTCGTCCATGCTTCAGTGCTGGGGCAATATTCACTTCGGCCTTTCTATCTAGCAACAGTTTCACAACATCTAGGCGTCCATTTTCTGCCGCAGCTTGTAAAGCGGTTATTCCAGAATCGGCTGCTGGAACCTCCTTAATTTCGGCACCGTGATCGAGTAATAACCTCACAACGTCCTCATGGCCACATTCTGCAGCTGCTTGTAAGGCTGTACGTCCACATTGCGTAGCTGGAGCGCTGATATCCGCTCCTGCTGCAAGAAGTAGTTCAATGATGGCAATGTCCCCATCCTGAGCCGCAGCCTGTAATGCCGTTCTCCCGGAGAACTGATCTGGTGATGCATGGACATCGGCATTCCTATGAAGCAGAAACCTCACAACATCCTCTTTACTAGCGCCTGCTGCCGCTTGTAAAGCGGTTCGACCTGAAAATTGCCCTGCAGGGGCGTTGGTATCTGCGTGGTGACCGAGAAGTAGCTTAATGATATCTGAATAACCGCCCTCCGACGCTGCTTGAAGTGCTGTGCGTCCAGAACGCGGAGCCGCCACGGCATTGACTGGGGAACCAGCATTTAGCAGGAGCTCAACAATGTATTTGCTACCAATTTCTGATGCCATCTGAAGCGGTGTTCTATGTCCCCTGATCAATAGAAGATCAACAGGTACCAGATCACTATCGATTTCCGCTTTGCTAATACCTGTCAAGGCGCTCATGTTGGCGGTGGCAGTAAGGAAGCTGGAATCGGCAAGATAGCTTTTGAATGCCATGGAACGCAACAGGTCGCCTGTTAACACTCGTGCATGGATCAATATCTTCGATGGTAAGTTGCCTTCAAAGGTCTGGATATTGTCCCATGACTTGATGGTGTCGGTCCATAAGAATCGTGTGAAAGAGTCCACCTCCTGAAACAGGATTTTCTCAGCAGCTTCTGCTTTTAGAATCGTCTCACTCGATAGAGCCTGTGAGTTTAGAGATAGCATGGTATCAGATACCAGGCGACACAATTCGCTATCATCACTATTCCCTTTGATTCTTTGTCGAGTCATGCAAAGAATTACAAGGTCGAGGCCTAGACACTCGGGCGACCTTGTCGGCGACACCAACTGACACAGTGAGTATACAGTATTCCACATTTGCTCGACACTGGACGGCAATCCACCTCCTGTTAATTGTGGTACCATCCTCAAAGTTAGCTGGCGGAGGCGACCCAAAATTTCATTTTCGACGGCTTGTACGACATGACGTGGGGCATCCGTGGTTGTTGACACAGAATGAAGCCACAAGTCAATTTCAGCGGACTTCTCCCATTCTCCTTGTGCTGCGAACTGCGTTGACATCTGTTGGGCTATTGCGAACGCGTCATGCGGGCATGGTGGCTTTTTGACATCTGAAAATGCTGGAATAATGCAGCAATATGCTTCCTCGATTGTTCCAAGGCCACATTCATAGAATATCGTTGCTATCGATCCTAGCTTTGTATTTTTGAGTGCGAAGTGGGCCCAATCATTGACTTTCATTCCCGGCACAATTAGTGGTTGAGTTGTGGGCTCGCTAAGACGCCGTGTAGTTTCACCACCAATCTCTTTGATTTTGAGGGCGAGCGAATTAAGGAATAGGACGTAAAGCTGCTGAGCGCACAGTGTCTCCAGCGTACATTCGTTATCGATATTGACACAGATAAAACTATCCTGAAGCTGTAATTTGTTGCTGTAGTTGGCTGTCCATCCGAAGTACCTCTCGGTATTCGGTTCTAGTTGCTTTTCTTCGTGTGCTGTTCCGCGACGAATCCAAACCTTGTAATCAATCCTACCAGCCTCTGAGCTGGTCCCATTACTCTAACATTCTTTAATGCGTTACCCCCTTCCTGTTCTAACTTCATATTTACCTCTGTGAGTGACGATATCCAAAGAGACAGAACAGCTTCCAGCTCACTCCGATCTGCCTTCCAAGCTGCCCAGCCAGTAACATCCTCAGCTTCCCTTATCAGAGTAAGATCAACATTCAAAGACTCTTCAGTCATGTCTGTGTATTTCGTCTTTATGGGTACGCCCCACTTAAAGGTTTTGAACGATGGACTATTCTGTGCGTCATCATTCAGAGTCATATTGGAAAACACATCATTCATCGTTTTCTCAATAGCCTTTTGAAGTAACTTCACCCCCTCTCTGACCTGCAAATCCCAATCAGGGGAGAGGGTAGCAAGACGCGCACGTGTCTTCATAACCTCACTCGGGGTATATTTCCGGGGGACGTTACTATCCTGCGGTCTGATAGTACCAGTGGCCAGCTACACCTGGGCCGAAGCTCCCGGAACTAGGGGCAATGGAGGAGTAGGCCGACATTGGCGGTAACACGAACCTTCCTTAAAGTAGGAGTGGCATGTAGGGGCACCAGATTCTGCTGGGCAGTAGCTATAGAGCTACTCCCATTTGTCTGGATACCAGATTGGATAGAGGGTATAGGTATGACTGCAATACTCCCAGTATTCCTCTTAACAGAAATCGCGTCTGAGCCAGTGATTACCTCCCAACTATTACAAGACCCAAGACGCTTTGCAAGCCAGTCAAGCTCAAATCCTTCAGCCTGCTGAGGGTCCTGGATTTCGTTTGTGTTATTTCGGTGTAGGTGGGCGAAAGACCTCAGAACGGTCATAATTAAGATGGCTACTAACTGCATAATAGTGACCGATGAGTGTGCTGCGCGTAAGGCGAAGAATTGAGCGATAAATCCCATCAATGTAATTGTCACTGCAACCGTTACGAGTGCGGACCTGCGCTTCATGTGGTGCCCTTCCCGATGCGACGTCAAGATTCGACCCTCAGACCTCCGTGCAAAGGACTCAAACTGCTGGTCTACAACCTTTTGCCCTCCTTTCTGGAGCCAGAGGATACAGATATCCTGCCTAACAGGATTCCAGGCAAATCCTTCAGTGCTTGTCTCAACCGCTTGAGCACAGAGAAATACACCAACTGTCAAACTAATTGTTCCAACAAGATAAGTAGGAAATGCATAGTCCGGAACGGTGGATTCATTTTTTAGTAGGCGCAGAGTGTACTGTGAAAGAGCCGCATATGCCAGTACCCCTGTTTGTAGGAGAATCCTAAAAGTTACAAAAGCCATTAGTATGCCGCGGGGAAGTGGCTGCACGCTGACGTTTAGTGAGACATTAGGCGGATTTCGACGAAATTGAAAGTGCTCGATATCGGTCAGTGGTGCAAACGCCCCAGGGCCTGTCTGAGATTTATTCCTTCGGAGTGGATTTTAGGCCCCTGATCTTTAGCGCTCGTAGTAGGCTACCTTCGTGTCTTTATCACGAAAATTGTAGATACCAGCATTGCCATTGGGATGATTGACTTCTGATTCTATGTAGATGAGCTGTAGTAGAAACGGTGTTCCAATCACCCTAACGACACCCTCACCGCTCCATAACTCACACACGTCGGTAGATGTTGAAGACATTAAGTCAGCTTCTACGTCACCACGAGTTTCCTTAGCTCTTCCAATGAGAGATTTCAACACTGAGCTACCTGCAACCCGGATAGCGGCAACCATTGCTGTTATAATCCCTAGAGGTGCCAGTGCTGAAAGGAGGCTATCTACCCAATCTAGGGATTCACTCAAGTACTGCTTTGTCACTTGTTCACCAAAAAGGGCGAGCAAGGGTGCCATATCACTCCCGAAATTGTTTGCGAAATTATCCCATCCCTCAACGGGGGCACAATCGGGAGGGGTACATAGGGCATTGGCACTACCGGTAATCAAAGACAGTATTACTCCAATGGTGAAGAGGTAAGATTGCTTCCGTTCTTGGGGAACACGAGAGCCTCCTGTAGACAGTCGCTGTAACATGTCCGCTATAATGCCTGTCTTAGTGACCAACCTAAATTGCGATGAAAAGGGAATGTACCTTCGATACTAGATTTCGGACGGCTATTGTCGCTACCCACTGCCTCTAAGCGATTCAAAGTATATTTTAGTGATAAGTAGTTATAGACTAGGATGGGGTAGTACCTTGAATGGGCTCCACTGTTGATCTGCCCCAGTGCTATCGGAAAAGATACTATTAACCAAGTACTTTATGTTAGCAATTGCCGAAGCGCTCAAGTCATTTGAATCTGTCGCGTATACTTATTAGTTATTTACATTAAGAGTAAGCAAAAAGGGGAGAAACGTACCTCGGGCTAGCGCTTGAAAATTGCGGATTTCTATGTGTGGCTCGGGTTCGGAAGTATCTGGTTTGCTATGGCAATAAAACCCTTCGTTGTCTTCGGACTCGAGTACTAGTTTGAGGTTGTATGAGCTACTGGAAATTAATTTCATCCATACAGTATTATGTACCTTCAATATTAGCCTCAATAATGGCACTGTTGAGACCTAGAACCGAAATCGGAGACCCCCGATATTTGACGTATCTCTCTAAGTCACAATTAGATCCTGAGGCTAAAATTAACTGACTCCTGAGATACAACAGGCGATTTGAAAGGGTACCCGGAAAAATCAAATAATTTTAACCAGACATGGAGCAACCACATACACTTACAAACTTGTTGTGCGCAAAGTCTTGTTTACTATGCGCTTTGCTGCTTTAGGCCAGTAGAGGAGTCTTGAGGGAAACGTAAATATCTCTTCGATTGAGAGCCGCGACCATAAGAGTAAAGACAACGGAAGTATAGTGTTTTTGGTAACGGACTTACACGGGGTTATAAAGTCCGGGGGACTGCCGCACTCATGGGATTTCAATGAAATATTAGTCAGTGTGTCTCTACGCGCACTATAGCCCTTTAAGCCTCTACTCTGCTGTGTAGTGCACACATTAAATTGTGATGATCGTTGGCACCCTTACAGCCAGCGGCCGGCAAAAAAGACCGAGAAATGTGAGACTAGTGTCTTTACCTGCTCCTTAGATTGGTGGCGAAAATTCTTGTAGCAGGATTGGCCACGGTACCCAGTAGACCCTAGTTTCTTTTTTCTTACACTATAGCCGCCAGGAAGTGTGCAGCATTTCCGACCAATAGATAGTGTCTGGCTTGAAACGCCCCTTAGAACCCTGGCAGGTAAGACCGCTACTCAAAAAAAGCCAGAGTGATGTGGAGTGGCTCATGATGCGGGGAACTGTTTCTTAGTGTCCCATCGTATTTAGTGCGTATTTTATGGTAGGTGCCAAGGCTGCTTGGCGCTCCACCCCAAAACCCGTAAAAACCACGAGACCAAGCGATTATTAATGTACGAAAAGACTCACAGAGTCATTCCCTATTGATTCCTTACCTTCAGCGCCTGGAGGGCCCCTATATACTCATGAGGTACTAACGTTTTTAGCGGTATGCAACAGCAGCCCGTTCTAAAACGCAGCACTCTATGACTAGTACCAGCGAACTAGATACAAATTACTCCATTATTGAGTTTTATAATCTACATGCGTTTCATATTAATACACCTTTAACAATGCGTCTAGGATTGGATAGTAGTTTTAATGGCCCAGGTATGGCCGTTGCTTGCCCGGGCAACACTGAAGGGAACTGGGCTCACTTAAAACCTTTGTATTCGCCCTGTGGGCATTACGGCACGTCCCTCTATCGCCGCCCTGTCTACGTGATTGATGATGTAGGGTGAGGTGTAGTGAGCTGCGCACACTGCTGGCACCTTCTGCTATTAGTGACCTATGCAACCACTGTATGCTAACCACTTAATCGCTAGTTGCTCACTTCAGTCGTTATAGGGAGACTCATAGCGACAAAGACGAGGTAGAGCCTGATATTTGAAATCTTGAAATGAATGGTGCAAAAGCGAAAAAAAAAACGAAAAGGTGGAGCAGCAAAAAATTAGGAAAGATAGAAAACGAAAAATAAGTATAGGCGAATAGATGACTTATGCTAAAATATTTGCCTTTCTATTTTATAATAATACCCCACGTATTATGTTGTATGTACCTATAAGATATTCATGCCCCTAGGCTTTCCACTTATTTATTACCTCATTTTACGGTACTGAGTTAGAGCTATTATTCATTCTTTTCTTTCCCTTTCAAATAATTTATTGTTTCTGGGTACAAAATAGTGGCATGTAGTTACAAACTATGGCCTAAAAGAGTTATTATTATTTACCGTACCTAGTAAATATTATACAACGTGGAAAAAATCGAAAATAATTGAACATTGTGGGGTGAACGTTGTGGAGGTAAATTGGAAATATAAAGATGTGAAGTGGAAAAGTATAAAAAATACCTATGACAAAGCCTAAGTAAAGGGAAGGCTGTACTTATGAAGTATCTTTAAGATTCTTAGGGTATAGATAATTTAATTATAGCTGGGGGGTTAATATTCTGGTGATATATATCATCTACTGTATTTATAGCTTCTCCCATTTCCTCATTTATCCATTTTCCATTTCTTCATCCCCGACTCTCGATTTTCCAGTTTGTAGTTTCCGACATTACTTTCTTTGTAGGTAATGGCCCCCGTAGTTGCCTAATATTTTCGAATCCGAGTGTAGTTGCAAACGTTCCACTATTGTCAATATGAATGACTCTCACATGTTGAAAAAAGATGAGATTCTTTGTTATAGGAATCTAGAATGATAAATGGTAGAAGAGGGAAAACAGAGTCACCTGTTGTAGTGTATCCAACCTTCACCATCTTTGTTGTGAATACGCTCCTATACGGCTATCACGAACCTCTATGTTTGAGGATCTAGGCAAAGAAATTGGGTTAGGGCATCCATTAGAGCTATCTTACTTGTTTTGTACTAACCCCTTTAGCCTAGTAATCTAAGCCTTTTCTCTCTCTTACTACAACAGCCTTTGTTCGGATATCACGAGAATGATGAGTCAATCAAAAGAGCAAAGTCAGTATTTTAGCAGACTAAGAGAGGAAACCTAGCAAAGGCTTTCTACTCCTCTATATATGTATCCCGTAATACTCTAAACCCTTATGCCCAAAGAAACAGCCTCTAATAGGCCTAATAGTAAAGTCCCTACGTAGGTAAATATACCTGTACTTTGACAACGCTATTTCTTATTAGGTAGCCATATCCCAACAGCCTTCATCGTATCATATCCGAGTGATCGCTAGTAATGTACCCTTGAAGTATGATGGTGGAATTTATGTTCTCACAAAAGTCTACATACAGAGTCCCACATGCCAGTAGTGGGGTGATGCGTGGTGTAAATCATGAGGGTGCATGCCTCTACAAATCAGCCCCTATGGTTGTAGCAGAGGGCGGCGCTCATGTCGCACAGGCCGACCAAGTAACCATCACCAGCACCAGATTACATAAACCCTTCAGATGTCACCTCTATAAAACAAGAAAAGCCCTCCAAGGATGAGGATATCTCTGCTTCTCCTGGTATTTCAATATATCTTTCTCCATGTAGCATTAGCTTCTCCTATTACTAATGCCGCTGATCTGCCTCTCCGTGGTGTCTCTACACCTACCGCTATGTCACCGGCTGGAGTATTGCCTGGGCTGTTCTCGCTCTCTCACTGGTGCTCATCACTCACCCACTCGGTAACACTAGCTCTCTCAACATAGAGAACCGCCTCTTCATCCGTGCAAACCCACTCATGTCCCTCATCGATGCTCTATATCTCCTGTATGAACTCCTCTACCACTACCGCTCTACCTCTTCCTCCACCCACAGCCCCTCAGTCCAAGGCACCACCGTATCTGTAGTCGCTAGCTGCCTTCTACATAGGTTACCCTACCCCGTATCCACCGCCTTCCATGACCTCCAAGTACGAGCAATTTTTTCCTTGCTCTGTGTCCTCCAATACACTACTCCAATACACTAAACTCTGCGGCTACACTGCAATCCCGATCCCATTCACCATCGCAACGATGCTCTTCGTACCATAGGCCATTCTAGAAATAGCATTTTTTGCTGCCGCTTTGGAGCTCCAGGAGGTACCACGCTATCAAAAACTAGGAGATGCACCACGCCTTACGAAAACAGCATATATATGGGCTTTGCTATTGCAGACTATTCTAACACTTTTACTTGTGCTACATCCACGATCCGGGCAACCGGACCATCTCAGGGCGATTTTGTCCTTCTATATATAGGTAGCATATACAGGCCCATTCGGATGGATAGCTGAACTCACTGAGGGGTAGGCTAACGCTATGGTGGGGTTCCTATTTTGGGATCACCCGGGCCTTTTTAGGAACATTTTCGCACTCCCGTTCATTGCGATCTTTATACTCCCGATCCTGATGATTATGATACGAGTAGGCGTATATGTTGCTGCTGTGGCGATGTAGCCGCTTCTTTCTGTGATTTTAGGGCTGAATTTTGTGGTTACAGACCGGTGGGCGGTGGTGAAGGCGGGGTATAAGCATCCGGTGAATACGGGGAGAATGCTGTGGAGGGCTGTGGTGAAGGTGGATTTGGGGAATGTTGCAAGAGGGGCAGCGGCTTGGTGGGTATTTGGTGTTGTAGTGTACTGCGCCGTGGGATATGATGCGATGGGGACGGGCAAGGCAGAGTGGACTGAGGCATTGCCTTGACTTTTATAGAGGGTAATACCCCCACTCTGTACTATTGATGACTTTAGTTTCAAGTGCCATAGATCTGTGAGTACGGTGGCCGATGATAAATAAATAAGGATGATGAAATATAGTAACATAATATTAATGGTCCTAATGCATACTCGTTTCGGGCATAAACCAAGTTATCCCAACTAAATTTTTTCTCTATGCATCACACTTCCACATGTCATTTGTGTCCGGCTAGACTAACCACTAATGTTGCCAACAAATATATATTTATCATCTGAGAGGTATACGGTATACCCGATTTATAGAACGCAGTAATGCCCTCGATAGAAACTCATCTCCTAGATCAGGGTCAGGGTTTAATAAATCAGGTGACACTATCGCGGTAGAGATTATGATACTGTAAATGACGCTCCCTCATATTTTCTTTTGGCTTGTTGCATTTGAATTTCTTAAAAATTGTTTTTGAGTATTTTTAAAGCCTCAATCACAACAGTTCTGAAACCTCTATAGTCTGGGACTATCCACAGTTCAGAGCTGTTGGCTAAAACTCTAATATCTTACGGTCATATCCCAAGAGCTGCTCTATGACTCTGAAATCTAGACTGGTGAAGAAACACATGTAATATTGTATGTGAAATGAAGTATTCAGGATAGTGTTAATGAATCGAACCATGAAGTATAACCATGATGATTCGGACTCGAATTTTCTTTGTGAAACGATACACTCTAGGACATTGATTTGATTAATAAAAGTGACTAAGCTGTCCTTGCTTGAACTCGTTTTTGCCTGCCTCACTGACCACAATCATCTGCTTAGAGTCAGCCTTAACTCCGGATTGTCGCTCCTCTTTAATCTATTTTTCTATTCTGGGTTCTTCCTCTATGAAGATCGCTTTGGGACGAGCTGTACCTTACAATGATATTTTATTTTGGCGGTTCGCTTTCACCAGATGCGTTCTCCCTTGTAGGTGGGGCTTCCGTGAAGCCGCATGCATTGTCCTTTGGCAAGTTTCACATCTCCACCTTGGGCTACTTGGAGTTTCCTCATTCGCTGTTGTCTGGCCCAGGGTCTGTACATGGTCGTGTTTTGCATTCCACTTCTCCTCTAGTGCCCGGAGCTCCTCTGCCTGTTGCCGCTCCTCACACTTCAGCTGCTGTTCCTTCTGCGTCTCCTCCACCCTCCTTGGTTCATCTTGTCTCTCCAAATAATTCCTCCTCGGCTCTTCCTGTATCCGTTGTTTAACCTGCCCCCGTTCCTCTTCCTTGCGCAAACCCCACCCAAGCCCCCAGGTTTCTTCCAACCTCATTACTTCCTCCAACCTCTCCAGCCTCTCCTCCTCAAGCTTCTCTTCGTCTTCTTTCCTCCATCTTTCCTCATGTTCCTCGATCACCTCTTGTACTCTCCGCTCCAACTCACTCTGAGTATCCTCTCTCTTTTCTAATTCCTCATGTGGTGAGACTTTCTGTTCCGTACTTTTGTAGGCATTACCGGAACCCTCGGGATGAGTTATACTTTGTGCTCCCCCATTCATCTTAAGTTCTAGTTGTTCCTTGTGCTTGCTTCCCGCTAGGTGGAAGTATCGTGAGTTTATTTGCATTTCTCTTTCACATGTATCGCAGCTCCATCGGGTATTACCGCCAATTGCCTTTTTGGATTCTTGTTTAGGCTGTGATTGCTGCTTCGATATTTCCTCCTCCGCTCTCTCTTGTTTCATCTCGCCTTCTTTCTCACTTTCCATCTCCATCCCCATCTTCCATTCATCTCTCCTCTTTCTCCGTTCCCCCTTCTTGTGCTCTTTTTCTTCTTTCTTTTTCCTTGAACGCGTGGCTGCAACCTCTGGCTGTGCTTTCTTGAAATGGCTAGAACCCACCAGATGCAGATCTTTCTGCCACTGATTCATGGTCGTATCGCATATTACACATGTCCATTTTACCTGATCAACCGAGAGAGACACTGAGGTTACGTTGCTTTCAGTTGGCAGCGCTGTAGACTTTTGGTGCTCCTGATGCATAGAGACCGGTTTGTTAGAAGAACCTGACGCAGTTCTTTTGACGTCTGGTCGCTGAGGAAGGTTGTTCTGAGTACTGGGCGCAATATTCCAGCGAGCGAGAATATCTGTGATTGTGTCTACCGGGGGGGTACATGTTTGCTGTGAGATGACGCTGCTACTAGAAATACCTTTTTCGGTCCCCTGCAACTCATTGGCCAAGGAACCAGTGCCTTGACCTAGGAATTTGTTAAGTAGAATTTTCTTTTGCACATATTTGTGGTCATTGAAGTGTGAGTCCTTCGCGCCCAAAGGTACTATCTTGAAGCAGATCTCACAGCACCATGACGGCATATCATGAATTGGACTTCTACACTTATTAGTGGGGGGTTCCGAGCTTCTAATTTCAATCTCTTGTTGCGGCTTCCGATCTTCGATGTTAGGTTGTGGAATGTACTTGAGGCTTTCCCAGGCACATGGAAAGGGTGGATCTCCTAGAGGTGTTGAGGGCTGTATATCATCCTCAACCTGCGATTCATAATCCTCGGTATCAGAATTCTGAAAGTATTTAAGGCTTTCCCAAATGGATGAGTCGGAAGAATCTTCCAGGAGTGTTTTTGAGCCCTGGATTCCCCCCTCCCATGATGTCTGAGAAATGGGCCACGGCGAGCCCTCGATCGCTGGGGGTAGTGATCCTGAACCCACCGGCTCGCTTCCACAGCCTAAACCGTGAGCCCCAGAATTTTGGGAATATTCCGCCTGAATACCCCCGCCACCATCCCTAGATATAATAGAGCCTGGTTGTTCAGGTTTCATTACTCTCCATCCGGTAAACACTTCCGCATCATCATTCCAGAGAAGATCGATACCCTCAACATGTCTCGATTTGTCTCCTTCGCCCCTAACAGCTACATGCTGGCTACCGCCAACTACAAAGAAATCCCCTTCGGCCTCTCCGGTAGATTTAATGCAGTTCTCAAAGTGCTGTATTTGCCAGTCTGTGTGGATAAAGGAGTGACATTGGGGATATCGCCAGATGGGAGAGCTAGTGAGATGCCCCTTTATCGCTGCTACAGGGATCGCTACACTACACATACTGCAGTGAAAGGTTTCGATATCGAAGTCGGATAGTAAATCCTCGGTGTTATCGGTAGAGGTACGCTGTGGTTGCGGCTGATGGCTTGGTTGTGGTGTGAGCTCGGGGGCGTATATAGATGTCGACCCAGGATTAGACGGGATTATAGGCTCAGGGGTGTACCGAAATATGAACTCTTGGTGATATTGAGGTATAAGCGCAGGAGTGTATCGAGATACACACTCGGAATTGTATTGCTTAGGTGTATATCGGGATGAGGGCCCGGGCTCATGCTGTGGTGCCGGCTCGGGATTATATGGAGATCTGCTGGAGAGGGCATACCTAGGTGTTGGTGAGGGTGTATATCGAGATATGGACGGGGATGGGTGTGGAGAGATGCCTGACCGGTACCGAGGTGAGGGTTCATGGATGTATAGAGAGCTCTGTGGTGTAGAGAAATGCTGCTGAGTCACCTGATTATAACTAGAGAAACCCTCAATATAATTTAAGCCGGAGGGCTCAGGCTGCGTCCCACCCCTGATCCCAATCTCCCCATCCACTTCCGGGTCATCAGCCCTTTCCCGTAGTGCTTTCGCATGCTTCTTCCCCCGTAGGTGATCATCCTTATGAAATAAACCAAACTCCTTATTGCATACCGTGCATTGCCATAGTTCTGAGCTTTCGACTCCAAATGCCGCCTGAAGCTCAGCCAAGTAGCCGGCCTGAGCTTTTTTCCAGCCGTGGGGCTTACTACTGAGGTGGTCGTCACGAAAAAAGATGTTCATTGTTCCAGAGTACAGAAAGCACGTCTAGGAAATTTATTATTTAGACGGTAGAATAGAGGTAGTGTTGGGAATGTTCGAAGGTCCTGGTGAGTAGAGCGGGGTGCCGCTGGCTATTTGAAAATATAAGTAGGACACCGTTACAGATTGGATGCCTGAATATCCTTGATTTAGTGTCAGGGAATCTCCATCGAGCACTCTATGCAGCCAATTAAGAAACACTAAACTCGTCCCTGCCCCACCAACGCCCTACTAGCTATGTTTTTCTAATGCTGTGGTATGACTGAATGATGAGCCATATATAAGTAGTGGTGCCCAGGTGATAGAGTACTACTTCTATGGCTGGCATACTTACTACTGGTCGGTAGGGGAAGAAAGGTGTCCGCTCTGGCCAATTGCTAGTGATGGGAAATTTTGAACCCGATAACCCCAGTCACCTCCAGAGGTTGTTTCATGTGAAGTACTAAAATCAGATCTGTATACGATTACGTAAACAGATACACCCCCCACTACCCCACAAACGACACTGAACGATAGTGTATATCTATTATTGATAATTCTACTGTAATGTAGCAAGTATATGTATGATCGGTTATTACGGTGGAATAACCTCTAGCAAATAATTGAGCCTCAACTTGCGCTGTACCGCTTTCAGCAACCGACTGTTAGCATAATTGTATGTACTTTCAGTCGTTCGCAAGGTCGCGATGAACAAGCGGGTCTGGAGCCGACAGGCAGTAAAGTATCTCAGCATGGCTTCTTTTGTTTACAAGGCGCTTAATGTTTATAGTCCCGCCTCGTACTTGTTGCGACTGATGAACGCCTACAGGCTCGCTTCTTAATGTGAGACACTTAGAGATACCCCGCACCACGACAGATAATAACGTCTATTTTCACTCGTATAGCATGTCTTCCGATACTAACTCGCGAGTTGTTACTTGCATATGAACTCTAGACACTCAGTTATCTCGTATTAGTAGACTAACTCTGAAAAATCACACCTGTGTAACCCCATGCCCATGACCACGTCACATCGACAACACCCCTCGGTCCACGGGAGACAACCTCTCCAGTTGCATCACAAAAGGCCCCCCAAAAGATCCATTACCGTCGCAGTAAGAGATACTTGAGAGTAACTAAATATTACTTCCAGTAATTACCACTATAGAGAGCTTCCATTCAATGACCCGACAGGTACCAAGAAAGACAAGGGGGAGTGTTAAGAGTGCTGCCAATGACTTGTGCTGGCTCTGTGGCTGCAAAGGCGTAGAGGTCGCCCATGTCATTGCAAAGAAAAATGACGACCTGGTAATCTCGCTGCTTCATTACCCACTTGACAAAAGGTATTCTAATGCACTTATAAGTTCGACTTGTATCATAGGATGGGCCTTTTACGAACAACGGATATAAACTCGTCCGATAATCTCCTCTTCCTCTGCCCAGGTTGCCATAACCGCTTTGATAAAAATCCGCCTGAATGGATCCTTTTACCAACAAATCTCAAAGATCTTCTCGAAGCCGAAGAAAGATTCCAGAAGGGCTGTATATCTGCTGATGAGAACAATACGCGGCTATTGCGAAATCCTCCTGAGCAAGGCGAGGGTTATACGTTTGCGAGGTACCAGGTCCGCGAAGGCCCTACACAGGAGGTCATAGCCCAAACCCCGGCAAATAAATGGGGAGGTAGTCCAATTGCAGCAATCATTCATAGTGCGGAAGCTATGTATAAGCATGTCCGGCTCGATCCCACCGAGAAGCAAGGGATACCCGAAGAAGTTGCATTTATGCTTCAGCGGCTGCTATTCCTATACGGAAAGCCCGCTCCGAAGTTCACTGGTAGAATTCAGATTAGTGTGGAGATCCCGGTAGCTCAAAAGTTCAAGCCTATCGAGGCGCCTAAGGTCACTGAGACAGCTGAGACCACCGAGGCACCTAAGGTCACTGGGACACTCCCAGTCTTCAAAATGCCTGAGCGTACCAAGACACTCAGGACACCTAAGACCAGCAGGACACCGCAGGCAAAAAAGGAGCAAAACAGCACCCCCTCAACCTTGAAACGTCAACGTGATCAAACGCCTGACAATGGAACTGAACGCGGTGATGATAGCTCTGTTTGTACAGGTACAACTGCACGGAGTCACGATACCAAGAATTCTAGTCATAAGCTGTGGATGAAGCGCCAAAGGCATAGTGGGAGTACGACAGAAAGGGCCAAACGCAACCAAACCAGAACGAAAGTCGAGCAATGGAATGGTGATATCAGAGGCTATTTATCGGCTTTACCGGAGGACATATAAACTAGAGATAGTAGCAACCTTTGTTCATGGTAAATGAGTATACGAGAGGTATAAACGTTTTTTGAAGTGTACCTGGAAAAGGTGTTCGAGTATCTTAGTAAAGCATATATTCTGTATTTAAGTGATCCCAGTTTCAGTTAATGATTTATGATAGAACAAGTGTGGAGGGCCAGCAATATAAATACCTCTAATAACACGAAGTGAGGCTTTATTTCTTTTACCGTAGTGCGTTTTGGGTGCTAAGCGATAACGCCCGTATGTGTGAAATAATCCTGACCCTGGATAGACCTGTCACGTGTGTATCGACCGGGTGCAACCCTGTGGTAGTACCCGCAGAGCCTCAACCATGCCCATGCTGTGACTGGCATGGGACCCCAAGTACCCACACTAGCTCCACTTTACCGGTAGAGGAGAAGCTGGCTATAAGAATACCGTCGGGACCGAAAATTGCCGCAAGTTTGGAAGAATATTCTTATAAAAAGAGTTTTCTAGCCTAAAACGGAAGAAATCTTACCATGTATGGTCTAGTAAGACCCCAGGTGTTAAGAATATTCTTATAGATAATATTCTTATAGCCAGCTTCTCCTGTACTTAACCCACAATGGAGTCTTTTCCCACAGAACCTTTTGCGAATACCTCCTCACATACCAGGTAAATTTTCTTAACTTCCATATTAATGTGATTTTTCTGCGTTAGGAAGTCCTGATAATCCAAGCTCGTCTATATAGAAAGTCTCTAGTAGCCTTCCGTACTCAAAATATCTTTAAGGCTGACAATTCTTATTCTAGTTCTTACGGTGAATCTATATTCAATCATGAAGTAGGTATACTAAGGATAGAATAGTGATCAACATGGCGCCTGCTCTGGTAACGGGGTCTATTGTATATCGACTTCAACGGATGATAGCAATAAATTCTTGTTTAACTACAAGCCAGAGACTCAATCAGAGTTTCGAAACAGTACTCGAAGTAATAAAGAGAAAAACTATATATCCCTAGTTCAACCTCCAGAACTCTTCCCAGACCTTCCGGTTCGTTTCAACAGTCCTCTTTGCCTCATCCTCCCTCCAGCCCGTCTCCCCAGCATCAGCTCTGATCCGCATGACTTCCTCGCCCATCACCTCTATATACCGCGAGAGTTTTTCGTCCTCCAATTTATCAAAATACGGCACTAGCGTCTCGTCTGCGCCTATACCTGCCTTATTTCCTGCCTTGATTACCCCATCCATATATATCGGAACTCCCACTGCAATCAACGCTAGAAACGTCGTCCAATGATACTGCTCCCTCGCACGATCAAGCTCAACCCAAAAGTCAACCACCCTCGCGACCGGAACCGATAGATGGGGCTTTAACTCCCCCCAAATTGACTCCGTAGGGATTGCTGCCTCATCTTTCCAATCTACTGGAACGCTGGTAGTTGGGGGTACTGTGATTCCCCGATTCTCTGCTGTTTTATGCATAGTTCCGATGAGACTCCTAACGTGCTCGTAGAAGGGTTCGAGGGCTTCGTTTTGGAGACGTGTTTCGTTGGGTGGGAGTGTGGACAGAGCAACCCCTAGGGTATGGATTGACCAGCGACAAAACAGGAGGTTATGCAGGAACCAACTATTGAAGTTTTCCGTATCTTTGGGGTTGGGAACCCTTGCTGCTGCTGCATTGCCGCCGGGAATAGTGTCTGTTGACCAGACGGCAGCGAGGGGAGAAGCGAGCATTAAGGTTTATGGGAATGTTCGAGTTTTGGGTATAGCGATGCTTTTAGAGGTCTACCGCGGGAGTAGTACTTGGTGATAGTGGCTAAACGACCTTACTAGCCTTTTCTGCCTAGGAGCAGATACCTACTTATATATGTTGCTTTGGCCGGTATTGTGATAGTCCTGAACGGCGGGATATTGGATTGACTATGAATATTGTTCTATGATATGAACTTTGAAACAGACCTAAAAGGTTCGATAACACCCCCAACCGGGTGCCATACCGAATACCCTAGACCGCAGCGATGCCGGCAAACTCGCTATGCCAGTGAACTTGTCGCGTATGAAGCCAATAAGAGTTATGTTGTAGCCGAACCCTGGTCCCCTCCCACACATCTGTATTGCGGGGTTCAGTCTGATTGAAAACTAAGCCTGTCAGGAAGTTCAATAAGCGAGCTTGAACTAAAAATATTGCAGAAAAACAAAATGGATCCCCAAAGAGAGCCCTCGCTCATCTAGATAAAACATATGAATCGAACACAATCCACTAGTCATATCAGCCACTGCTATACGCTGAACTTGTTGTTTCCGGATATTCCGGTGCCTCTCTGATCGTATCAATCAGAGAAATACCCAGTAAAGCTGCATTACCTATACTCGCCCAGGAAAAGAACCAGAAAACAGGGGGTAGCGCACAGGCGTGATCAAGCGAGTGGGGAGTGGCGGAACCACGTATTTTGGCATTATATACTCATTAATACACGATTTTTGGTAATGGAAGCTTCCTGAACCACTGAAACATAGAAATAGTGGCTAGTTCTTTGTCTTAACCGAGTATTTCTAGGTGAATCCGTAGTTGTAAGACACTTCTGCGCGTACCTTCTCCTGTTTGCTAGTTCTTTTCCTAGAGGTTGAGTAGAACAACTCATATTTGAAGACTGGGCTACACTGTTCTAGTGGTTAGTATGCTGGTCATTAACATCACCGTTATCAGAAGCGGTTTCATGACATAACCCCTATCAAGAACCTGAAGAACAATCTCTAAAAAAAACCCCATCTGAGAAAGCATAAAGATAAAGGTCAATACTATAGAGATCTAATGTGTAGACAGGGAGATACGAAAACCAAAATTTTGAACAACTATCACTCAGCGGGACTAGAATTCTAGGCTGAAGTACGTAAGCTACTAAAGTTGATATATATACTACGCAGGAAATGTTCCCTGTATATTGATAAGTAATCAAATCCCACAAGATACTTTGCTTTTCAGCACATGTTAACCTAAGAATCTGAGTGGTGTCATAGAACGCCAGATAGTTTTTTGGTATTTAGCCATAAGCAGAGTGCTAAATTAACGACAAAAAGAAAACACAAATACGTACCCACTATGTGTGAATAAATAGACTAATAGAAAACTACTACACTCCCTTCCCGGATGACTGCTATAGAATTCACAACCTCCGAACAACCAATTACAAGTTTTCATACTAGTTACTAATAGTATCAGATTCATATGGCTAGTCAAAATCTGCTAAGAGTTTGAGGGTGCTGATATCAGAGCCATTCTATTCACTGAGAATCAGGGTTAGGGTTTCCAAGAGCTACCCAAGAATCGTATTAGAGAAACCTAAATGAATAGAACTGTGATTGATATATTAAGACCAATAACCTTTTGAGTGTTATTTACAGACGTGGGTTTTTTTGTGTTCTGATAGACGGGATATTAGTATTGGGATCTTCTGGTATTCACACAGGGGCTTGCTGGGACGTTGAGATGCTTGTATAATATAACTCCCGTGTCGGGTACATCTTACTCAATCGTAGAGGGGTAATAGTGATATTAGTGGTGGTGCGTCAGATGCTTTACAGTTTAAAATCGGATCTTTGATATTGATGTCTAAAATCTAGATCTAGAAAGTAGTTAGTATTTTAGATTGCGTCCGAGGGTGTTCAGACTGGTTTGAAAGCCTCAAAAATATTTTGCACTACCCCTGGTGCGAAATTACGTTCTTACAGAGCATGGGATAGAAAAGCGTATTCAGTGGCCCAAATGAATCGCCAGATATGCGTAGGACTAGTTTAACTACATCTTAATCAAGAAAGGTGTGAATGATAGGAACCAGTGAGAATCTATTTGATACCGTGAAAATAACTGGACTTCTGGCAATCTGAAAATCTTAGCTTGTATATGTAGGGAAAAGTCATACGCCCAACAATCGTCAATATAGAGCTACCGTGGAAATCTATCTGATATTAGCGCGTAAATGTGTTGCTATCTGCATAGTCTCAATGCCGTTGCTATGTTAGCATTATAGGAGGATCATAGATCTAACCCGACATATTTAGGTCCTTACTGACTCCTAGTGGCGCTATCGGTCGTTAGTCCTCGTCAATCTCCGGAATTTCTTACAGTAGTACGATCCTCGTAGAGTAGTTGATTGAACAGAGTTAGTTTGTTGGTATCGCTGGAGAGCATTCCATGTAGAATTCTATTCCAATTGAGCTCTTGTGACAGAATATTTGGAGAAGACCAGGCAATAGCTGCACCGGTAGTAGAGCCTATACTATACAAGAGCAGTATTAGCATCCTGATGGATCGTGAATCCATTGATAGAATGAAGCAGATTTTTACCTCAAGCCTAACTTGGAGGTAAGACGTGCAAACTATGTAGTGATAGATGACTGGGTAATATCTAGGGTAACCATAAAAATCTTGAATTTACGCGTGGCACTATCTCTCCGTAATGTAAATATGTATTTTCAACCGATATTATAAGTGATCTATCATTCCTATCGTCTTTATAGGCTGCAGGAAGAGAGGGCGAATGGATAAGCAAATTGGCAAGCTGAGATTTATAGCGAGAAGGGAGTTCATAGAGAACCCTTAGGTATTTAGCCAATACAGCCGTAGTGGCTGGGAAGTGAACTTTCTATTGGGAGCAATCAGCCACAGGTTAAGTGTTATCATAAGAAAGTTTTATCCTATCCAATAGTTCGGAATAATCCCTGTGTATGCATATGTACGGAATTCCGAATAAATCACGGAACCATGGGTCCTCGCCGTGGATGCCTGAAACTGTTCCGCTCCAGTCATATTGTACTAAAATAAGTATATTCTTTAATTGGTGACAGATAATACACTACCCTGCAGTGCTACTACATATATGTATCTCTACCCCAATCCCTTCATTACGACCTTTTTCATGACGACCTCATTGAAACTCTTTGATAATTACAAAGAGAAAACAATGTACCAACAAGCAGGACAGAAAGACTAGTGCAAAAAGTCCCTCGTGACCTATTAGTAGACATGCGGGGTCTACGGGCCCGCACTAGGGTATATACAATCGCTCCAGGAGCTCGAGGGGTACCCGCCATGCAACAAGGGAAGATCAGAGCGATAGTCACTCCAGTAGCAGCACGGATAAAGATAGCAGCAGCTCTGACGACGACGACAGCGATGATTATAAGGAAGATGTCAGTTATGATGAGGGTGACGAGCAGGAGAGTCATTATCTTACTACAGAGAGCGTTGTACCAACTCAGGAGATCCATTCATACCACGATCCCGGCGCGAACCGTTATTATGGGTGGGACGGGTAGGACCTAACAGAGGTCCGGATGTCCGCCGGACATACACTGCCTTCATACCATCTAGGTTAGTATATTCAGCTATCGGTTCGATGCACAAGACTAACAGCTCAATTATTAGTACTGGAACTCCGTATACCCCACAAGTCATGAACCTCCAGCAAACAAACTCGAATATTAGCCCGACATGCAACGGTGGCGTCAGTACGCCGAATAATCACCCAAATACCCGAAGCAGTCATTTTGGCCCTAGTGTGCAATCTAGGAATGCATATCTTGGCTTCATTCCATCTACTGTCTTATCGAATAACCCCACGCTTGCCAATGCCGTCCCAGCTGGCTATTTCAACTACGTTCCTAGAGATTTTAGTAACACAAACACTCAAAGCAACACCCAAAACACCGACAACAGCACTTTGCAGGGCAGTGCTCAAAGGCCCCCTAAAAGCAGTAAGAAACCTTTCCGGAAGCCGAAGACGTTCTACCCAGCAGAACCGTTCAGCCAGAAACGACCGTCAGGGGTCATGGAGGCATATGAAGTTACCAAGATGGCAGGTCCAACAAAGCGTGAGAAGAAGGCGATGGGAAAGGCCAAACTTAGAAAGATGAAGTGGCCGTGTCCACTTTGTGATGGTATCTTCGAGGGAGAGAGGCATGTCAGGAGTCATTTATGGTCGCGGTCACACCTAAAATCTGCTGTGAGAGTAAATAAGGAGACGTACATAATGTGGTTAGACGCATGGATCAAGTCGGGCGCGGGGAAAAAAAAGAAGTGGAAGGGAAAAAAAAGGGAAGGGGAAAGGGAAAGGGAAAGGGAAAAAAAAGGGAAGGGGAAAGGGAAAGGGAAAGGGAAAGGGAAAGGGAAAGCTAAGGATAATGGGAAGGGAAAGTAAAACGAGAAGGGAAACGGGGAGGGAAGCAAGTTGTCACAGTTGATACCAACAGTGATAGAGCAGAAGGAACCTCCTACTAGCATAGTTAATACTCTCACTGAAGAAATTAGTATTCTAAGAATAGCAGGCCAAGAGTTAGATAATAAGGGTCAGAACAAGCAAGTCTAGAGTCTTAGCGACGGAGATCAGCTACTAGGTCAAATTTTTATCTGAATATTACTTTCTTTACGGTCGAGAATGTCTAAATTTATTAGTTAGGCTCAACATACTCTACACTAGAATTCAAGGCCTCAAGTAATTTAGATCCTTTCAAGCTTCAACCAGGCTTAAACCGGATATAGAAGCCCGCTATATCTAGAGGAAACTCTAATAATACAACTCTTTATACAAGTATCGTACGGCAGCTAAATAAGGGATGTGTAATTTAATACGAAGCAAGCCTGAAGTCCTTACACCTATAACATGCACCGTACCAGTCTCATTAGAGCCAGTTTGTAGACATAAGGCACCACTCATGCTTAGTAATTAAGCACCCTGACTGGATTTAGCTGACGCTGAACTTCATAAAGAGCCTCCAATTCCAATAGAATAGGAAACATTAATAAACATAATAAAGAAAATAACTATGATGCATTAATAAAATCAGGTTTTGAAATAAACTTTATATGATAGATGTACCGGGAACTTTTATGTAAATAGATTAAAAAGATTAAGTGATTGATGTTCACTCCAAACCATATTATATACCCACTTCATACCTATACTTTCATAAGCTTTTATAAGAATATAACTATAAAAGGTACTCACCTAATAATGTTTTTCGATTACTGGAGGAGTGCAGGTTGGTAGGGGAGCGGGAGCTGGTGAGTTTGATTTTTTGCAACTTAACCAAACCTAACCGATTTAGGTAGGTGTTCTTAACCAGGTGCTTCGAAGCAGTGGCTTTCTGATTAAAATACTAAAACTTGTTAAACTCTAGATAAACTTGCTTTTACATAGCTATTAGTTTAGAGCGCTGAAGGGTTTTAGGTTTAATGGTTTCCTTTTGGTGGGGGGGTTGGAGAGCCCTTACTAAGCATTGAGGCTGTTAATCGCACCATATACCACAAATTCTACGGCTGTAAAGGTTGCTTCGCTATTACCAGATAAAATTTCGCACCTGTTGCCTAATATTTGCTCTTAACAGCCTGGTCTTCACAGAGCTGTGTGCTTTGTTTTCATCACTGCTTAAAAAAAGTATGTTTTTGTGTCTGGCTCAGGCAGGCAGGCACAATTTAGTACCATATCAGGACTAAATAACTGGCAAAATATAGGAGCAATAAGCCTTCTGAGTTTCCCTTATACGCTAATCATCGCGTCGTATTCTGGGACCTGTAATGAGGAAAGGGGGGGTAAGCTACGCCTCGACAAAGTGCCTTCTCTATATGAGCAAGCGAGATAGGGCGAAGAAGGTATGATTGGGGATTCTAGCTTCTAAAATCTTTAGGCCTGCCATATAACTACACAGCCGGTAGTAAAGTGTCCCTAGTCCTGCTCTAGAGCCCCACATACCTAGTGGATATACACCAATATTGTGTTTCTAGATTTATTACTATTTCTGCTTGGACCGGAATGAATAAACTATCTTCTCAAAGCTCTCTCTTGTCTATTTATTATCATTCCTGACACTAGGTCTCTGAAATTACTATATAATCTAACACAAGATATTCCTGCTTACTTCTTTGCAATAATAGTCTAGGTCTCCTAAACAAGCGACATCAGACGAGACAAATCTATCACGCCTTGAGTCCCTAGTTGATTGCCTGAGTATTGATCTTGTCCCTCGGGAAAGTTTGTTGCAGCTAAAAATCAAGCCTTAAACCCTTTGGGCTCTCTTATACCAAACCCTCGATAGTATTCACTAGAGGTCACATATAGGGTCTTCTATTTGCATAATTATCCGCTTCTAATCTAGGCTTTATCTCAGATAGCTTACTCCTCAGCTAGCTTACTCCTCAGCTAGCTTACTACGTACATGTAGTCACGTCATCGAGTAGTCTTGATACACTAACCCTGCTATGAGCAGATATCCTCTTCTCGGTACTCCTAGTGACCTTTAAATGCTGTTATTTATCTTTGTTCCCTAGGATATAGTGCAATTAGTAGAATTACACTATACTTGTAACTAAAGAACCTTAGTAGGTTGGCACGGGCTAGGTTCTGTTACATATATCATCCTTCCTCTATACAATACTGATAAAGTTTGACATTTGAATATTTAAGGCCGTTCAAATCATATACACCGTTTTTAAGTAAGCTTTATTTTATCATCTGTTGTAGTAGAAAGGTGGTATTATGTACCTTTCGTCATTGTACCTGTGTCCGTGGAACTTGGCATAGAAACATAGCCTTACGGATAACCGTCCACGAGAGAGACTTTATCTATAAGCGGGTAAACATCGGGGAGCGACTCCTATCGTAGAATGAAAGTCTCAGAGCTCCCTTGTAGCGGTTAATTCTGTCTTGGCAGCAGTCTCTCCAACTAGTTATACCTCTATCTCCTAGAGTTATAACTTCTACATCACCAGCTGCTACACACTAATTGCTCTCGTAGACGATACGGTGCAGGATATCAAGGTAGACGATACGTTGCAGGAAATCTAGCTATAAAATATGCGATATGGACGCCGTTTGAGTGTAGATTAGCCTATAGGGTAGGAATTAAGTAGGCTTGTGTTGGCGTGCACAGCGAACTATAAAGGATGGCGCATACGGGCATGTGCGTGATGCTTCTTCTAGCAGAGGGGTTGATATAAGTGGAGAAATTGGCTTTGAACACACTTTATTTTATCTTATTTGTCTACGATTTAATTTTCAAATACTGCTTTCTCGGTGTTAAAAGGTTTTGTCGGCTAGGTAACGGTAAGAGGCATTTTTGGTCAATTACAGCGTACTTCACAATATCCAACCTGAAACCTGTGATGTTACAGGCTATGCGACTGGTGGCTGAAGATACAGTATCTTGTCTAATAGCTTAAAGCACTCTGCAACATTTACATCAATAAGCCTTATGTAAATAGCGTATTGGCCGTAGGGCTATAATCTAGGACCTCCCAGTACCAATACCTGTTTCCATTTTCCATTTAAAGATATTCACAGTCAGCACACAAAATCTTCAGTAATAACACACCCCAAATGACTAGATATATCAGCATACAATCCTAAAAGTATTAACCTAAGTTATAAGTTTTGCTAAAGGATAGGTGCCAATAACCAAATACTATAACTAAGAGCTTTAGTAGATGCTGTTACAGAGAATCGATGCTCTTTGAACTTATAAGCTATTTAGCACTATTTTTATACATTGTTGGGCTGGGGTTAGTATAACCATGAGTAATTTGAATTGATTAAGATGTGTTTCATCATAAAAATCTCTGCTTATCAATACTCCCACTAAATATAGTTTTTAGGCTGGGGTGTGCTGCCACCTTTTTTGTCTTCTTTATTTCGCTAAGTGTGTTTAGTTTTATACTTATAAATAAGTATTTTCCCCCACCTGTAGAGCTCTAGAGGACCTAAAGTTAAATGATGTAGTTAGTAGTCTTTCTAGAGTATCATTCATTAGGGAAACTCGCCAACAGACTTTCTCCATCTTACTAGTACAGCAGAGGGCTTCCTTAATAAAATATTCCCGATGAAACGTTCCTAGATAAGTGCACGATCTATGGATAAATCAATAGTGCATTTGGAGTTCCAAAATTTAGAACTATATAGAATACATTTATATGGCGAATTAGCGTGCAAGTGATAATTTCTAGTCATTGTTAGTAGTGCCTACATCATGGTGTATCACTCGGAATGGCGCTAGCCACTCGGAATCCTGAAATTTGCAGTCCTAACCCTGATAATGGTAGTGACATATCGTAAATAATAATAATAATAAAATTCATTTAACGCAGTAGCATATCGTATTACCTGATAGATTAGCTGTTCAGGCGTAGAAATCAAACTTAAAACCTATTTTAAGGAATAACCACCTACAGTTAGTGCGGATTGACGTAGAGAAAGTCAGCCTTGTCTAGACAACACCGTTGGCCGCAGTGGCGACAACATTATTGATACGAAAATTTAGCTACAGACTACAGGTGAGTCTAAATCATGATTGCATTTGTGTTCTGTTGGATAGTACTAGTGATTATATGTTATGCGGGAAGCTCTCTATTATCACAAAAGAAAATAGAACTATTGCGCGTGCTCCACTTTTAACCGGTTCTTTCTAGGAAAGCGTCCAACAACTCATATCCGTCGAGTCACCTGTACTACTACTAGTAATGTGATATATGAAGAGCCTACAATTACCGTACCGCTTCTGGAGATGATGATGAAGCATGGTTAGGAATAGAATAACGTTGGACTAGCGTGTCACTCTTGGCATATTATTTTATATTAAGTGTGGTAACATCTCGGCTGCGGAATACATTCTAGGGTATTATGGGGCAAGGATAAACAATATAGGGCATGGGTTATATGGATATAAATATGAGATGAAATCCCGGTTATTGGTTGAAGAACTAAGCAGTTTCATGTACTCTTTTATTAACTCAGAAACTGATGAGCAGCGGCATGTATTCTAGATCGCTTCTAACTCTTCTATTGGCCTAACGCGCTGGGAAACTTAGTAAACTCGCTTAGGTAACTCTCCGCAAGATGAATGTTATAAATTGACTGCTAAATGAGATATGATAATATCATCAAATGCAACTATTATAAATTCTCCGATAAGTGTGTATCCGCCGATTACTAATCGGTTCGACAACGACAAAGGTTTCTAGCTGAGTAATCAAACTGCCCTAACCACAACACGACGCGTGGTACATCCATCAGCTTAATGGATAACGTTACCTCGCCCCCAGTGTCACCTTCCCCACCACCACCTTCCTCTCCTCCTGTCGTTGTCCGCAGGATTCAATTCCCTCGCCCTCGCTGGCATAGCCACGATCCCCTGTTTCATAAGATTAAAAGCTTTCTTCATTATGGCTACTTTTTTGATTCAGAAGACCTTGTTATCCCCCTCGATTGCTGTAGCGGTGCATTTTCGGCATTTCAGGATGAATTGCAAAACCATAAAATATTGACTGAAGCTGAGGCCTTATCCTTGAGGTGTGTGCCTCCCCTGCTCTATCCCTTTTCTATACTCGCTTAAGCATAGTGATGCAGGTACACTTTTAACCCTGACACGACAACCCTCATCATCCGCCCCATTTCTTCGCCAGTTCATGATGCCATAGTTCATCTTGTCATCTTCATGAAGGAAGCGATGGTATCCCGTGGGTTTCTAGCCGGTAGTGAGGCTAGGAATGTCTGCCCTATCTTCGGCACAACCGTCGTTCTACCCAGGCGTTACCAACTCCCAAAAGACGACGGAGCCAAGTCAAGCGAACCAACGTACCTAGTATCACCTGATGCTGCATTCGCCTTTGCCGACCGGGAAGATCCAGACAGGAACCCCATTCTTTTTCCACGGGTTATCTTCGAGGTGGCTGTCTCGCAGAGCTATGAGTGTGTGCTTGAGAATGCTAGGCAGTGGCTACTTAGGGGATGGGGTTTTATCAAAGTTGTCGTTGTGATCAAGTTGTATGAGAATATGCGCGAATCGGAACGGGGCAACTCCGAAGGGTCTGGCTCAGGACTGAATGTACATTGTCCGGTAAAGGGGGCTAGGTCAGAAAGCAGTGATGTGGGGAACGTGAGCCACGGCGTGGATAAAAATCGTAGTAGCTACGATGTAGACGATACAGCAACTCTGCCCCCACCCAACTCCTCATTCACCGAGAAGTTACTTGTCAAGGATGATGAGACATCTCTTAGCGCAGTATCTGGGTTTATTGAGATGTACCGCTACAGCGAGGCGACAGGGTCACCTTACAGGGATGGCGATCGAGTTGTGAGTAACCCAAACCCTCCACTCTTGATTTTCTTCTATGACCAACATCAGCTTCCGATATAGGATATATTTGCCACTGATATAGGCCCTGAAATCAATATCAAGGACCTCCTCCCCGGTGACCATATCATTGGTGACGATAATCGTTCATACACTATCCCACTCAATCTTTATCGTGAATATATTAAAGTTGGTAGTGAGCTGGCGCGAGTCCGTAAAGTCCTAAAACAAAAAAAGCTGGCGGGGTCTGCCGACCACAGCAAGACTGTTAGTGCATGTGGGCAGGGGGATAAAAGTAGTTGAAATAGTTATACAAAGAACGCGTTATTGTTAGGTTTCAGGCTAGCGAATGACCAATCATGGCCGGGGTTACTTTTTCTTATACCTATGCGTCTTATTTGTTCTTTTTCTTTTCTTTACTGTGATAGAGTAGGTAATGAAACTCATATTGATCTTCAGACTTAAGTCAACTTGACATTAGGTCAGAAAATCTCAAGCTTTAAATACTACGAGGCCCCCGGTTATCACGTATCTCACTAATCTAGTTTTCTCCTTGAAACATCCCGGTAATCAAAAAACTACTTAAGTTACCGGTTTTATACTTATGTATTTATTACAAGCTTGTACTAGAATTACTACTTTAGCAGAATGATATTCTTGGAATAAGTGATCTCCACTCTTGGCATCTCATATGTTCAGGTGTGGTAACACCTCGGCTATGTATCCTTTTCAAAAAAGGAACAACTACGTTGTGCAAGGATATAATGGGTATAAATAAGGAGCAAACTCTTCCGACACTGGTAGTATGGGTCTAGAGCCAGAGTAGTCTTAAGTAATAGTGCTAATACTTGGGCCTTTACCCTATACTGTTGATTTCAGTTGCCTCATCGGGTGATACAAATCCCCGGTGATGCTAGAACGTTAAGTATCCCCGTTAATGAAATTTAAGGAGAAACCCTGTGTTTCTAATTATTTAATTCAGGGCTCGCAGGTGGGTCCTTGATTTTTAACTTACGTACAGCACCATTTATGGAATCTAATCCGGTCACTATTTTGGTCTGCCACTATTATTATTGCCTGATAGACAATGTCTCGGGGAAGTGTTATTAAAAATATCATTTATTTCGAACCACTTTGAAAGCCCACGTACAAAGAGCATTTATAATAATTAAAACCACTTTGTATTGAAAAATAGTAAATAAATAAGTAATAGAATGGGGTTCTATCAACCGCTTTAAGTTCCCGGGCAGGCTGTAAAAAGAAAATAAGATTTAGACATGTATCGCACCACTCGAGCAAATCCAACAGGCACACCTTAATTATCAGCATTTTAAGATATATGGCACGTACAGTAATGATATTTGAAACAGTTATGTAAACATGATACCTGTGTTATTAGCAATTGCACTGTATGGTTGCCCCATTGAAGTTCCTACCGCATTTTCCGCATATGTTGTAGTGATCAAGGGGGAGGGCGTCCATAATTCCGACTTGATTGATAAAAATAGTGGTGGTGTTACTGCTAGTCTTATACATGCTGTTGATGGATAAGAGATATACTCTTAGTACAGGTTTGGAGAATAGCTTATTTATGAAGAGAACGATAATAGTGGCTACCTCGTAGATTCGGGGTCAGAAACTAAAAAACGATAGAGTTTAAATAGTACGTTTTGAGTTAATTACTGAATCTGTATGAAAATCTGATGAGAGAGAATAATTTAGCAAAGAAGTAGTTACAGTAAGAAATTTATACTAAGTGAGGAGAGGGGACAACAATTCAATGACCACGGAAAGCCAATATAGAATGCAAAGGTATCTCCTAGACAGATAGTCCAGCCTATGAATCTGTATAGAATATTTCCCGAGAGATTTTTCATTCAATACTATTGTAGGTAGGTTCAAGCCTTGCGTTTATCATAAGGTCTGTATTTCTATATGGGGTAATCCATAGTTGCAACAATAGAATTCACCTACCATGTCTTATGCATAAGCAAAACATTAATCAAAAATATTAATCATAGTCATTATTCATTATAATCTATTGTTTATATCTCCTAGATACATCACTTAGCTCTCTAATAACTAATTTAGGACCGTAAAGATTATACCACCGCCTAGAGGGGCATATCAATATAAGGCTGTCTTACAAAAAGAAAAGCTAAGCTAGTAAATACCATAATATGCTTGAATAGTAGGTCAGGGATACGATAGTTCATCAAAAATCGCCCGTGCAGAAACACCATGCACTAGGCCGTCTCTTAACCAACGGACTTTTGCGTGTATTCAATAAATTCATTCTTAATAGCAAGAGTGTAATATATGAACCCGCTAGTATGGTATTTGAATGATACTGGTACTTATCGTAATACGAACATCTAAAAAATATTAAAAATGGTGTTTAAATTTAATATAAGATCATGAGCTTAGGCGTTCATTGAGAACCGGTAGCTAGTTGTTGCACCATGAGACCAGACCTCGAAACACCAACAAAAGCCTCTAGAGCAGAACCATGTCAAAAAGCCCCATAGTTAAATAAGAAGCTTCTTATGTCATTCATTGTAAATGCGTCATATTCTTATTAATTTAGTCTTTGTTGCTGTCCCTGTAGTCAACTTCGTTTCTGTTGATACCCCGTTTTTAACATAATATCTAGTGTAACTTATGATTGTAGCACGAGATACGGGCTCTTTTATCCTTGTTTAGAGGTAGTATGGTTATGGTTAACTCGAAAGAAAACTGTTCTAAGCCATGTAGGTTTCTAACTGGTTAAATACCATTTATTTCTAGATAGGCGAGCTTTAGAGTAGAGTCGAGTGGAAACATCTTGCCCTGGAGAAATAGTGGCACTCCCACTTATACTGTGCCTGCCATTGACTCTCTACTGGATCTGATTTTGATTAAAAACCACCTGGTACTATGGAGATAACTGGGCAAGGATATCAAGATCGATATCATAGAATATCACTCGCTCCCACATCATATTCGGGGGTGCACCGGAAATCATGCGTGAATTTATTTATGGAGCCTATCTAATATGAGCTGTTACTGGTGTAGATCCACGGCAATCGACTCCTAGTCTAGCCTAAAAGGAGTGACTGAGCCGTCAAATAACCAACTGCATAGTATTCCTGTCACCTCCCGCAACCATCGTCTTATAAGAACCATTCACCAGTCCTCTTTTGCTCCACTCTACCACCAACCCACCACAATTACCACCATCCACCAAATACTCGCCGTCAGCAGGTTCTGTCCTTATCACTACTTCGCGCTCTACCCGCCATAATGACTTCTACCAATCTCACCCCCGATGACAATCTCATGGAGCAGATTTTTCCTGACCTTCCACACACTTCCACCGTTATTCTTGCCCAGAACTTCACAGAGTGCTCATTCCTCGCCACGCCTACACAATCAGACCACGATACCGCAGATCTTCAGCCACCAGTCATGGTCCGCATTTCCCTCCGGAATGACGAATCTTTGCGTCTCCGCGAAGTCTCCACAATGTCGTCTATCGCAGCTCTCGTAATCCCTGAACTTGTTCCAATGGTCAAAAAGGTTGGCATTGCCCACATGCTAGATAAAAGAGTCGTCGAGTTTTCTATTATTGAGTTCATTCCTAATGCCACGACACTGGAAGAGGTCTGGGATGATCTTTCAGACGATGAGCAACGTAATATCGTGACGGAGGTCGTTGCTGCTATGACAAAGCTTCAGAGCCTCCGCGTGTCTGAACCGCGCGTCCAAAAATACTTCAACAACCTTGGGGTCATGAAGCATGGAGTGAGTCATGGGGACAAGACTACAAGTTTATATATCGAGAATATGGTAGGGGGTCCTACCCTAGGGTTTCACTCCACTATGGCTTGTCTCCTACAGAGTATTGTGGACTCACAAAACAGACCTACTACACCTACATCAATGATTGAAATTGATTCGGACGGCAGTGTAGCTATCAAGTCGACTTATCCTAACGTTAGTGCTGTAAAACTCAGCCATGAGGATCTCAGTTGTCTCCAGTCAGACGCTGTCCTTTGTCACAATGACCTCGAGCCACGCAATCTTATGGTCCGTCGTTCCACAAACAATGGCGCCACACAGTACCACCTCGTATCAATCATCGACTGGGAGCAGGCTGCGTTTGTTCCCTTCGGCTACGAGTATATTCTCAAGGACCAGATGCTTGGTTCTTCGAACCTACAGTATAGCTGGTACTCACTCTTCAAGGCGATCTCAGGGAAGTCCCAGGTTCTCCGAGGATAGGAGCTGTTTATGCAGGCGGTAGATGTGATACATCAGTCATTCATAAAGAACAAACGTCGGAACGTTGGACTTGCAGTTAGGGAGAAATGGATTGCAAGAGAGCTTTTGACTAGAGATAAAGTCTTTTGGAGAGGGTGGGTCAGAAGAGAGGGGGCAGGAGCTGTAAAGAGGTACAGGGCAAGTGATAACCAAGAGCTTTTGGAGGAGACTCTAGTTGAGTTGGGAATCGTTTAGTGAATGGTTAATGATAGCAACGTAAGTCGAGGGGGGAGGTATTAATGTATTTCCGCTATTATACAACATTTGTAATAGGGTAACAATGTTACGGTCCTATTGGCTCTACTAAGTGTTATCATATGGTCGCACTGCAATGAATTCGTATAAAATTTGTGGATGTCGGATGAATATATTAAACTTTGAATAGGGGATGTGGTGATAGGCAATCGAATCTAATAATGACATCCTGGTAGTTACGGGGGCACGTACGGTGGCTTATAGCTACCAATGTCCGAACCGAACTTTTGGCTGTGGTAACCACCTAGCGACTAAGAATACAAAAATGGATTTTCCAGCTATAATGTGGACTAAGCTAAGTGAATTGCCGTGAGAAGCATGATTATAGGACAAGAAGAACCGTCTACAGATGACAATTATACCCTCAAATAGGTACTGCAACAGAAATTAGTAAGAACAGAAAACTGAATCATAGAGAGAATTGAGTGTTAGTTTTTGTACTATTAGTTTATATAGTGAAGAAGCTATTATATTACTGTAGGGCTCCTGGCTACCATGTGAGCAGGCGGTTATTTATGTCCAACGGCAATACTGAAGAGCCCCAATTCCCAGCAGCGCCTTAAGTGCAGTGTCAAGATCCTGACAAATCTAATATGACATATTACTGACTCAGCGTTATGACACATGCACCTATGCGGGTACTACGAGATGAGTTTTAAAAGAATCATTCTGCTTGAAGGTTGTGTAGAGTTTTATCATAAACAGGTTGCTACACACTTACCAAGGCATGTAAATCGAGGGTGCAATATTTATTAGGGGGTACACTACATATATGTAGTGAGCGGTCACGTGAGGTCACGGGTTAGAAATGGACTAGCGTAACTAATGTATATTTAATCTCCTCTGGCTCGATTACATGTATTAATCAACCAGAAAACCATCAAAATCGGACTTAAAAGTGTCTATGATACATTATTATAAGCATAGGCCTCTACTTGTACATATGTATGTACTTGGAAACAAAAACAGCCCGATTCAGAAAAAAAGATAACTGCGCAGGCACAAATTATGTTTCTTTTGGTTATATTATACAAGAATATTAAATTGTTACTTTGGTGTCTCGATATAGTAGTAAGAGTGGATACAGCAAAATTTTCGGATCAGACTTTGGTAGCCGACTTTTGTAGTGTTCGTTCCTGCCAGGCAATATCGGCGCACCCTGAATCGTTACCGTTATTAGTTCTACAGGAAGTCTATAATAAGAAATAATATCTATCAACATGTTCTCTAGACTTCCTAACTTGATATATAATTTATCTCAATTTATTGGACATTGTTTGGGTGGTGGTGCTGCTGTTTGAATAGCGACCCTGTGGAGGGTCACTATCGGGTGACAGTCCAGGGGGTCGAGATCTCCTGGGCACTGGCGGGCGTCGTCTTCGAGTAAAGTTATAATTACCTACGTAGGGACTTTACTATTTGGCTTATCAAGAGGCTGTTTCTTTGGCATAAAAGGGTTTAGGGTATCGCAGGATTGGCTACGATATACAGGTATTTATATATAGAGAGGAGTAGAAAGCCTCTACTAGACCTTCTCTCCTAGTTTGTTAAAATACCGAGAATACGTTAATCAACTATGTACCTCTTACGCTGTTCGGAATCGTGATAATGAGAAGTAGTAAAATCAGTATCTTAGCAGACTAGGAGAGTAAGCCTAACAAAGGCTTTCTACTCCTATATATACGACTAATCAGGTAGACCTAGCGAAAACCCCAAGTGAACCCCAAGCAAAACTTCCTAATAGGTTATGTCGATTAAGTCTCCTCGGAGACAATTATACTGGTTAAGCCACCAACGCTATACCTTATTAGGTAGTCATATCCCGACATACGCTCTGAGCAGTCAATCGAGTGATACTCCGTGATTTATGAAGTTATAAATCCACCTATATGTATGTATATCCTCCTCTATGTTTAGCATTCATATTTCTATTCTAAAGAGATTTCTTCGGGCCTTCTCCTCTAACCCTCTGAGTATTATCTATCAGGGCTCTAGAATACTAAACCCAACATTTATCAGGGCTAGGGTTAATCTAGAGCAATGTCTTGAATGTTAATATGATTAAATATACTTGCCGGATAGGATATGATGTTATAACCTAGAGGAAAAATTTAAATTACAGGTGTTTTTTTTATATCTGGGGAGATCTAACGTTCTGTTAATCAATCATTATACACCGTAAATTACTATGGGATGCCTGATATCAGCACCCCACTCTAATAATACGGCCTTTAATCGACTCTCTATCCCAAATCCTCCTCCATCTTGGGCCCTACTAGTCCTAGTTGCGTAAGCAGGCCTCTAACGCTTTTCGGCGCAAACTTCATGGATTCCCCAAAGCCTCGCCCAGCACCTCCGCCCTATACCCCAGCCCCTTACCTGGTTAAATCTTCCTTTCTGACTTCTGAGCAACTCACAGAGCTTTTCCAAGGTTAGTGCACCTATAATCCACATGTATCTCCGTCACTAATCTCACTGGGGTCATGTACTCTCAGACTTTCACTCTAGTCTCGACCGCGTTACGATTGCACCTGATCTCGTGTTTGATCGCTTAGTCGCTAATGTAAGCCCTTCCATCATCAGATTCAACCTTTTCAATCTTATAGTAAGGCATAGTTGAACATTGCCGCGACATCATTTATCGGGAAGGCCCAGGGTAATACTACCGGCGAATATGAGCTTCACAGTAAGAGTAGGGACGGCAGTACTGAGGCCACAATCACGGGGTTAAGTGCCAAGATCTCTGAGCTTGAGGTGGAGGATCAGCGGAAAGCGAAGGATATCGACCGGCTCAACCACGAGAACTCGTCACTCCTATTAGCAAATAGTAGCCTTAAGAAACAGTTAGCAGCACAGGAGCCAGGTGACCTAGGACTAGATTTGGAGCATTTCCAGTCAGGAGACTCTGGAAAAGAGGGACCGGGGGTACGCCCATTACGCAATAAACATAAGCCTGAGGTGACACATACAGCGCCGACAGTCCCGGTAGATGACTTTGAGAAGAACTATACGCTTAATATTGTCAGGGATTCTCAAACACAGGAGCTCAGGTGTTTAAGTGGCTCGCTTCAATCAGAGGTATCACATTTAAGATCTGAAATCTCGAGGATTGAGTTAGAGCGTAACGAAAAATCCTGCGACCTCCAAAAGCTACAAACCAAGATCACATCCCTTCGGTCATTCATCGATTCATTAAAGACAGATTTTACAGAACTGGAGACAAGAACGCTAGCAATTGAAACAGAGAGTGATCAGAAATCCTCCGTACTACAAGTCCTACAACTCGAGAATAGCACACTACAGGTATCCATCAGTCAACTTAAGGCAGAACTTGAAGCACGAGGAACAGCAACCCCAATAGTTGGAGTGCAGGACGATGAGAGCTCTCGCACAGTTGTGAAGTTGAAAACCAGGATTATAGTTTTAGAATCATTTATCGACTCACTTAAAAACGATATAACACAATTGGAGACTACAGCGTTAGCAGCCGAGACAGAGCGTGATCAGAAGTCTTGCACCCTTCAAGCACTGGAATCTAAGAATGCTGTACTCCTGAGATCAATCGATCAACTTAAGGCAGACCTTCAGACACAAAAGACAAAACCCCCGGTAATTGGAGTAGTTGAGGACGAAAGCCCCCGCGAAGTTGAAAAGTTAAGGGCAAGGATTAACGTGTTAGAATCACATATCAATCAACTTAAGGCAGAACTTGAGAAATCCTCTACCCCCGCAGAGGTTCAACACGACTACGAACTCCGCCGCTCAAGTCGACTTCAGTATGAGCTTAACCGACTTCAATCAACTGCTTTCATGGTTGATCTTGACCAAGGCCGGGAGGTATCCCAGGTTGGTAGCTGTTGCGAAGAAAGGGCTAAGGTTTCCGATTACGGACCTCTACTTACCGCTGATCCAACGATGGGCATATTTTGTATAGCCGGAATCAAGCATTGGAACCAGTCAACCTCAGTTTCAAAAATCTCGAACGCAGTCAACTTTACTCGACCGTATCCGTTGCCAACTGCAGTAGGGCTTGGGTTCACCTCCCTGGGTATAGCAGATGTCGACAGTTTCCAGGTTGGCTTCTGTTCCCACGGTTTTAACGAAGATAGAAGCTGGTTCTGTTCACTTAGCTGGGACAGTTCTATCTTGCGTGGCGCTACTTGTACATGGCTAGCCATAAACCCCGGCGATTCAACTCTCGAGTACGGTCGTGATCGAATTAAATCGAATAGTAAGTCGCACGGGGTACATACCACCACTCGCTGGATTCGGTTTTCACACCTTTATAAAACATTACCATATGTCATAGTTTGGTTTAGCGGAATACATGCTAGGAACGCCAAGATACTACGTATCCATGCTTTTGCGAATTCCCTGAACCGTAAAGGCTTTAAACTCAACGTTAGAACATGGGGCACTTCGGTAGAATCGGTGGACGTGTCATGGGTTGCGTGTAACGAAAATGGACGCAATATCTTCTGTAGCTCTTTTAGTACTTTTAATTCGATGGGAGAAAATAATAGCTACATGGGCCATGTTGAGTTTAATAACTCCTTTCGCTCAACTCCTCGGGTATTCCTGGCCATCAACAAAATCGACCTAGTGTGTAAGCCCGACATGTCTTTCACGCTAAGGGCTTCCAATATCTCAACCGAGAGAATGCAGTGGGATTTGTGTTGGGGGGGAAACACCCAAGTTAATTCCATGGGCGCCTCATTTGTTGCGCTTCCGGGTTAGTATGTTGCTGTATTTGGGTACTATTTTCTCGCTATGTCTGCATTAAAGAGAAGATTTGTGGGGCCCCCAGTTGTAAAGAATGTTGAGTAGTAGATTAACAGAATACCTGCACAAAGTGTTTCACTGCATTACTGTTTAGCATTCTTGTATTACGCTTATGTGTCCCTAGTATTCTCTTACTATTTTATTTGTTGAGATATCTACATATATATCCTTTGGGTTAGACAGATAAGATAATGCGGCTCTGTGGAGGTCTCACCTCACGTCGTCTAACTACCGCGCTACCTTTCCTGGCATCTTCAAACTATCTGCAACCCCCATCATCTATATCCAATGTCTTCACCATGCCTGGGAGGCACAAGTGACATCTCGCCACATTTTTGCTATCGCCCATCTTCGTCATCCTCATCGTCCTCCGGAAACACTACCTACTCTACAGTATCGCTACCCCCCAAAGCACCCAGGAGGCTTGAAACTCTCGTATTATCCTCTAAGAACCCCCCCCCCCCTTTCGGTTCCTTACCGTATCTCCTCTTCATCTTTATCTCAGGAATTCACTCTTCCCACCCTTCTGCCAGAGCCTCAGGAGGGCTATGACGCTCTGCTTACCTCAATCAAGTCATTTTTCCTTTCTGTCAATCATGAGACTTCCCTCCTCACAGCTTCTCCAGGTACCTCGATTATACGGGAATTTAACGGTGCAAATGGGAGCACCTACCGCGCTATCATAGATGATCTCGAGTCGACAATACTCGCTGATTGGCATCCCCGGTAAGGGATTCTTAACCCTGTGTAGCCTCACATTCTAGTCCTAATAGGTTACAGAATCGACTACTTCTCGCCATTGTCCCTACTTGTTATCACCCTCCCTGGTCGTGCGCATGAAATCATCAGTCGTAAAGCGGAGAGCATCTTTCGTGACACTTTATTTAACCAAGGCTTCTACTGGCCTTCTTGGGGCCATAATATTAATCGTATTTTAAATGCTGGTAGTGCCGACCGCCAAATCAGTCATGGTAAAGACGAGACCCCATCATCTCTTCAGCCAGACGGTACTCTTGAAATTAAGGGCCAAAACCTCCCATTCCTTGTAATTGAGGCCTGACACTGAGACGTACGATCATGTTAGGCGTAAGGCATTTATCTTACTGCGCAAGACACGGGGGGGAATCCGTTTTTTTGTCATCATTGATTTCATCCGGAAGAGGGTGTAAAAGAATGCGGGAGGGGAGGAGCAACGGGAGGACGACACAACTACAGCTGATCCTATTATGAAGGGGAATAAGCGAGTCGCCATCACAACCTCTCATGGTTTTGAGGGGACCCCAGGGGGGTCTTAGTCAAAAAACCCCGTGCTGAGGTCCAAAACCTGAATAGGCCCGGAGCGGAGTCGAGCGACAAGTCTGGCTCTCCTGGTGCGGAATTGCCGGTTAAAGAATCTTCTCCAGCGCTCCCATCAACATCACCCCCTAATCCCTATACCAGTGTGTCAGTAACCGTGTTTTCAATAGACATCACCCCACACCCTACAATCACTGGTAAGAAAAAGCGCTCTGTGCTTTCCCCCGTTGACGCTGTAGAGGTATGGCCTTCAGAGCCATCACCCGACTCGGCGTTCCAACCCTCATGGGATGATATGGGGGTTGATAAATACCCTTTAGAGTTACGTGGCAGGATCTTCACTATTGGATGGGGGTGGTTACACGGTATTTGAATAACTACTTTGCCGATGTGGAAGATGTACCAGTCCTCCAGGAACATGCTGAAGAGGATATAATTGATAGTAGTGGCGATGAGGAGGTAGCTGTAGATGTAGAAGCAGATGAGGGGAGTATCAAGAGCAGTGTGAGTGATGATAGCTATCTTCCGTCGTCCGAACCATGATCGGATTTGTAGTACAGTTTTGGGGTCCTTATTTCGTTTTTCTCGTGGTAGATAATTTACGGCTGGAGTTAATTATGTTGTTTTCTCATCTTACGTACTGGTTAGTCAATTCCCTACTCATATACCATAATAACCCATGTAATGGAAGTGGTTGTGGAATAATAGTTTTTAGTATCAACATAACTGATATGATTTTTTAAAGCATTAATTACAATGCTGTACTCATATCAGGAGTATCTCCATTCTGAGAAATGTAACCCTACGGTTACAGCGGACTCCAATTCATTCCAGAAGCTCAGTTTTTTACTAATATTCAAACGATAGATAAGACATCAGATGGACTCTAGCTAGAGCTGTCATGGGAAGCTTGTCACTATGCGAACACTCATGTGTTGATTTACTTTTTAGATGCTCTGAAAACATTTCTAAAACTCTCGGCTCCTTCTTTCTTTTATCCAATTAAAGATTAAATTGTACTAATTATAACATTATCTGGATTCTGGAAACTTGGGATTAACTAAAAGAGGACCTAAGCGAAACGTTCCATAAAATACCTAGACATGACCAGACATGCATATTCTCCGCTTCCACGCATAGCTACACTAATATATACTAAATACGGAGGATTTTTCCTGAAAGGTTTTTAGTATTATTAAAAGTGATATTTACAGCTGTTATAGTTTTTATGTAGTAGATAGATTTCTTGTAAAACAAAAGATAAACCTGTACATTTTGTCATGGATGTATACTTTATGGGGCGTTCCTTCGGTATATAACGGTAACCTCCGAATTTCTATAACACAGTTCCATTCGCTTGATAACAGATAAATTCCAGTTATGTGCTATAAAACCATATATTCTTTGGTATATTAATTTTTTGTTCTTGGCTGCTGTCCAAGTCGCGTGTTTATGCCTTCGCCCATAATAATAAGGCACATGCCATCATAATCCCAAGACCTTATAACACTATGATATATAATAATTTCAAAAGGTATAGAAAGCTTATAGAGCTATGAAGATCTCTTAGATACTCCCGATCTTCAATTTGTGTTGTGGCTGTAGACTTATAAGAACTTAAAAATATGAAAAGAGCAAGGTAGGCCATGCTGAGATATACCTCGACATGACAAAATGTACACATGCCCTAAAACACCAATAGTATTGTGAATAATAGCTAGTGGGCGTAGAAATAGCTTTCTACATCGAATATTGTGGTTCATTATAGTCGCGCATATCACACTTTGACCATTACACTTATGAAGGAAGTGTAGCCGCCTTAAGTTTAAAGTTGTAACGAGAGAATCTATCTCCCTAGGGTGTCCACCCTGATCTTTATATGTACCAAGAGTATTTTACATCTCATTAATTTTATGAGCCCTGAAACTGAACCCTTCGATACATCTATTAAGATGCCATACATATGATCTCTTCCGAAACTTGCTGATCTGTTGGCCAGCTACTATGATACCACTACTGCCGAAGAGCGGGTTGCTACATATAACCTCAGGTCGCTATAATCTTGGAGGGGAGCTACTGTTTTGGATTCACTCGTGTCCCCGAAATGATAAACAAAATTAGAGGAGATCCCGTTAACAATACAATATGATAGGAGAGTAAATTTATAGCTTAGGTCATATTAGGGCTATACATTAAGGGAGAGGGTATGTCTCTACAGCAGCTACATAGCTAGCCATTCTATTCAAAAATTACTATAATTCCTGTAGAATGCTTGAGTAGTGTTAATGATTATCTATCATTCGATAATCTTGCATCCACCAAAACTAGAACTAATATCTAAACAGGTGAATAACCGTAATCTAAATATTCAAAAAGGGTAAAAATGCATCTTTAAGTACAATCAAGATGCCGGACTAGGTGCGTTCCTATTATCAAATAATTATTAGTAAACAACAGGTGAAGCTTTTGAAAGTGCTAGTATTAGTAGTATCTAGAGCTTTTTGTATGTGGGTAAATAATTTACCACCACGGTAATGGTTACACAGTCAGAAATGCAACTTCCAGGCAACCAACAGCCCATATATCAGGCATCCCACTCGTCTTGATTGAAATCCGCCCCGCCGAGTCGTTTTTTATATCCTCGGTACCGTCCATAATTACACCAGCTAGATGAGACCTACACCAATTGTTACTCAACTACAATATATTCGGTATCAATGGAACCTCGAATTATGGAAATCAGACTAGTAAGTATAAGCAGTTCTAGAGAGAGAGAAAAGATCTTAACAAGGCCCCTGCACTATAGACACCCAATAGTATTCAGTCACCTACTCAGCCAACATGCAAGACCATATCGGAAGACGAGAGAATCGCCCCAAAAACCAGTGAGTCCCTTTGGACCTGCAAGATCTGCGACATAACTGTCGTCAGTGATTACCGGAAAGCCCATGAATCAGGCATGTGGCACATATCCAGATCTAGCGCACCGCGCTGGGCCTGTTTAATATGCAACCTCACAATGGACGCATCCCTCCAAGCTGGGCATGAAACAGGGCGCAGACACTGTAAAAACCGCGACAGAGTAATCAGTCCTAGTCCTTCTCAAAAGTCATAACAGCTGATACCCTCCGTATAGGTTTTATCGGGGCCTACAACAGAACACATCAAAGAATGGATATGCACTGTTTGCCAGATCACCGTCGATGAAGCCTCTCGTGTATCCCACTACCGGGGACAGATCCACCAAATGGCAGCACTCAAACTATCAGTATGCTCAGTGTGCGGTGCGACCGTAGCGCAGAAGGATCAATCAGCGCACGACAAGAAGCACAAAACAACAGGCAGCAAAAGCAAGAAGGGTAAAGCTAGTCGGTCTGCCAAATCCCCCCTAGCAAAGACCTGGACCTGCACACCATGTGGTACCGTTGTCAGCGCAGCATATCAAAGCACCCATCAAGCATCAATCAGCCACCGGAAGGCCACCGGAAAACCTTACCCTTGCGAGATCTGCGGCATCGTTATTACCTCCAAATTTCAAACGTCCCATGAGGCTGCGAGGATTCATATGGCTGCTCTTAACCCAGATAAATCCACAGGTGTTAACTCAACAGCACCTACGCTTGTGTCCTCCAGAGTACCACCAAAAACAAAGTCTGCTATGCCCTCAATGGTACCAGATACAACCTCGCGTCAGTCACAAGCCAGAGAATCTCGTATGAGAGCTCCCACCCCTGAAACAGCGAAACCTACCCCGGTAGTAACTCGAGAACCATTCGATATCGTCCTCGCGTTGAAGGCACAGTCAGTCTTTGAATACGAGAAACTTAGACGAGCCCAGCAACCACCACTGTGGACTTGCACCACCTGCAAAATTACCATCGATACTGAAAACCGTCAAGATCACGAGCTTAGCCGTACACATCGCAAGGCCGAAAAGAAAGCTGCGAAGACATGGAAATGCTTGACTTGTGAGTTGCAAATGAGGCCAGAGGTGAGGGAGGCACATGAGAGGAGTGGACAGCATACGGCGAAATTGATCAAGTTGGAGGCTGCTGAGGGTAAGTAAGGTTATCTTACTGGATAGGGGGTTGGGGAAGATGTGTGTAGTTACCATTCATTGTGCTATGTATGTAACTGTCTAGAGGGATATACCGGAATACCACTGGATAAATGTTCTAACTAGAATATACTCGGAGAAGGGACTACGTAGGTAGTGTGGGGCATGAGGCGTCTAGGAATTCACTAGTATAAGGCTGCTCTAGAGGATTGAGAGAAGTGATTCGGGACTCTATTCCCTAAAGTCTCTCTGTTTTGAGTAATATAAGTTTGCTACGCATCCCCGATGTCTTGGTGTCGTTCTCGTTCTCGCTAGATGGACAACATGAGGCTCTGCGGGTACTTCCGTGTGCCACTCGCTAATCATGTAGGAACCCGCAGAGCCGCACTGGAGGAATTGTGTAGATACTCTAAGCCCCGCCAACGAAACACCACCCTATTATCTAGTGCTAGTTTATTGTTGGATTATATGACCGTGAGCTAGAAATGAAATATAAGTAGAGCGGGTTACTCAAGCAATGCTGTGCCCGCTATATACATAAATCCTACGTGCGACAACCAGCTTTAAACTCAATACATTGTTTTCACTCTTGAATAGAGGAAGTTAAATTAGGGGGATGATAAGAATCTGAAAGCATAGGTGATACTATGGCAAAAGTCACATCCTTGATTACAGGACAGCCAAGCCTACCTTTAGCACGGTACCCGAAAAGGTGTCAGATGTAAATAGTGTAATATATACAAATCTCCTTATCATAACTTAAAAACCTTTGTTCATAAGTATATTCAAAACATATTGGGGTCAGGTTAGACGAGTCCATCCCTTGGCACCATGCAAGCGGGCTGTGGCGTAGCTACAGAGCCTCATGGCTTAATACAATAATTATAAAGACGGAATTTAAAAGAGACAGTGCACTAAAGAGCGTACCGTTATTAGGATATAGGGAAATAACTAGATATTTCTCTTCCTTTCTAAGTCTAGAAATCTCTAGTCCAAGTTCTTGCTACAGTACACTCATCCCTCATACCCTGACAAACATTGGTTGTATGCATCGTCCAATGGTTCATCGTTCGTTCAGCCTCATTGCCAACACAGCGGAAGATATTAAGGCAGCCCACACTGAGGTATATACATTCCTGACGTGTACCTCCTACGTACACCTTAAACAGACAACAGTTATTCTCTCGACGAGACAAGATATTCTACATCTTCCCCGGATACCTAGAAGAGGATTACTATTAGTAATAAACCCAACTCCCGTAGTACTATTTCTAGAGTTACTAATAGGAATATAATAGCCAGGCACCCCACTCACACGATGGAACGCCAAGCGACCCCACCTCCCACAGATATAGATAACGTGTTACACCAGATGAACCAGCTGGCCATATCCCCCCCCCTGCAAAAAACACTTCCAACCCAAAAAGAGACCTTCCATTGCACAATCTGCAACCGGAGGCACAGTGCCGAGATCCTGCGATACCAAGCAAGCTACATTTGGAACTGTCAGATATGCAAGAAGGAGATGCACCTCGGATCGAAAAACAGCCATCTAGCGGGTCCCAACCATCAAAAGCGGATGCTACGAGAGAGCAAGCTATCTCATGAACCGCAACAACTACCTACGCAGGAAGTAGCTATAACTGTTCAAAGGCCACCCGAGTATCTACCACCTAGGCAGCAGGTAGCTATAACTGTTCAACGACCATCTGAGCGTCTAGCTACGCCTCGCCAACGACCACCGGAGCAGAATGCTACAACAACAAGCAAACGACTACTGAAGCAGATTATTAAAACTAGCCAACGGCCACCTGAACAGATCGCTACAACTAGCCAACGACCACCTGAACAGATAGGTACAGCCGGAAGAAAACCACCTAAGCAACGCCGGAAAAAGGGAAAACGTAAGGGCTTCATCAACATTGATGCGACTATTAAACTTAAAACCAAACAACACAACGCCCAGGTAGCTATTATAGCTCGCATTGTACCGAAGCACCTATACTTCCCTGAGCTTGGAACCTTTTACTGTGAGGGCTGCGAAAAATGGGTTAGGGCGAAGCTGGCAAGATTTCATAAGGGTCCAATGGGGGAATGCAAAGTGTGTGATATCATGCTCCATGCCTTCAATCTCAAGTCACATCTAGAAGGGAAAAAACATGCGAGTGCAATGAAGCTTTTGTAGGGGTGGGCTACCCTGTTTGGCCACAAATATTCGCCTAAGCTGAAACAAAGTAGTAGGATCATCTTTTTCTTTACTTGAGTGTGCTTTTAAGAACAAATTGTAAAGTTAGAAAATGTGCCTAGTATTGAAGTTGGCAGCATACTTGTCAAGGCACCTACTCAATTGTGGGCGGAAATTACCGATAATATAGTTATAAATATGGCTAGTCTGTTGCTCCGAAGATCAAGGAACGGAGGTGTAGTTCTCTTCATTTAATTAAAATGACCGGTTCATCATGCGAGGCAGTTTGATCTATTAAGGCTTATACATCTATGACTGATTGAGCCTCGTCGGCGAGATATACCCCCGGCTCTTTCGCTCGAGGAGGCTCAACTGTGATCCTTAGTAACTGCTTACCGCGTTAAAATCTTATATGCACTTATTCCGAATAAGATTGCCCAACCATTTTTATCAGTTCAGCCTCACCAGCTTAGTCAGTCATGTTTACATGTATTAAGCATCTAAATATGATATGGCCCTCTGGACAAATGAATACAATTTATAATATAGTGCTAGAGAAACAATGCAGGTGAAAATTAGTGCCTCTACTGATAGGCTAACTGCTTTCTACCGCATTTGTTACCATTTTGACAGTAACATCAGTTGATGCAACCCTCTGGGTTCGGAAGCAGCCGACCTACAGGATTTCCCTGTCTGTGGGTCCACTTGGCTAGCGAGATTCGTCACCGCCAAAACTACACAATCAAGTGGATATATTACTAGCCTGGATATGACTGTAGGTGTACTAGAGCTTTATGTGTATGGTATACTTTCGTGGTATTCTGGTCTCCGATTTTATTCCGTCTATCTGCCTCTAAATGGTGTAGGTCGAATACCTCTGTGGGTAGATGCATTTGTATAATAATTGAACTTTCGCTCAAGAACCCTATGTTTGTAGGGGCTTCACTGAGAGTGTTTTATAGTGAGATATTGGATATTCTGACGCTATCTCTTATGTTTGGAGACTATTCAACATTTTGGATGTTATTTCTTATCTTTGGGGCATTTGAGTGTTACTTCTTATGTTTCGGGACTGTTCAAAATCTTGGGCGCTGTTCTTTGTTTGTGGGCTTACGATACGAAATATCATCATCATCATCATCATCATCATCATTGTTATTTTTTGTGGGCTATTCAACATTTTCGGTCTTACTTCTAATGTTTGCACTCTATACCGCGATGATAATCTATTATTCTCTATCTTTCCATAGCCCCAGTGGAGGTCCTTTGAGGCTATAATAATACTACCATCAGTTGAAAATGCGACTTATACTCACTCCATAATTCCCTCTAACCTCATCTACCCCCGGCACCCCCACCCCGAATCCCACAAATCTCACGAGTTCTAAGGCACCCCATGTTTAAGGCATCCCATGTTTAAGGCATCCCATGTCGTATCCGTTCTCTCTGGTATATCACCGGCCCATGAATCATCTGAGTTGTCGGGTATTTACATGCAAAACCCATAAATGTCCCCCCACTGAAAATAATATACGTCGTTATCCGTGTTTAGTCTCCCAACACCATCGGTAAACATGTATTAAAAATATCCAATATATAAGCTAGGTTGAAAGCAATAGTAAATCTCTCTTGTTCTATTGTATCTGTATATAATAACTTCACCAAAACCATGTGAACACCATAACCTATACATGGCTAGTTATTACTTAATAAAGCAAACAAGGCCACTAGATCTTCTAGGATAGGGGTGGCAAGAAGCTTTGGAATACCAGTACCCTTGGATACACTTTCCCGTTAGATTATCGGGATAAAACACATTTTATAAAATGCACATAACTAATTTCTATACCTTCGCCAATTGAATCTATTTACGTTATGAAGTCATATATCATCCCGGTTAGTTCAGAGCTGTTGATATTCATCATAGCTTCTCACTCGCAGGAAACTGTAATCTCAAGTCACGTGGCTGTCACGTGCATAAATGGAAGTCCAGTAGGTTGCTCCTCTAAACTAAAGATCTCTAGTCCTACGGTGTGGAAATTAAAATCAAGATTGCGGAATATAGTACCTTAACTTCCTCTATCAGGTAAAATTTATGTGTGCATTGAAGTGATTGAAGGGAATGTTTGATCCCCTCAAGTTACCGATATAAAAGATGAAACCCTAACCAATTGGTTCAGGCTGGATCCCCACTCCTCGAGACACGTGACCTTTATCCCGCGCTCTCCAGATTAGGAAGTATACAAAACATGCATAATCTATGGGATCAGAGCGACTAATGGTAATCCATTCTTTTAATTATAGCGTAGTTTAATAGTGATATGTAATGAATGCATATCAGAATTTCCAATGTAGATGGGAGGAGACCGGGCATGCGTCTTCCAGACTCGATACCGACCACATAGTGGTATATAAAGTTCACCCAGAGTGTATGAGATGTATAAAGATAGGTAACTCAGAAAAACACTAGTAAATAAGACTTGAGTAATATGTGAATATCCAGCCCTTGCTTGACCGCGGATCGAATTGCTCAAGCAGTCAAGCAATCATTGGAAGGTGTATATTCTAGGAATAAACAGTGTCTAGGATTAGTTAGGTAGTATCAGTTATCAGCGACTGGAAATACTTGAACAATAGTTACTTAGTCTTACAATAACTACAAGTATCGTTCTTACCCTAAGAATTATATATTAGTCGATAACAATTCATAAGAACGAATGGGAGTACCGGATCGAATGATCTCTTTCTAGCCGGCTACCTCCAGTGGTACTTCTAGAACAGGTACAGCCCCCGGGTAAATTTATTCTGGAAATGTGGCGTGTAAGATAATTGGTCCTCTCCGGTTTTAACGGAGCTTTGGCAATAGCTTTGGCCGAAGTCCCTACCCGATAATCTCTGTTTCCAGAATAATTCTACCGGAGGCTGTACCGTTCACCCGGTCGCGACGAGTACCGTCTGGCGGCGAACAAGGGGTTAGGAGCCAATAGGCAGTAAAGTATCATTTCTTGCTTCCTACTCGATATAATCCCTGCTCGTCGCAACCTCGTGAACGACTGTACAGCGTATGGAAAGAAAGATCGAGAAATTAGGGTCTGCTACCAGGGTATTGTGACCAATCTCACCACCAGAATCTTTGCCAAAATCCGAAATAACGAATAAAAACACTAAATCTTATGTCTCACGTTTCTCGATCTTTTTTGCCGGCCGTTGTACTTACAGTGTTAGCTGTCCCAACCAATACAATCACAACCACTAACCTCTATCAAAATATGCTCCTAGGCTACCTTTTTAGGTGTAGGTCGTTCCATCGTGTGGTATTCTATAACATCAATAATATATGAACGAACATAGAGTTAGGCAACATAAAGGAAGATGGAAAGCAAGTTATTGAAGGGACAGGGCGCTCCCCGTGCTTCCTTACAACTATCAAGTAGAGCAAGACAGAGGGTTCCTTCTTTCAGTTCGTACTACTCTAGCGATGCCGATAGATCAATCGGTCATGTGACGTTATCTTGGTGGGCGAGTCTATCCTTCTCATCAAGATAACGTCACACGACTGATTGATCTATCGGCATCGCTAGTAGTGAAGGTTTTCTCCTTATCTTCCCCTCAACCGCTAGGCTGCCGCCTTGTACTACCTCGCGATTTTGGGAACCCGAGCTGTCTGCCTTAAGATGCGCCGCTGTTATATAATCCACACCGGTGTGGCGAATACCCCCATATGGCAATCATGGGGTCTGTATGGCCCACATATTCAACCCTAAGCCACTGTTGTGTCGTTCAATACCTATTTAGACCCCTGTTCGTCACACGGGGGTATTCGCCATACGGGGCGAACGACTGTACCCCAATGCCCCCGCTTCTACCTTGGCACTTGCCTGTCGGTTCTTTTGTCTTCCTTCTTGGCGCTCCCCTCACCTATATATACCAGGCCTTTTCCCCTCCTCCGGCCTTCTTCTCCTTCCTTCCTCAACAAAATGACTTCACTCCCCCGGACAGTTTAACGGGAATTATATTGACAGTTGCCAGGCATTTGCAAGAATGTCTGTCTACTTACAATAGCTAAATACGTTAACTGTTCGGGGGAGGGGCATGAACATGTCGGCTGGTGGGTAGTGCCCCAGTCCTGATGATGGTAGCTTTACCGAAACATGTTCCCACGTACTTTATCTTTATTGCGGTACCCCTATTGTGAAAGAGCTCTTCTTCCTCTTAGAATATTTTGTAAATGGATTTGACCCCGTGATACTATTTGAGCTGTGAACGTGCCTCTTAAGTTGAAACGAAGAGAGGATATTCTGCCTGGGTAGCCTAGAAAGCCGAATCATCCCTAATATATTGGATTTTCACGATCGCTCTGAAATGAGTGTTGAGATGGGGAGGGACTTTAACTATGAATTAAACCGTTCCCAGAGAGACGCGCGGGGGCGTGCGCGTGAGTGAAAAAAGGAGTAGCTTTTTTCAACAGACCATTTCGGAAACGTCTTGCAAATACGAGTAATTGCTACATGCAAGTCTCAGCGTTAACGCAACCAATACAATCACATCCACTAATCGCTATCAAGATATATGGTCCTAAGCTACCTTTTTAGGATTAGGTCGTTTAATCGTGTAGTATTCTGTAACATCAATAATACTGAATGAACATAGGGTTAGGGAATATAAAGGAAGATAGCAAGGAACTTGATGAACGGACAGGACACTCCGTTCTTCCTCACAACTATCAAGTAGAACAAAGAAATTCCTTCTTTCAATTCGTAGAGAAGACTTTCTCCTTATCTTGCCCTCAACCTCTAGGCTGCCGCCTTGTACTACCTCGCGATTTTGGGCACCCGAGTTGGCTGCCTTGAAATGCACTGCTGTTTTACCCTAGTATACTGATAGTCGTCAAGTATTTCCGGATTATGGTAACTGGGAGAGCGACATGTCTCTCTTACCAGCTCACATTCTGAGCTTCTGGGGCCTGTGCCATTGGTCAAACCTAAGGATTATCATCGGTTCAGCAATATTCATCGTATCATTGCCGTTCCTTTTGTCCTGCACCATGTGTATCTGGTGGATCTCAGTGAGCTACATGGCCCTCCCAATCACCCTATTCCGTAAACGCTTGACGACTACGAGTATGTTTCCCCCGATTCCATCTTGGCAGTTGCCTATCGATTCTTTCGTCTTCCTTCTTGGCGCTCCCCTCTCACCTATATATACTAGGCCTTTTCCCCCTCTTCGACCGTCTTTTTCTTCCTTCCTTACCAAAATGTCTTCCCTCCGGCGAACAGATTAACGCTACAGAAAATAAAGGTTGCCAGTCATTCGCAAGGGTGTCTGTCTTCTTCTCAAAATTAAAACGTTAACTGTTCAAAGGGGGGGGCATGAGCATGTCGGCTGGTGGTTAGTGCCCCAGTCCTGACGATGGTAGCTTTACCGAAACATGCTCCCACGCAAGTTGTCTTCATTGTGCACCGCTACTGAAAAAGAGTCCTCTTAGCATATTTTGTAAATGAGATTTGACCTCGTGATACCATTTGAACTGTGAACGTGCATCTAAAGTTGAAATGAGAGAGAATGTTCTGTCTTGGGTAGCCTAGAAAGGCTAAACACCTACAATAGTGGTGATTTCACGATCACTCTGAAATGGGTGCTATGCGGAGAGCGGGGGGCAAACAAAGGACTTCAGCTGAGAATAATCCATGCCCGGGGCGACGTGCAGGTGTATGTGAGTCAAGAGACGAGCAAAATCTTTTTCACTTGGCCGCTCCATCTAGCCAATGATTCAGGTCTTCAGGGCATGGGATGTTTTGAGTGTCGCATTACCAGTTATTTGTGTACTGCCCCAATCTACGACTTAACTGTCTTTTGTGTGGGTGGCTGCCTTATTGTGGGTTGCCTGATATATGGACTACCTGGGCGTTGACTAAAACCCGTGGTTTGCAACCACGAGATCAAAAACCTCCCAAACTCACCAAAGACCATTAGGAACAGAGATTAAATAGAATACTTTTTAAGGAATCTTCCATAGTTTTACCGCTGTTGTGTTGTCTCTACTACATACTACTTTACCTCATTCAATGTTTGGTGAGCCCGGTGGTTGCAGCGAGAACTGAGTACGTAAGCAGAAGTGTAGATCCATACATTGTAGTTAGCGTCTTTAGTTACCGAATCGAAGGGCAACCACCCAATGCGGAGCGTAATTGTGTAATTATTCAGTTATAGAAATAAATCACCAGCGTATAGAAGAAAAATCCAAGATATCACAAGTCTTAGATGCCAAGACTGGTTAGATTTACGCCAAGATCGTCAGCTAGCTACACACTTGGCGTCGAGTGATAATCAATGACGTTGGTCAACCTCATATAGCGGTGTCTCTTCTGCCCGTGATACGAGAAATGTTTTAAAGATTACATAAAGCTTTCCCGTATATAGAGAGATACAAATGATGTATATCATTAGAAACTCCATACTTTAAAGATACAAGTGCGCATGAAAAAGGAATGATGGAGTGGTGTATCACGTGATTGTTGTTCCAACTGAGGATCCTCACACCAACTCCACGAACCACTTGACCCAAACGAATAATTAACCTCTCATCGGGCTAGTCTCACTATATGACATAGCGCATGATACCTATTCTTACCTCACAGAATTCCCCGACTTATCTACTAAATGATTTAACCCGAGATGTGCTTCTCCGGAACAGAGTATACATTCAGTATGTTTTACAACAGAAAGATGGCTGTCTTTATACTAGTTAGTGACGTTCATTTAAGCTTATATTAATAGTTGGTGTAGGACCTTGTAGGAACTGTAGCTATATATGTAGTAGGGTCTGACCAGGGATGTGTTTTCAGCTTAGGCAACCACGGGCTAGAACCAATCCAATCTGTTGTATATGGCGAAAGGTTTGATAAAACTTGGTTTGCGAGAATGCTCATCTTATTTACCTATTATTATGATAAGCAGCAACTAGCGTAGGTATTACGTGACTTTAGCTGAAAGACTGATGGTGTGACTTTTGTACCAGGTAGATGGAATCTTACCTTTTAGTGGCTTTATGCGAACTCTTCTAACTTTAGTGTAGCTATGGGAGTATCTGGAAATTTATAACGAAAAATGTTGTTTTTCTGATATCAAGAGGTGAAGGTGAGCTATAATAGATGTACTAAAGGTTTTTATCTTTTCCATAGGTATTAATTTAATCATCTTTGAGGATGAATGTATCGTCGAGTCCGTTAACTACTACCCGCTCCATTCTGCCTCTAAATTAAATATTAGTCGATATAAGATATTGATTTTATCTTCTCTAAGTGTTGAACTTACAGGTTATCTTACCCGAGACCCAGCCCCTGAACTCGAAGCATCCGTAGCCGTGGTCATACTATTTCTCCAAGCGGGAGTTTGAAACATTTTCTAATCCGTGAAAGTCTCTAACTTACCGGAGGTATTCGAGGACAGGGCGAGACGGACTATGGAGCCATAAGGCATCCGGCCTTAACCTCAAGGCTGATAGACTGCCCCGTTGAGAATACTAGCGCCGTCAACAGATCCTTGCTAGAATCTCACTCGTGTATTCTTGATGCCTTTACTGCCTGCACAGGCTATAACACACATGTATTGGGTGGATGAGGTAGCGCTGTTGTCTTCTGTATCGAGTAGCACACATCGCCGAAAGCCCTTAATTATCAAGGTCTTTGGGAAATCGGCCATCCCAGAAGTCAGTCATAATTCCAGCTGGATTATTTTCATTTTACCGATGACGATGCGATACGTAATTCTTCATTCTTGCAGATATCTTTGGATTCGCCTATAATAAACGGAGCCCGTGGGTGATAGGTATATAGTCAAAAGTGGAATATGAGATAGCCGTTGGGCCTGGCCCTTCCCACATATGAGACATGATTTCTCGTCTGGCTAGCCCACAAAACACAGCAGCAGCACGAGCTACCAGTATTTCCGATATACCGCATGAAGTATAGAGAGCTTTATAGCGCACGGGAGATGACAGCTAACTCGGCAGTGGATAGGTACTGGGGCGAATTATCACGGTGGTGTAGTTGTAGGGGTTAATCAACCTGAGAAGTAGGAGATTCAGATAGTTGAGAGTGACACAAGTGGTGAGTGGTATATTTACTGGACCCTCAACCGATCAGGAAAGGTAGCAGAGCGGTGAACGGGGGCTTATACATTCTATAGGGAGTTCCTATACGTTGTTTCGTGCTGGAGCATAGAGCTGCAGTTCGTAACTGATAAAACAAATGGCAATTCATCTATTTGTTGAGCTGGTGCAGGAAGAGAAAATCAAAAGGAAATAGAAGAAGAAAGACGTGAGGACATGCACTAAAATCTAAGGGTTAGGGTCTTTACGGGAATCTTATCTAAGATAATCTACAGTCACATGATATAAATTATTATAATAACAAAAGGGAAAAGACCGTGACAGGGGTAAAATCATTTATTATCAGTGTGTTTACATTTATTATAATCCGTAAGCTTTCAAGACTCTAACTACCTTTACCAGTGCTTCTTCATACAAACTGACTTTCGGGCCGCTTAATCTGAGCTTTCTAGAAGATCACTACAGTCGAGCTAATTTTATATTAACTTATAGGAAGCGAGTGGTTGCTTATAATATCTGCAGCTTTCATGGTCTAATGGCTAGGAGGCTTGCACGTCGGTAAAAGATACCTCCGCAAGACCTGCGGTTCGATGCCCGGAGTGAGACCGGAAGAGAGATGTACATACTTCTGGTAAGGAACTCTTTTGTTTCAGGTTAAAAATCATCTTATCCTATTCTTAACATCACTATAGTCTCAGTTTATTTTATCTAGTGAATTCACCGATTTCATTCTTAAACGTTGATACATTAAGAGGTCTATAAGAGGGCTAGAATCGGTCCATAAGGCTAGAATATCCACTTGGAGCCACCCGAGTGTGCCGGGCCATCGTATAATTATGTATATGAATAGGCTAGAGAGGCTACCTGAAGACAGTAGAATGTACAAAGATGGTAATTGAAGAAATAGGCAAGACCCTACTAGTTGCGGCAGTGATTATCTGCATAGCTGTCACAATAATGACTTCTCTACTCACGAAATATCACTCGCTCATTACCCTAAATCTATTGTTGAGATATGGCTACCTAATAAGGTATAGCGTTGATGGTTCAACCAGTGTAATTGTCTCCGAGGAGATTCGGTCGACAAAGCCTATTAGGAGGCTCTTCTTGGGGTTCACTTGCTGTCTTTCCTAGGCTTTCTCTCCTAGTCCGTTAAGATACTGACTTTGATCAATTCAACTACTATTGATTATCGCAAGTTTTGAACATCTATTGTTCAAATATCACGAGAATGAGAAGTAGTAAAATCAGTATCTTAGCGGACTAGGAGAGAAAACCTAGCAAAGGCTTCCTACTCCTCTATATATACGACTAATCAAATAGACCCCGCGATACCCTAAAGCCTAGGAAAGACAGCAAGTGAACCCCAAGAAGAGCCTCCTAATAGGCTTTGTCCACCGAGTCTCCTCGGGGACAATTATACTAGTTAAACCATCAACGCTATACCTTATTAGGTACCCATATCTCAACATCTATTCGAAGTAATAGGGAGAATTCGACACCGCCCGGAACAACGCTAGCCACATATTCCCGTCAAATTCCCGCCCGCGGTGGCCACCACGGCTGGGGTGTCTCATTAAATGATGTTCGTAACGCGATGATTGACTTTAGAGACTTATCGACAGTTGATATCGACCCCTCCACAAAGACCATAACACTTGGTATCATCACCGGGGATGTAATGGCAGCATTACATGCTGCGGAGAAAGGGGTTTGTGAATACCCCCTCTCATCATTACCAGGGCATCAATTAATACCACCACAAAGCCACCGCAGTTTGCGATTATGTTAGCCTCATTTTTGCCAATGTCATGGCGCTAGCAGCGGGAGAAATCACCATAGTCCTAGATACTCCATCCCCAGGCCTCTTCTGCGGACTATAGGCTCTAGTCATAATTTTGGGATCTTGGTGGAAGCAGTATTTAGGATTCACCAGACGAGTGGAGGGATACAATTCAACATAGAAATAAAACATGCACCGGAGTAGCTCGAAGCACTTTATGTCGTAGCTAACCCGTTTAATGAACCCAAACAAACTCCCGGAGCATCTGTAACTTTCAATTTGTGCCACAGCAACCTACCAAGGTATACCCCCTCTCTCTATCTCGCTGATAGCCCCACTAACCTTCCGCATAGCCTCTTATCATATGCAGTTTTAGACCCCTCACACCCACAGTAATAGCACTCACACAGCTCAACGCCGCTTTCAGTTACCCCCCACCTAACACGAACTGAGTCCCTTATCCTACGGGGTAAAATGAACTCTCATACTCAGCAACGGTACCGGAGCCCGTGGAAGCGAACACAAAAACACTCAAGGTGTATGCCTAACCTACTACAATATAGTAACTATCCGAAAAGCGTATGACTCCTAGACTGATTTTCCGGAGCGGGCGGTACTGTCGTCTTGTTCAAGACGTACTCTGTACATACGATCCAAGGGATTGATCCGGCAGAGACTGCTTACCCCCACACCGAGAGGAAAGGCATATTGTGTTAGCTGATCTACTGTAAATTCATTATGCAGCTATAGCTGACTCGTGGTGTAGATTGGTTCTTTCGGGTAGACGGATGCGACGCTGGATAGTGTAGTGGGGGATTGGTTGAGTAAGACTACGGGGATGTTGTACTCTACTAGTGGGTTTGAGAGGCCGCGGGTGTAAGTAAACTACGCCTAGGAGGCGTAAGGGTCTGGAGATATATACAGGTATGAATAGTGGCAACAGGAAGGTTGAAAACGCTGAGGATGAAAAGAATTTCTAGTGGATGACACCCAATCCCGATAAATTGGGTGGTGAGTTTTAGTATACCCATATATTAGTATTTTGAGAAGTAGAATAAAGACATTAAAAGCCAAAGGGGACTGTTGATGGTTTGCGCTCAAGGGTCTTCATGTCTTGTGTCAGTTGATACTGGTCCTAGGCTTGGTAGGGCCATGACAATCCTTCGATGACGCCTATATTCTGTTGTGGTGGAATTTCTTGCTTTGAGAAAATGAATAATGTGCCGTGTGAGCTTCTAAAATCCACCCTATTATGAGTTAATAACACATACGGTTTATAAGATTTTGCCTACTCAAAACCGCAAATCCTGAAGGCTACGGTTGTATGTCCTAGCCTAGTCGCCAAGAACTTTTATCTACTTATAACTAAAGACTAAAATAATCGAACTACGCATGATTTCTTCGGTAAGAAGTTGGGAAGTTACATAAAAATAAAAGAAAAAGAAAGCTCCCATCTCTATATAGAGAATTATACGAGTTCAGACCTGCAGCAAAAGAGTTCCTTACTAGAAGTACATCTCTCTTCCGGTCTCACTCCGGGCATCGAACCGCAGGTCTTGCGGAGGTGTCTTTTACCGACATGCAAGCTTCTAGCCGTTATACCATGAGAGCTGCAGATGTTATTCGTTGCCGATCGGCCCGTATAAGTTGGCTCCACGCTAGTATAGCATCATCGCATATCACTCGGCCCCAAATAGACTCTGTATATACTAAAAGCTAAGTGATACAGAAAGGTCAAGGAATAAAATACCTGCTCGACTCACTTCCTCAAATCTCTGTACATATATATATTACTAATATCATTCCTTTCCTGGGTTTCGCAATTCTTACCTCGGCGTCTGCTAACCCTGAATTCAGGCTAGAATTTCAGTACCCGAGACTTATATATGTGAAGCTACCTTAGCTTGTTAGATACTATGTCCCTTATTTATGGGTTTCCTTCACCACGTATTTGTCATTCAGTGACTTTGTCACTCAAGCAAAATACACGAAAACAACAGCGTACACGGGGCGATGAAATGGGGGCTAATTCCACTGATTTAAAACATACCTGGATTTATATAGTTCTTTCAGTTGATAGGGGACATCCTACAATCCTACATAGGGTGGTCCAGTCCTATGTTCTGATAAGGGATGGAGTCACTCTATTGACTAAGTTGCTGGATTGGATAGGACAACCACATAAATACAACACATAATCTAGCAAAATGTGAAATCTGGCGAGTACACTCTAACCAGGGAATTGGTAGTTCTAATCATTTTGGTGGCATTGCTTACCTAAGGACATATTGCTAGACCTCTATTGCTAAACCGTATAGTTAGCGCAAAGTCGGAGATCTCCTGATATTCTTGATTCTAGAATAGGACCCACCCATCGGCCTAATATGAATTTCAGTCTCACTATTTGGAGATAAATGGTTTTAGGGTCAGGGTTATTAATGAAATCCAGCATTCCGATTGGCTAAGGGATGACTGTAACATACAGGTCAATACAACCCTAACCCAAACGGAATGCGTTTATTACTAGAGGACAGTAAATAAACGATACTATACGTAATTAAATGGTTCCTATATTAGTCAGTTGCGTTCCATCAATTAAGAATATAGCAGTTACTAGGCAGAGGGAATAGAGTCAACCGCGTATAGAGAAAAGATTAAAAGTCCTAGTTTGACTGAGAAAAAGCATATAGCTCCAAATCAAATTTGTTAGGAGTATCATTTAGTCTCAATTATATGAATGGGGTTCTATAGCTAAGGTGATATCTAGCCATAGCTCATCTACTTGACCGAGTTGTAAACAGTGGGGAATTCTCCAACTAGGTGAAATCGGGGCAGTAGCCTGGCTAGTCAGTTCGTGGATGATAGGTATCGTGAGGAAAATAGTCTGGTTGACGTTATATGGACTAATTGTAGGGATATAATTATTAGAGTAGACTTATGGATGAACTTAATAGAGCAACTTCAAGAAATATTGATTGTTATATCCTGCTATGAAATATTTCGACCGAAGGTCACCCTACAATTCTCCATCAATTTCTGTTACCGAAAGAATTTTTAGCACCCTCCAGTTTCTCGCTCCTGACTACGAGTCCGATATACTAAATTGAGAATAAAATACTAAGGCCAAGCATATGAAGAGACTATCCCCAAATAATTATGGACTCAGATACCAGAATACCACTTGTGAATCTCCAGCCAATGTTCTGATTGCAAATGAAACACATCATACAGTATACGACGACCGTGAAAAGATTGATCCGGGGCTCTAGATCCCCAAAGCGTTCACTATTCAGCTAACAGCAATATAAGACGCACCAGCCGAATACAACAATGTGTCTTCCCACGCATCTAAATGCCACCACATCCCCGCAGCAGTTACAGAAGATGCCTTGACCAGGAGCCGTAGATCACAATCTTGATCAATATCAAACGAGTTGATTGCTAACAAAACACGAGGTGGGGCCCTAAAAGTATTGTTACCAAACCGTTGATATTGCGAGTTATGCATCTGCGGGGTTTCCGAAGAGCGGAAATCTAGTGTGCCGAAGGAACCACTATATAACCCCTCCGTGTTAGGCTCATGTGCAACCCAAGTTGCCTTTCCAGAATATAGCACCGAATCTCCCCAGGTATCGATATGAATTGTGAAGCCAGTCGTCGTAACGTCCGTCACGAAGGTCTTTATCCTTAACCTCTTATCGTTACTTATATCAAACGCAGTCAACCAGACAACCACGGACGGTATGCTTGGGTATGGCTCATAGAATTCGAATTTTCGGGAGTTTTGTTGCTGTGGCTCGTTCCAAGGGTGGTCATCAAGTGTATCGTAAGTCCCAATATGAAAGTATGGCGGTTCTTCGAACATGTATTTATCTTGGTCAAGTTCCATCCATGCACAGCCGGCGCTATAAAGCCTTGTATCTGCCCAGCTATCAAGATGAACATCGAACTTTTCTTTGTTCGCCCTCCTGGCGATACACTTTATACGAGCGTTGCTTCCTTCTCCGATATTAACCGCATTTAGCCCGATTACTATATGTGGTGGGCAGCGGTATTGTTCGTCGAAGGTTGTAGTCTTCCAGTTTGACGTGCGTGGTGGGTGAGATGGTCTTAGCTCTAGAGTGCTGAAGGTTCCGATAGATGGACCTTTCGGCTGCGGTGCAATAACGGCGCTACGAGTAGTGCTGGCGATTGCATGGTTCTCGTAAGGTGGTGGATTACCTGAATTCGCGGTAAAATGAGTAAAATGCTACCAAAATTGTGAACGGAAGAAACAAGATCTCAGACTTCTTTCACTGGCTTGATCAGGCTGTTTAACCTTTTGTTGGGGGGTGTTGGTTTTCGCTTTTTTCTTGTGCTGTTCAAGTGGATGGCGGCAAGACTGGCATGTTGGGTGGGCGGTAGCATGCTGCTGTTTCTCTCGCTCGAGAATGATCTTGAACTCTTCACTCAGCTAGAAAGCATGACATGATTTAGCATAGTCGGAACATTGGTATCTTGCTAAGTTGCATACATTAGCAACCAAGCGCTCAAAAACAAGCTCTGGTGCACTAGAGTAAAGTCGGAGATTGTTACGGAAGTCTGTAAAGTTACATAAAAAAAGCATGCATTAGCAGTAGAAGAGGAGAGAGGGCTACAATAAAGAACAACTTTGGAGAGAACAGACCGCTGAACTGCGTGACGAGCTGTACAGAAGTAAGAAACGAATTTGAGATGAGGTGCTCAGCGGGAACATAAGATGAGGTCCCCGAATGGCGGAACATAGCTAGAGGCTGTTTTGTTTCGATCAAACGAGGGAAGGTGCGGGGAAGCAGTTCGTTTATGGGTCAAATTCAGGCACCCGTGAAGAGGTGGGTGGGGTGGCTTGCGACCACCGAAAGATCACGTCATAACCAAATAATAACCAATTCATTGGAAAAGGAACCAGTATGACTATAGTAACCTTTAAAATTAAGTAGAATTTCCTATAATAAATATATCTAGATTTTTCAAGCTGTCTGGCCTAATAATTTCAGATGTTTTTGCAAGTATGACTGATAGATATTAAGGTTAGTCAATGTACCATTCGAACTACACAGAAATTTAACCGTAAGGATGAGCGAATCAATAGGTCAAGAATACTAAGTTAATATTCCTATAGGTAATATTTTGTACGTAATGCCAAGCCAACGAATCTACGCCAATTCTAAAGGTTGTACTCAGCGTATAATTGTGGGTCTTGGCCATTTGTTCTCATACGTGGTATACTTATATGATAGAGCCGGTTACGGTTCTTTCTAATCGGAGCGGACATACATGTCGTGTTTTTGTGCTCTCGTATGGCGTTCCTATGAGTAGCTACTCGGTATAATGTATGTACTATTACTCTTGGGCATTGAAGGTCTAGATTCTTGGGCCTGTACAGTATCCTGAGTAGTTAATATAAAGTCAATGGTTACCGAGAGAATGTTTGTGGCCTATGTCCACTATCAGAATCTGTATTCAAAACGTCTAAGACAATTATTCACAATTACAAAGCTTATGAGAATCTGGTACTCATTTTACGGGGTTCCGGTAGCCCTGAAATAGCAGAATCTCCAAGACAGTGGGAATACCTATGTAAATACCACTTGATAGTCTGAAATACTTAAAAAGTACAGAGAGGACTATAATAGAGTAGTAATAGATCACTAATCACCCATCTTATCACTAGATTAAGTAATGATGATGATAACTGTAGTCTGGTTACTAATTACCAGAGCTACACTAACATTTTCCCCTCTCTTAAGTGCGGTGGTAAGTTCGCATGCACCTTTTTTCGGGTAACCACTGGACTGAAGATGAGGTTATATATATAGTACGACCTGTCATTCTAGGCATCAATCATCATCACTCAATACCAGTGTATACAACTTTCAACTGCCACTGCTTCGTCAACTTCTATTATCGTCCTCAGCCTTTGAACCCGCTCAGGTCTCCCAACCCACTGGCACCACCCAGTATGTTCCCTTATCGCCGGCATGGCCTAATATCCTTCTGGAATATCCTCCGGGTCTTTCTCAAAATCTTCTTTCTTGCCTCCTTTATGGATACTATCTACGGTTATAGATCCGTGCTGTATACGCTCCTTTAACGTTTGCTATATGGCTGGTTTTTGGTCTCAATCAAGACCCCGGTTGATCTATGCCCTCACGTCCTGAGGCCCTGGAAGGTTCTGGTGATGTCCTGGGCCGGGTATGAAGGTGGGATCATGAGCTCGGGTTGGGACGTGTTTGTTGGTATCATGTATTTTGTTGTGCGGACACTTGTGTTATGTTATTGGTGCGGTGATGTCGGCCTGGATAGTTTTTGGAATTACACTTCCGATTTTAGGCTTCGGTTGGGGAATTAGAACGTTATATAATATATTGTGTGGGAGTGTGACTAGGGATGTGATGGTAAAATTCCATGGCGAGTAATAATGGTGATGAAGCTACAGCAAGGCGGGGTATATAAGAAACATATCTGTGACGGAGATGACTTTTTGTAGGTAGTAACTAGAGGAGGCCCCCTCGCCTAATATACATAGCATCCTACTCGGTCGTCTTATGGGTTAGGGTTATACGTTCTAGAAGTGATAATGCTGTAGTTTATCCCGTTGCCTGAGGTTCTTGTGGACTCGTCAAGATTAGAGGATAATATAGGAAGGAGATAATCAATTACCGATATACAGAAGCAATGATTCTAGGCGTGGAGTAGTCACACTTGATCATGTGATGGCATGAGTGATAGTCAGATATCATGGGACACAATGATATCACTGGTTTCCTTTGGGTATGCTCTATAGCACACTTTACACACACCTCAGGCACAAGGTGTATGGTAGGAGTCCCAGGATCTAAAGGTCACCAAGTGCGCCAACAAACCGAGTATTATTTGGTAATTACTGAAAAGATACCAAGCATCTGGTGGCTTCGTGTTGTACAATCGTGTCTAACAAATTCCTGGAGCTTCCCCTCCCATAGCAACGGCAAACCCACAAACCTCAGCACCACGAATGCTGGTATTAATGTGAGAATAAAGTTGAAGACTAAAGGGATTATGAGGAAAATAAATGTACCACTTTGAGTATCCTTTGCCTCACCAAGTGATGTGGTCCCCACCAAGTCCTATCAGTCATTACGCAATACCTCTCTTTGCAGGACCTTTATGGTTGATGTATCACACGAAATGACAAATGGCCTCCGTTGCTCTAGGGGCTAGTTGGACACAGCTATACATTGGTATGAGATTATGGGAGCTGCTGGCTCTCAGCAAATACCACCCGTGGGCCCCTTAGCTTACCGTAAAAGTGTCATCCAATTGATGATAGCCTTGGCACAACAGGGTCAAACCATGAGGCCTGTGGTTCGACTCCCTGGGGAGAAGTAGTTCACCTATTCGCCTAGCTATGTAGGTGAGCGAACTCTTTTGCTGTTACTATATGGGGGGCTCCGGGAATTTTTTGGACACGACTGTACTATAATGGAAAGTAAAGAGCCTAAACACGATAACGAAGGGAGGTCATTAGATATATCTAGTGACAATAAATGGTCTGTCTGTCTATGGCGGGGGAGGTGGTCAGAGAAGGATCAAGGGCTTGGGGAGTTGTGATTAGGGATTAGGACACAGTAATCAGATCCAGAGAGAAGCCATTCGCACTACATAATTTTATACTGCGTCGCCGGGAGTCAGTAGAGTATCTATCTCATGAGATTTGCGTTAAAGAATGAACGTGCGGTTGATTCGTGTCAATATGGATATATATGAAGTAAGAATCATGTCATTTGTGTCAAGGTCATAGATAGACCACATTCATTCAACAATAAGTGGAGGTACTCTGACGTTGTGAGATTTTCAAAGGTTAAATAATATAAGGGATCATTAATAATATAAATTAATCTGTATAAAGTGAATCAAAACTCAAAGTTTTCGGCTGAGTCGATATTAGAAGCCTTAGATGCAACATAAGCTCTAGTGACTGTGACACAATCTTGAATCATGTACTAAACCCCAAAGTATGAGCAACAGTCTACTAATTCAGTGGTGGTAAAGGGTAACTACCTTGGCGCAACATATACCCTGTATAACCCCAAATATAGCTTGGACATTCTCGGCAGCTGTAGGAACAGTCCGCTCTTTCCCGCGATCAAGGAGGAATACATTGGTATTAAGACAGTTCATCCGAAAGATCTGTATACGGAAACCTACACAAGACAATTAGAATTGTTGGTTCAACGAAAATGATGCTAGTGACACAAACCGGTATTGAGTATGCCGATCACCTGTTGTTTCCGGATAACCTCTTCATTACTATCCACAAGTTGGTGGAGACGGCGTAACATAGCTTGAAGACCAATTACCAGTTTAGCACTATCCGTGCCGTGTTTCCTCGTAGGAGGATATTCGACACTCCTTGATACCTCGATCGCACCAAACTCGGGACAACCTTCATCATCGGGGGCTTGAAAAATTGCATCGAAGCGTTTATCTGCAGTGAGCTTAAGGGCATCACACTTAATCTCCTTGCTATAAAACATTTAGAACACAGATAAAAACAGGAGGACGTAGATGAAATATACCGGTTCAACAAAATTCCATCAAGGCTCTGCATGCAGCGGTCAATTAGAGGACCCCATACATTTGAGTCAAACCACCCCTCACGAAGGTTAGAGAGGAAAGATTTGCTATAACGTTTCCGGAAATCAATTAATGAAAGCCTGCAGACAGTAGAAGTGAGCCTCCGCTTGATATAGCTTATTTCAATAGGGAAAACTTACGTAGCCTCAATAGCGACATCAACATACGTCGCATCGAAATTACGTAATGAATCATACGGAACACCCGCAGGCCGGCAGGAAGTCTTTTCGATGGTATCTCGAAGTTCAACAACCCCTTGTGCCTAATACAAGAATGAGTCAACAGCTCCGGGAACCGAGAGGGAATAAATCACCTACTTTAGAGAACCTTCTGAGTGAAAAAGAGAAAGATTCATCCGTTTTTGGTAAGGGCAGTTTCCAACTCTGCAACTGGAGCAATTCTTCGGGCTCGAACCAACGATTTATTATAGCATCATTGAGGTCAATGACCCAAGAAAGGACCGGGTTATCCCTCAACACACCAGGCTCATCGAGAAGTAAAGCGGTTACCCCTTGAAAAATCACGTCCTCAAATATCTTTGTTGAATCGGAGAACGAAGTTTTCTTCTCCATAGACTTATATACATCTCGAAACTGGTCAAAAGCTTCTGTAACATAGATCTCATCGGGGCACGGGGTATCGCTAAAGACTTCATCCTCTTCATTATTGTCATCATCGGATACCAGTTCAACAGGTGATTCTGTTATAGGTTTATTTACGAGCAACGGTTCCTTCACAACACTCGATATTTTCTAATCGGAGTTAGAGGAATATAGAAAAATTGATTGATACAGCTTACACCTATGGTTTTAACACGTTTGCTTTTGACGCCCTTCCCCGAACCGAGTCTCTTACTCCCTACCGAGCTATAACGAACAGAACTACCTGCCCCTGCCGTGATAACAGGTCCTCGATACACGGTTAAGCCGCCTCCTTTAACACCGCTTGCAGATTTGCGCCAGTCCCGGGCACGTTTTCGACCCTAAAAAAGGTCTCAGAAAGATGTCCAATTCCGCCGGGCACAACAGATAACCTCATAAGTTACCTGAAGGCCGGGGAGGCAGCGTCGGCTTCGCGGGCTAGTAACCCGAACACAAGAGCAGCTCATAGCTTTTCAAGGTCCCAAACGCCAGGGCTCATAACCCGAGCTCAAGAAAAGCTAGTAACTTTTCAGGGCCCCCTGACATCGTGTAAAGATAATTGGAGATGGGTGCTACTTACATCAGTGGCATAGCTGTCGTGGAGGAGTTGTGCTTTCTTCTGTCGTTCGGGTGCTTGCTCAGGGCCATTGGCGATGACCTCTAGCGACCTCAGCCACCTCGATATCGCGACGCCATACTCCAGCTCGCACAAATCTAGGTAATCGACTATGTCCCAAGCGTCAGGGTGCAGGTCAAAGTATTTTGAGGCCTGGAGGTGCTCGGGGAGTGTCATTGGGAAACGAGCGTTGGGATGCGGTGGTAGGAGTGTTGTTAAGTGTCGATGACGGGGGGTCGGAAATAGGACGCGTTGGGTTGCTAGCTAAGCGAGGAGGTGGCTGAGAAGGTGGCTGGATGGCTAGCAACAGCCTCCATGGTTTCTGTATCCTGTTGAAGGCCGCACTAGAAATTAGGAAGATTCCAGTGCAGTGTGATGCCAACAAGACTACAGAAAAGTCGAAAGGGTTTTCCCTTAGCAGAATGCTAGTTGGTGCCGTGGTGGTGGTGGTGGTGGTGGTGGTGGGTGATGATGGGTGATGATGGAGGTGGGCTACAAGCGAGGTGCGCGATGAAGATGAAAGAATGACTAATCACTTAGTTTAATCTGATAAGATCTCCCCTAGAATCTATCCTGGACACTTAGTAAAAGTTCGAAATGTTGCAACGGTCGCGCCTTGCCAAAACGGTGACACCAACTACCCTGAGCAGGGATATTAATAGAAAATCAAGACCGTGTAGAGCAGGGCGGAGAATATCTGTTCCCAGGATACCTCAGTCTCAGTCTTGCTGTAATTTGGGTAGTCCATTGACTTCACACTCAGCGAAGCGCGAACATTGCGACATTTCGACTAAACGACCAGGTATAGGATGTGACGATAATGAACATCCTTTATTAGTTTTAGTTTTAGCAAAATTAAAGATCTATCACCTCACGTAAACTCCACAATTTGATAGGAGAAATGATCACCGTAGCGTCTTTAGTCTTTTTTTTGCACCTATAGGGTACACATATTTCTCCTCTATAGTGAAAGGTAATTCCGAGCGTATAACGGGTCTAGTATTATTGAGTTACATACTAGTAACTCTAGTAGCTCACAGTTATCAATCCGGAGTGATACATAGCACTCGAGGAAGACTCGGGTCAGTTTCTAGAAAGTTCTAGCATTAGTTGAGGAGTTGAGAAAATCGTTTCGCTCTATTATTTCAACGTGGGACCCATACCTTACCCGTTTTATCCTCAATACAGTATACAAATTTCCCCTTTCATTCTATTCAGAGTACTTACACAGGATAAGATAAGGGCGTACTTCTATTGTATTTTGTTGGTTATTTGAAAATGAGTGAAACTGCCGGAGTATCGGCAACCCATGCCAAGAGGTCAATTATGTGCCATTGACACCCTTTCATCGGTCTCCCAAAATGCGATGGGGGATGATGATGTAAATCTGGAGGTAATTCCCATTGAGGTACACAATGGAGATAACGATAACCAGGAGTATAGGATATGTGCCAAGATTCACGTTACTTAAACATCCATCACTACATGTAGCGAGCATAGCACCAGCAAACCCCACACATAAATTATAAGCTACATATATTATACCAGACAGGGAACCGACTACTGGGGCGTCTCAGGAAATGGATATAAGCAGCCTCTTTCTACTAATTACCGCCGCTAACATAGTATTCCCCCTACGTTTGAATGAGTGCTAACCAACGCTATCCGAATCATATCCACAATTAGCTCCTAACCTTTGGGTATTTATGCGTAATAAAGGTTATAGCAGGAAAGTAAGCCTTACAAAAATATATTACATATAGGTATACCTATGATCCTCCACGAAAAAGGAAAATTTAACGTACAAAACCTAGAACCCTATCTGTGCTAATTTTCTAACAAAAGGAAATACTGATACAGGGCGTACAGTAGTAAGTGTAAAATAAGAAGAGTAACACATAATTCGTATAGCAGTAATCATTGAGCTGATCATCATAGCATAAGACCTATACACACCTAGTTTCACCGCTCTGGGTATTAAATTGACTTCATACCTTAACTACAATATCATCTAGGCATACGCCCCATGTTTCCGCAGAAGTCTCTTTAATCTAATATTGTAGACGCTTATCAAGGTAGGAATAGTCATTCCATTTACCCCACCCTAAAAATTTACATTAGTAGCCTAATCAAGTAGAATTTTGATAATATGTGTTACCTATAGTCAAGGTACCGTCAAAGGTTCCGGCTACCACCTCTTTTCCCTCAGTTGCTGCAGCTTGCAGAGCAGTACTATAATCTCCACCTTTAATACTTAAACTAGCATCGTCTTCTAGAAGGGCTGTGGCTGTCGTCTCTTTGCCATAGTTTGCTGTAGTTCCTAGGGTAGTACTATTCTCCCAGCCCCCAAAACCTAGGTCTGCACCGTTTTCCAGGGCTGTTGTGACTATCTCCTCGTTTATATAGCTTACTGCGCCCTGTAGAGTAGTAGGGTTCCAAGTATATTTACCGTTTACATCTGCACCATTCGCTAGAAGTATTCGAACTATCGCCTCGTTTCCTTCGCATACTGCGTCTTGTAGAATAGAATGGTCCCAATTGTCTTTACCGTTTACATCTGCACCGCATTCCAGGAGTATTTTGACTATTGCCTCGGTGCTATAGTATGCTGCATCCTTCAGAGCGGTACGGTTCTGATTGTCTTTGCCGTTTACATCTGCACCATTTTCCAAAAGAACCCTGACCATCCTATCCTTGTTGTAATGTGCTGCGACTTGTAGAGCAGTACGGCCTCGAGTGTCCTTGCTGTTTACATCTATACCACTCTCCAGAAGGGTTCTGACTGCCGTCTCTTTGTCATATCCTACTGCGGTTCCCAGAGCACTACCATACTCCCAATCTATATTGCTTAGATCTAGACCGTTTTTCAGAAGGGCTCTGAATATCGTCTGTTTACCTTGGGATGCCAAGGCAAGGAGAGCATAACCGCGACGATAAGCTCCAATGTTTGGGTCTGCGCCTTTTTCCAACAGCATCCCGATAACCCCCTCATTGCTGTTGACTATTGCAGCTTGTAGAGCAGTACCGTACTCTCCACATTTCATATGTACGTCTGCACCATGAAGTAGAAGTATCTCGACTATTCTTTGGTTCTTCAAACATTCTTTGGTATGGACAAAGATTCTATTGTCCTGGCAGGTGTTATATGTATTGTTGCCATATCCACACTGATTGTGGGCGTGGGAATTGGCTGCGGGATAAAGACAACTGGTGAAGCTCTTGGAGATATTAGTATCTGCACCATTCTCGCATAGCACTTTCACTATATCCAAATGGTTAAAAGCCACAGCGCTATAGAGGGCTGTTCCTCTATTTGCACAAGCATTTATATCAGCTCCACGGCTGAGAAGAAGGTGCACTACTTCCTTATGCCCACCACCTACAGCCAGAAAAAGAAGCTCATCATCCTTGGTACCTGCAGGGCCAATGAGGTCTAATACTATGGTCATTGAAGAGACGAATCCCCCTTTGGCAGCAATACGGGCCGCTTCTTTCAGGTCATCTGAGTCTGCACTAGCGCTATCCAACGGATACAAGTTGGTGTATACTTGAAGAAGGTCAAATCTGGTATACAGACATAGCATGCTAACAACACTAGAGTATATCTTTTTCCTATACCTAATAAGAAAGTTTTCAGAACTAAAGAGCTCTAAGACAAGGTGCTTTAAATCATCCGACAAAGGCAGCGGCAGGTATCTGGTATGGTAATCCCAAAATAACCATATATAGTGGCTATCATTGCGAGAGTTGAAATGTAAATAGGAGAATGCCTGTTCGTACGATGTGTTTTGTTTACAAAGCATATATCGGATTGAAGATCGCGCAAGCTCATAGTTCGCTTCGATATCGTCGCCAATAAATCCTTCAGGCCCCTTAAGAAATTCTTGCACCGTGAAATGAACCGGTCTCACAAAGCCTCTCTCAAGGGACAGTAGACCACAACAAGCATCAATTGCAACCTGTAGCTTGTACTTCTCCTTAATTTCTGCTACGCTCGTTGATTTGGTTTCAATGGCAACTGCAACTGCAAGCTCCTCGGGGGATAGTGGTCTCCTAGCCGTAATTACCCAGGTCAGGGCTCGTATGGCTATCGTCTTCATAACCTCAGGCTGCCTATTGATTCTACCTAGGATTTGGAGGTAGGTTGCAGCCATATCGGCTGGAAGTGAGTTTAAGGCATTTCTAATATCTTGCGTTGACGGTTGCTGATACAGGTGATCAAGTTGGCATTTAACCCATAGAAACCTTCATATACGATTAACAAAGACCTTCATAATTGATAGACTCTCACTGTGCATAACGTACATGCCACCCGATTTGGAAACTAAGACCTTTTCAATCTCCCTGCTTAGATCCTCATCAAGTTCGCAGTAGTAATGCTGCCAGTTCTCTAGCTCATGGCGGACATATTTTGCGATATCCTCATCAACCTTTTTTGCTTCGATTTTGATAGTCTTAAACTCTCTAGACGTGAAGGTGCGTACGATATCTTTCTCAGGTCGGCTGGTAACAAAGACTTTCAATCTACCGGAGGATTCTTGGAATAGCTTGACAATATATGGGAGGAACTGCTTCCGATAACTTTCGTTGCATTCGTCCATGGCGTCAATGACTAGGAATACCTCCTCGAAAGAATCAATAATCCCCCGAAGTTCCGTCTGAAGTTCTGCAAGCCTGGGGGTCTTGTCATTGTCGGCGCATTTCTTGTAGAGCTCGTTGAGGGAGTCTGGGATATCTTTCTTGTGACGACAAAGCTGCTTAAGGAGGATCGATAAAACTTTCATGGGCTCTTGGCTCGTCTCGCTCTGGAAGTTAAAGTAGAAAAATGCTATTCCTATTTTTTCATTGGACTTGTGCTTAGATATAATCTCTCTGAGGAGGATAGACCTAATCCTAAGTCAGTGAGGAGCCTTTAGGGGTCCTAGGAGTATTTTAATGACGTAAGGACCGATTTTCCCGCGCCGGCTTAAATCATTATTAGCAAGTATCCCAATCATAATGCAGCTCCGGTGGTATACGTTTTCCATGACACCAAAGCGCGCAAGGGCTTCTCGTCGTAGACCACTCCCTAACCTCTGTAGATTCCAAGAACCACTGTCCGGTATTCTCATGCATCTTTGCGTATATCCGCTCACGATCATCTTCTGGTTCGAGCTTCGATAGCCAGGCCAAAATCTTCCCTCGGTCGATTGCTAAAATATCTATTAGCAATAGAAATATATGATAACAAGGGCCGCATCACTCTAGATATAGCAAGAGAATCACTAATTGCCATACAGAAACTACTAGAAGTCTTACTCGGTTTCTTACTAGCCTCTAATTCTTCAGTTGATGATTTCCTCTTCCGTTGTAAAATACTCAACATTCCTTCGCTAATACCACAATCCGCCTGGGTGCCGGGAGGGCCTTCCCATCACTTAGTATTACAATCACATGAGCTGCTAATAAGAGCACGAACCTCTATGGAGTACACACCGTTTTTTGATAACACCCGGGGCATCTTGAACTAATCTCAGAATTCGATGACGGACATTGATGAAATCTTGATGTGAGCGGGTGCTGAATTTTGTGATATCTGAGTGGTCTGCATCTATGGAGAACTGATCAAAACACTTGCCGTCCCTCTCGCAGATAATCGCTGAGGATTCGTGTACTATCAAACATGCTGGGCCAACTTTCTCCCATTTTCCAGGACTGGTTTCCTAGAGATAGGGCTTTGTCAGCAACGGGCACTAAGTCAGATAACGAAAAGGAAATAAGAAATAGCGAGAATGGAGTTAAGGTATGAAAAATCTCCACGTTATTATGCCTCGGGAAGGGGATATATAAGATGAAATGTGAGAGATATATCAGTACTGTAGCGGACGGGCAGGTATCATACGAAACGGGCGAAAAAATAGATAGGCGAAACATTAGTGAGCTCTTACCACATGGGCCTTCGTCATTTTAGTCTCAAAAATAGAAACCACCTGTGAATCCTCAAATGTAAAAATCCTTGAGAAGTCATCGTTAAGTTTATGTAACGACCGAGATTCCGGAGCCAGGTCTTTAATTAGTCTTGCATTTGGCTGGCCTTTCACCATACACATCAATGCGTCGTTGGTCATGCCTCTATTTGGTACACCAAAAAATACAAGCCCATAGCAACAGGTATAAATTCGTTTATCTTCCTCACTCCCATGAGCAGCGTTCACAAGGGCCTGGGAAGGTGAGCAGACTATAAGAAACCCTGGAAGCTAGGAAATATACGCACTTGTTTCACCAGGAGTCCACCCAAGCTATGTGCAATAAATAATATTGGTCGATGTTTTTCCTATAAAGCGGAGTGTGAGCGTCATTCTTCTGGATAGAGGTAGAGGCTCAATACATCTTCATGCACCCTTGCTGTCTTCAACGCCTCAAGAAACCTTGTCGCAAAGTCGAAAACAGATGAGATAGACTCGCCATATAAAACCTTTGAGTCGTAACCATATGTCAGGATCCGAGCCCCCGGTATACCCGCCGGTAGAAAGTCCCGTAGCCACATGTCTGATGCGCCGCGGGCTTTCCACGACCCAAAAGCATGTCCGGCAAGTCCAGTAACGGCAATAATGCTACATTCAATACCCGAGTTAGCCTTTTCAGGGCAGTAGTGGCCGTACTACCTACTCTATATCAATCCCTTGAATGGGGTTACTCAAAGGAGTTAGACCGATAAAAGAGGAATCAACAGAAACTTTAATATTCTTCCCCGCCCATTGGAGATATATCGGCCCGTCTTTACGGAAGATCTGCGGGACTTGATCGATTGTGACGGTTGCAACAGGGTCCTTTTCTCTGTCGGCGGATGTTGCAGATGGCGCAAAGGACTGTTCAGTAATTTTTCCACCCCCAGGGCACTTGTCGATAAAATCGCCGAAAATAATGAAAAACTGGTCCTCGGGAATCGCTGCAGGAATTAATGATATACGTAGCGTAAACCCAGACATAATGCGTAATTGGGTGATGAAACTATTGTAACATGGATTTGGAGAAAGTATTACCATAAGATAGCGAGAAGTAGAGAGAAGGCGGGGAGTTCAGTGATCACTAATCATGCGGACCACGTCGCAGGCACCACTGCATAGCCCAGACTCGAGGCTGTATCCAGGATATAAAATACACCAACAGAGTTTCTGCATTGGACTACCGTATTATCTCGGCCATAACGAACAGAGCTGTGTGAGAGCCTAGAATATGCTAGCGGCCAAGCCTGCTCGAGTCGAGCTTGGCGTCTAGCCCTACTATACCATAACTGAGCCCCAATGTACATTGAACCAATCTCCATCCTACAGTCGTGTTCGGTATCGCCGAGTTACTACGATACTACAGTGCGCATAATTCCATAGCTGTCTACAAAATAGGGTTCTGAAGTAGAGTATAGATATAGTTGTAGAAGTATGAAGGATGGAGGTATACCATATTATCTCAGAATGAACATGTTACGACCAGGGGTAACATGCGTTTTTACGAAATTTTCAACACTAAATAAATAAATAAAACAGTTTTACTCTATACCAGTAGATGTATCTTATCCTAGTCCTAGGAATTTCCACGGCTCATAACTACTCTAGCGCCGGTTAGCGCACACCCACCGCAGTCGCAATCAGGTTTAACTTGCTACCATCACAGTTCTCGGTAAAGCTGCATTACAGAATATTAAATAAGAGCCTTGAAAATGAATAAATACTGTTTCTATGGCGGACCTACTAGTGTATTCATTTATTCCTAGCTGCTGTATGTAAAGGCCCTGTTAAGATATGGCTACCTAATAAGGTATAGCGTTGATGGTTCAACCAGTACAATTGTCTCCGAGGAGACTCGGTGGACAAAGCCTATTAGGAGGCGCTTCTTGGGGTTCACTTGCTGTCTTTCCTAGGCTTTAGGGTATCGCGGGGTCTACGTGATTACCAGTATATATAGAGGAGTAGAAAGCCTTTGCTAGGATTTGTCTTCTAGTCTGCTAAGATACTGATTTTACTACTTCTCATTCTCGTGATATCAGAATAGGCCCGAGATGTATGGAGGCGAGTGATGGCCTATCAATCACAAGGAAATCCGTTGCTATTCCCACATACATAATGCCTCAAATCTAATGGTATTGAATTAGACTCATGTATCTAAAATGAATTCTACTTATTACATTAGCCCCTAGACTCATGAAAGTATATCTAACAAGATGTTCACACTAGGACTATTGAGTTTCGACGCCTATTAATGGTATAAAGCCCGACAAAACTACACTAGAATATTTCGAACGCGGACTGTGTGGTGTGACCAGAGAGAAATGTATGTATATTTTAAAGTAATTATGGTAAGTGATGTAATAAGAGACATTGGGTGTGCATTGAGTTTAGTCGGGTACTAATAGGAATTGATCCACTGCTAGAGACTATCTTATGTATAGCGAAATTTTGTTCTATATATAGCCTGTTGACGTATTGGGCTCTTAACACTGCATCAATGGCCCTCGCTTAATCAAAAAATTCATTAGAGGTACAAAAGGACCCTTAAATTTATTTCTACTTAGCGTAGAGATAAGTTGGTATTGGGACTTCAAGATTTATGGCCGCATATCGAAGTGCCATGAATAACCGGAGGTAAGTAAGGCGTTACGTATCAGGGATTACTAAGTGGCTCAAAATGACTTGGGTCTATAGACCAATAATATTTCGGTCCAAAACGGTCCCCTGGCTAGTACTACCCACATTAGGTAAACTTTGTAGTAACATAATAAAAACTCGACAGAAGAAGGTATTTCCATCAACACAATGACCATCAAGCAAAGGTAAGCGTCTTGCTTATCCACTACGTCCTAAATTTCAGCTCCTAAACAAAGTCTTGTAGCCTAATAGACTCCCCCTTGAATAATTAATCGTTTGGTCTAAGATTGGGAATCTTTAGTTAGTAAAACTTTAATTTCAACACCTATTTTTCTCTTGTTGTAGTGACTGGATACGCTGTATAAACTTAAACCGACGTTTTTCCGTCGCTCATCGCGTAGAACTCAAACTCTCCCGTGCCGGAGCAGGGCCTAGCTGGTACAAAAATTGCCAGGCCCCTACTCACAGCATACTCCTCCCTTAAGAGGGCCGATTCTCGAGTAGCTTCACTATGAATATCTCCGTAGTGAATCGGGTACCTCCTAGTCCGTTCGTTAAATTGGATTATAGGGCTGCTATTATTACCGGAGTCATTCTGACTAGAAAGATGATTATCAGGCTTTGGAGTGATGTCATAAGTGAATGGTAGTGGTAAGGGGAGATTGTTGTACTGCAACGCTCCATTCTGTCCAAAATACTCCCGCGTACCCAGAAAACAGCGTCATCGGTAAAGAGTGAAAGGGCGCCAAGCGGGGTCTTGCATAATTTATTGGAAGAGTCTAAAGGCGCAGCTTGAAAGGTATGGTGTGAGCTTAAGTAAGGGATTCTCGAGGGAATCATATACAGTATAGTTTGGTATTACCTCTTCAATATTGGTCTGCTCAAATGTTGATCTGAGCTTGATGAGCACTTGTATCACAGTGGTTTTCATGCTTGCCTCGGCTATTTCATGCAAGAAGTTGGATTAGTCAAAAGCTTAGGGTAAGGGCCTGGGTATGAGATGATATAGAATTAAAGAAACATCGGGTTATGGGGAAGGTCTTCTGCGCCTCGATATCTCCTTAGATTCTGCTTTTAAAGACCCCGATAATGTATCATTGGAGGGTTACTATTTGGTTCACCGGTAGTACCAATAGCCCCGATATACAGGCTGGGGAGAGATCAACATGAGAGGAGACTCCGGGACCTGGAGTACAGGACATTAAGCTATTGATTGAGCCCAACCTGTAAATAATGATCAGTAGAAGTACATGTCTCTTGGAAGGGCTTCTACAATGGCTATGATATGCCACCAATGATGATCTATGCTACACTTCTAGCTCCCTGTTACTACCAAACTCTCTAAATGTTGCATTCTTTGTGGGATTTTTAATGTATTGAAAAGGGTTATTGTTGGCGTATTTTACTAAGAATGTGATTACTTTCTTGCAATTCGAGTACGGTACTCACCAAACAAAGTTCAACCAAAGGCGGTTTAGCCTGCTATTGGCGCTGTCTTGGCCGCGCTGCTAAATCACACCCCTGCGCTTTGGGTTTACAAGTGATCAGTCACATTACATGTCTCGTCACATCAGTTGTCAAAGAAATTTTACACAATGACCGAATAGATTGGTACAGACATCGGGGGGGGGGGGCGAGAAATAGACCTTGGCTGTATGTAATTGTAAGAAGCTTCCGTCAAGCCTAAGATATTTTATGGTATGTAACAGTAGGTCATCCTGGGATATTTTACGATTACAAGTACTCTTAATATCAATCTGATAAAGCAATAGTGCACTAAGAAAAGGCTGGCGGCTGTGGAATAGACTGCTATTGAATACCATATAGCATAATAGACCTGGCACGGTTTTGCAATAGCAGTGCATTCTCAAAACGTCATGACATTACGTGTACAGTCTCTGGAAAGATTGTTGGTCTTTTAACCGGAGCCTGTAGATTCTCTTATCTGCTAGGATCTTTATTTGTTTCTAGTTGTAATCCCTAGCTGAGGTTGGTTCGATCCCACATCAGAAACACTTAGCTCAATGCATAGATTATGCGGGATTGAGAATCTCACTCTACAGTATCAGCTCCAGTCATACCCCTACTATGTTAATTGAATCACGCAACATTATTGGTGCCCTCTTCGCTCTAGTTTTTGAGCGGTCATACCAAGCACATTGCTCCTACTCATGTGTTATCGTACTGAGTGTTTAAATATTCTCACCTCCGGCTGTTCTCAACTATCATGTTCTATACCCATCGTTCATACCACCGCCGCACTCACAAGTGTTATACTAGTAGCCGCAGGACTATTATATTAACCATATTCTTCTCACCAAAAAACTGTTCTCCCTCCCTCCCTCCTAGAATCGATGTATACTCCCCTTCGGGGGTCAGAGGGACTGGTGCCAAAGTATGAAAGGGGCCTGGGCGCTGCTGGTGGGACTTGGTGGCCGTGGGGCCGTAAGCGTGAGTTACGGGGTGTCATGCCCCACCTGAGAGAAGAACTAACTCGGTATGCTCTAGGTCGCTCTACCGGCTATCATCCTCCCTCCGCCTCATACTCCACTACCGAAGAGAAGAAGCTTGTGTTCACCAAAGACATCTTCAGCTCTTTGATGTGGCACCTTTCGACTATTATCTCTTGCCTTGCTACGGGGGTGATACTGTACCTGAATTTCTCCGAACATTCAATCGGCACCGAAATCGGTAGGAACGAGCAGGAAACAAGAAATATCCTTGGTGCGCTCCAGCTAGCAGCGAAAGCCCACGAGATTGTAATCATTATTAGCCTAGGACGAATTGCGCGACAGTGGATCCAGCAGTGCTTGTTAAGCGATGGCCTTCTTTTAGGGCTGATGGGAGCTGAGAGCTCCCTGTCAAACCTCGCCCTCTTAGTATCGCGGGAGTTTAGGGTTGCAATCAGATGTGCTGTAACAGCCCTGCGTGCCCAGGCTAAAGGAAAACACGCACAAGTTCAGCCGCGGCAGGCGAAGGCCCTGATTCTACTTCTCGGACTTCTCTCTATTGGATGCCTTCTATGCTCGCTGGCAGGTCCAGCTAGTGCCGTGTTGATGATACCCCATCATGATTGGTTTCACGAGGTTGATATATTTAGCGGCTCTGAGTACTACGCTCATACAGACAACCCAGATATTCTGGCAGAATTTCCAGGCATAGAGCAGTTTGCGAACTACCCAAATATATTCACCGCCCTGGAACCGGATGAGTGGGACTCTGGAATTCAATCAACCTTTTTTGATGTGCCCAGCTATTGGGAGGAAGCATTGATTGCTAGGAAACCTACTACTTATTCTAGACTGGAGTATTATGTTGGTATATCACAAGTTAGAATTGACGTCAATACTTTGCTCGACCGTGAGCTTGTTACCGAAGCCAGTTGGAAGGGAGCAACTAAACTTACTAGCGTCATTATTATGGAGAACTCAAGGAACCTCCTGAGACTTTCTGGGTATGAGCCCTCTCCGAAGAGTCGTGGCTCAGAGGTCAAGTATGTTGCAGAGGTAACTGGTATCGAGGTCAACACTGTGTGCCGGAGGCAGCAGAAGAAGCAGTCTTGCAGTCTTGCCAATGTTAGCATTGAAAACAGCTCAGAGTGGTGCTTCACCTCTGTAATAGAGAACTCCCCTAGTGGCCTGCCGCTAAGTAGTAAGAATTTGCTACTGGTGTACGCTGAGGAGGAGGATACCGATGTTAGGATATGGATGACCGGGGGAAGGACAGATAGTAAAGACAAGTTTTCAGACTCTATTGTCATAGTTATAGAGGAGGTCCTTGGTACCGGATTCCCTGACCTTTCCCTTATCGTCTGCTCAATATCAGCAATCTTCAAGTCAGTTACTGCTAGTTCAACTACACATTTATTCTCCCCCGATGAGTTGCACTTCCATGAGCATATGTCATACTTCGATGGAAGCTCTACCAGGTACGATGCACCACGGAAGCTGCTCTACCATGACAGCTGGTTTGAATATATTCACGGACAAGGCTCTAAAATATCAGATCCCTGTTATTATACGTCGAATAAAACATACCCCTGCCATGGAAAATTGGAACAGACAAGAAATAATGACCTGAGTGATTGGGGTGAAGCAATTGCTTGCTCGGATGGGTATAGTTTTAAGGGAACCTGGTGGAAACAATCGGGAAAGGCTATCGGAGCCGAAACAGCTGAGACTATCGTCGGTGGCACATTTCTATCCGCACTTGTCCAGATGAACCCATCGGTTTCACAGTACGGCGATTACTTTGGAACAGGGCCATTAAGCCCACTTAAAGAGCTGATGGTTGACCCTACTAGAGACTACACACAATATCTTGCCCCGCCTGTCAAGGTATATCGTCGTATATATGGGTTCAGGCTCTCGTCACGCACAAGCATTCTTAGCGTAGTGGTACTTCTTTTGCATGCTGTTCTTGTATTGATAGGATCGCTCTGGCAATTTCGGAGGGGTATTTTAATCCAGGCTTGGGGTTCTATGCCGGAGTATGTGACGCTATTTCTCGGCAGCGATACTTCGCATGGGGTGGAAAATACGTGCGCAGGGATAGGTCAGGATGAGACGCTGAATAAGATTGTGAGGATTAGAGAAGTAACGGATGCTCATTTGGAGCTTATGATTTTGTCATCGAACACCAAGTCGTTAGGCTCTGTGGTGGATTCGGAAAAGAAGTATGGATTTTTAGGGGGGGGGAGAAGGCAGATTAAACAGAAGGTTGAATAGGTTGAATTCTATGCGGCATAAAATTACTTACTCTTATCTCTTTGGTTATTCATATTTGTTAGGGCTCGCTATCAACTACTAGTATTGGGTGGGGTCATTTCCTTTTCTATTCAACTCAGTCGGGGGGGGGTCTTTTTGTTTTTTCCTTCAAACACTTTTATTATTTCTAGGTACAAATAGTGGCATGCAGTTATGAACTATGGTCTATGTGGGTGAGTTTTGGGTCACTGACTTCATGTAAATGTCTCTTTCTATTCTAGCTACTGCTTATATGTATAGTGCCAAATAGAAGGGGGTTAGTAGTAGTAGTGATACCGGGGGGTATTGAAGAGATGAGACGATTCAAAGGAATATCCATTCTAATCTACATAACGCACTAGGAAAACCTAGCGGGGAGACGCTCTTTTGGCCTGGTGGCTTCGTATCTATAATGAGAACTCGATAGTACTAGCAACTAACTATGACGCCTTACCCCATTTCACCCATTAATAATGCAATTTCATAATATAAATACTTTTTCACAACGAACGAGAGAGTAGGTTCGAGTGATGCCTTGGGCCATGGGATCTACGTCAAAGGAGCGTGTGTATTTCAATGCCGTATATATTTCCATTAAAACAGATTTCGGGGGGTTCTCGGTGATGCTTTTCCTACAAGCCTTGTGGTAAATATCTACTATAGATTATCTTTTCCCAAATTTCCTCTAATAGCCTAAAACATTAGACATTCTGACCAGGTTCCGGGGGGGGGTTAGTCTATCCTAGGATCGGGCATCTGAGCGAACCCGTCGCTTGTCTTGGGGGTAACAGCTGTGGGGTACCTTAATGACTAATATCATTTCTAGCACCGTTGCTTAGTCAGATGTTATCGTAGGAGAACCTCCTCTAACTACGCTGACTAGAGTATGGGTGAAAACAACACCACCTAACGCGGTGTCAGACTTTACGTGCATAGTTCAGCTCAACAAAGGTGCAGGTAGGCTCTGGTTATACATGACTTATATAACTCCCGTTACAAAAAGTAGCTACGAATCGGTTATATAGAGGTTGTTATCCGATCATACAGAAGCACTCGTGATATATGCTCCCCTTAGAGGTACATATGTACTTAGTTTAAGCGAGATATTAGTTAAGGATATTATGGCACTGTTAAATGCCGTAGCAAGCAATTATGCCAGTACGCTGCAGGGTTAGTAATCCAACGCCAACGCCAACCCAGCCACCACACAAGCCCACCTCCATACATGAATAAATACCCAGACTCTAACCTAAATAATATTTCCTGTAACCGATTTACCACAACAGATGCGCCACAACTGAAAGTGGTACACCTGCTTCATTTTCAGCTATATTCACAGATAGTGGTGTTTGATTTCTGTCGTGCTGCATTTGTTCAGCGATTAGCTGGGTTATGACTACATGTACTTAGGGTATATGAAGTCCCCGTAAAATCTCTCCTTGGGTAAGAGGTATATAAGCACTGCTTTCTGCCCTTAATTGCTAAAACTACCATCTAAAAATCCTGATTGTAAAATTCTATCATTACTCTTCTTCCTATCTTTGATATTTCTATTATAAAGATGACTTCTGCAAACAACTTTGCCGGTATGAACTCATTCTTCTTGCATACTTATCCAGAGTCTGTACCCCTCCACCTCTCCACAATCATATCTAACCTCACCCCTCTCACAGAGCCGCCCGTCTCCACGTCCTCGATGCCCTACAAGGTACTGGAATGAATGTTTTCCGTACCTTCATCTCCTCCACTCACGCGAACAAAGAAACAGACAGTGCCCCCATGCCCAACATTGAACCCGTCACCGTTGGCGTCCATGACGACACGCGACTTCACGCAATTGACCAACTCATGATAGAGGCCGAAGCCCAAAGTACCTCACACAAACCATCACATCAATTACCCCACTAATTACTAAGTAGGCATAAAACTAATAATCGCACTCTACGACCAATATACACTTGGCTACCGGTTTTCCGACGCCTAAGTCACAAAATAAAAGCTCTCCGCAGTCAACCACCACAAATTCCTTGCTGGCGCCAACAACGTTGTATGGTGGTACGAAGATCCCTCAGCGGTTTAGGATTTCGACCTACGCATGAAACATATCGTCAACCACCGTAACACTGACCTAGGAAACAAAAAGTGGTCCGAATTGGCATCTCACATATTCTCATTCAACATCTAGAACGAGGGCTAGGGCCACCTAAACAGTAATTGCGCCCCGGCACCGCGGTGGTGGAGTGATAGAGCAAAGCAGATGCGGAATGAGATGGGGTGGACCACACGTTCCATTGATCTCTACTGGTGGCGGGAATGAGTTCTTGAATTCGGACATAGATGAAAACCAGAACCGTCCGGAGATAGATGTAGTCTGTATTCGTTCTTATGGTGGGGCGGGGGAGTTCTCTAAGGAGCTAGGGGGTGTGTTGCAGAAAGCGAAGAAGCATGGGAAGTTGGTCATGGTGGAGGAGTCCGGTGCTTCTGGACATTGCAGGAGCATATTGAAGTTTTTAATGATATGCAGATCCCATGGGCGGTGTGGCAGATTAATAAGCCTGGGAAAGGGAAATCTGATTATGAGTTTTTGGCGGATGAGCTAGCGTATGAGGTGGTAAAGAGTGAGATTCAGAAGGCGAATGAGCTAGAGGGGAAACAGAGATTCCCGAATCTACCTTGATGCTTTGTAGGGAGTACAGCAGTATTGTTATAGTTTAGACTATTGATTAGTAGCTTTATCATTTACCCATTCCTATTTCTCTCCAAGTACAATAGTGAGTCTGTGGGTCTATTCCCCACTACATTACTGTTGTTAGTATTCGTCTTGGGGGGCTTGGGGTCCCAAAAGAATTGGGGAACCGCACCAAGAAACCGCCCCAACCCGCCCCGTGGGGCGGGTCGGGTCCAAAATTTGACACGGAACTGCCCCGACTCCCCATCAGGGCCCCGTTTAGTCGCAAAAACACGGGGCCCAGGTGGGGTGATCAGGCTAACCGGCGTATGAACGGCGTATGAAAGGCGTTAATTGGCCTAATTGGGCCCTGATTATTGCTTTAACTGAGGGTTTGTATTTGGACCCCAATTGAAGCCGCCCCCATTGGGGCCCGTCTATTTATCTCCAAGCCCAGTATATTGTGGATTAGTGGGGCCCCAATGGGTTCGCCCGCCCTAAAAGAGTAGGAAACTGCTTCACGGTTCCCCGTGTGAGGAACCGCCCCGAACCGCCCCAAGACGAACACTAACTGTTGTGATACTGAGTGGTCACGTGAGAGTACGGGTTAGAAATGGACTAGCGTAGCTAACTGAATACTTAACCTCTTCTGGCTCGGTTACACGTATTAATCAAAACACCATCAACATCGAGCCTAACAATACGGAATTCTACTATTTACATTTGTCAGCAAGCATTGAATATACGTGCCAAGCCATGATACGTCCTCATTAAGCCTCAACACGTGTGAATGCATCATGCATCACCACCGCCATATCCAACATCTCTTACCATGAGCTCATCAACCCAGCCACCTGTAGAACGCCCTTGAATCTTCCTACGGCCATATGATTCTATACCTCGTACTACAGCTATCGAGCAATCATTCCCATCTAGTCTTAATCGTCAAACTAGTGTTTCCCGCATGGCTCATTGCCAGATGACTGGCGATGCATAAACGTGTGTTGTTTCCTTTCATCCCTACCTCGGTCCTCCCATTAAGATAGATACTTTAGATCTTTGAAAGAATCCTTCTACCTGTACTTGCACCTTCGCAGTTTTCTCGAGCTGTGGCCAACCGAGATGTCTCGTGCTGGATATCCGATTTCAGTGAATGTTTGGAAACAGCCCATCTAATTCCACAAACAGAACACAAATGGGTAGACATTTCTCTTTCTCATCCCCGAAACCTGTGCTGCTAATCTCGCGGTCTACTAATATTATTTTAGTTCTTACTTAACGGGATGCGCGTTTATAACATTAACCGCAATCTCTCTGGGAAGTATCTCACATGCGATATCAATAATTGCTTCCTTGTTTGTCCGGACCTTCACACTGTCTTTGACAGCAAATCATTCGTTTTCGTTCCTAAGAATGGATCATCCTACATCCATTTCCTAACAGTTGGCCCAAACTATGCACCGCTCTATCACAATTGTATGATCGAGATTTCAGAAATTTCTACAGAATTCATATATGCCCGGTTTGCCTGGACTATTTTCCCAATGATCGCAAATTTTGTTTCATTTCCGGGGGTGAGGATCAAGGTCTGTTATAAATCATTTTGAACAACCCCTCTTACCCACATAAGACAGGGTAGTCTGACAATATGTAGTTGAGAAGGATGCAGATCGTGCTTGGGATACGCTTCACTGGCACCCTGACGCAGAAAGAATTGATCACTTAAAGGAGAGCTATTTGAGCGAAAATGAACCTCTACACCAGCAGGAATTATCGAGACAACACACAGAGTTAAACGGGGAAGATGTCTTGTTGGATTAAAAGGAGTGTTTATTCACTTGATGGCATGTGAATTAATTGCATTGGGTTATTGAACTTGGAATGCCCCAGAACTAATCTCAGATACATTTTCTGGTAGTGATATGACACCTTTTACGTGTTATGCTATAGTTCATACAATATCCATTATATAGTATTTATAATTTCATCACTATGCGTAGTTTTCATCATGGGAGGTCGATCCCCGAAAGAATCGGGGAACGACGCTAAGAAACCACAAATCGCCCCACCTACCGGCCGAGGAGGGGTTTCTCTTGCGGTTTTAATGTTTATCTAGGCTATTCCGTGCAAGAGTTCGGATTAGGCAAATAGCTTAGGGATAAGAGCCTGGGAGTAAGATGATATAGGGAAGGTCTTCCGTGCCCCAATGGCTCCTAAATCTCGATTTTCTAGCTCCCGGTAATGTGCCATGGGCGCACATACTCCTGTAAATATTGGTGGGTGACAGGATCGTATTCATTGTAGATTGGGGGGAAGAGATGAACAAAAAGTAGAAGGGTACGGAATATGGCAACATTCTGGAAATGTGGTACCGGTGACCTATAATCTTATCTGACTACTGAGAAGTTCAGTTTTATTGATTTCCATGCTTCTTAAATACATTTTGTATTTTTTGTATTTCTAGAATCAAATAAACTCCTACAGTTTATGGGATAGCCTAGCCTCACATAAATAAACAGTGATGACAAGCACGCAGTGCCGTAATATCTATTAGGGCTCCGCTTGAACCTTGTGGGGGGGTTTCTCGACTCCCGTCAAAGCCCCTTAAGCCAAGGCTACACAACGTATTATCAAACCTTCCCACTGACAGGATAGCCTCAGTGACTAATGAACGCAAAGGATCTCTTTGATATTAACCTCTATCCAAAGATACATAATTTTGCCAATAAAATTAGTCGGGAGACTTTTAGAATAGAGAAGATAAATATGCTAGGACATAAAAGAGTTGTCAATAATGATCACATCGGCGCAAGACATAGCACCAAAAAGAATTCAATGGTGCAATTTCTTCCCAATTATCCAGAAATCGAGATTTAATGAATATGAGAGGATTTTACCCCGAGAAGTGATTACACGCCATACCCTCTCTAAGTTTAGAGTCTCACTATTCTAGTCGATATCTAAGACATATACTCTGTCTTAGCAAAAGTTTATAACGAGTATAAGCATCTTTCATCATGAGTAAAGAAAGAAGTGAACAAGTACAAAGATACAATACGCCAGCCTCGAATGGTTAGGGGTTCCACAGAAAGGAATTCTTTGGACCGTATGAGGTTATAATCCCGATATACTTGGTGGCCGAAGCAAGGCAAGCAAGGTGCAGAGGCGTAGGCGCTGGGTTCAGTGGGCGTTTAGCGTAGGCAGCTCCCGATGACAAAGTGAAAGGTGAGGCATGAACCCTATTGGATATGACAGGAATTATTTGGGTCTGTGAGTTGGATAATAATCCTTGGTACCCGCGTAGGCGGCTCCTCATCGCCTTCTAGTTCTAGGTTACCTAATGACTTTACCTATTACTGTCATCATCTGGTTACTTGAACCCCTCAGCTTTATCGTTCACGCGACCGTGACGAGTTCTAGCTACGGGGCAACGCAAAAATCCAGACGCTGGGTCACCCCACCCTGTCTCTCTCAAGATCCTCCGGGTAGGCCCAGTGGTGCAATTTTCGTATAGGGGCACAGAGGCACTTTCCTCGGAGTGAAAATTCTAGCGATGCAGCACTGAGATAATAAGCAACAGATACAAAAAGCCCCAATAGGACCAGGTACTAGTCCAACTCCACTCACTAGGCCAGACCGGCCATATAACTCCCGGACGAGGCCAGCCTCTGTCACAACCTATTACCTACAGTCTCCGGTAGAATCAGTGCGAAAATGCGCCACTCAGAACTCAGAACTCAGAACTCAGAGGTCTGACTGGCCTTTGATGTCCCCAACAAAGATATTCTAGTAGTAGGGACTGGTCAGAAACCCTTGCTCGCTAATCCCTGTTTTCGCAATAGTTCCACTGTACAGTCTCCGGTAGTATTATTGCGAAAACAGGGTTTAGGGAGCAAGGGTTTTGTGGCCAGTGCTCACTACCAGAATCTTCGTTGAGGACCTCGAATGCCAATCAAACCTCCGAGTCCTTGGTGGCGCACTTTCGCATTAGTTCTGCCGGAGACTGTACTAAGGGCAGGCAAGCAGTGCCCTGCATAGCCAGTATTGGCACCTGCATTCCAAGAGCTAGGTAACCAGATAGTCTGATTCGCTGATATGTAAAAGTGCTTGCCTACCGTCGAGGGACACTCTGAGGTGGTTTGTATATTTATGCATTGTCCTAAATGAGTCATCTGTGGGAGCCCTAGCTTTGGCCCTACGCCCAGTTCAACTACAGAGGCCCGCTACAATTACCAAATTAGTTGGGCGCTGATTTGGTTACTGTAGTAAATTAGTAGCCATACTAATCATATTTGCAGTATTACTAGATACTAACTCTTTGTAATAATTCTCACTTGTACTACGGGAGAATGGAGTGGTTGAAATTAGAAGTGGCGGAACAAACCGAAACACCAACTTATACCAGGCAGCCACTATTCCTAATACAGCCAAAAAAAAAGTACATAAAATGACTTGTCAGTGTATCAAGTGGTGAAAACTACGTACGGACACTAAGCTACTCCTAGTAAGATCTTCCAGCAATTCTTTCTTTTCACCTTCAGGCGCAAGCTTCGTTCTCCCCAGCTAATACGATAGCTCGGTTGCCTTCCCACTTTGGGCCTACGAGTTGGTCGCCGAATTCTAATCCCGTCGCCTATGTACTCGCCTGCCTGGGAAAGAAAAAGAAAGCAGGGGTAGCGCACACAGGCGTGCCCGGGCTCGCATTGTCATTATATACTCAGTATTACACTATTTTTAGCAGTGGAGGTTTCCTAAACTACTAAAACTTAGAAAATAACCCCTGTCCGGCCTGGACCATGTATTCTTATAAGGCGAATATTCTTATGCCCGAATTCTTATATGGCGACTATGCTATAGTGTCTTGTTACCCTTATCTGGTATTGCTAGCTGAATCCGGAGTTGTGAGACACCTTTATATATACCCCCTCCGCTGCGGTCTGGGTAAGTGTGCGTTAACAGGCGTTTGAATAGTTGGGAACCATGGAAACCCCCGGTACTAGGATAAAGGGGGATGCGCTTGTACTGATACAGAATAAAACTGTCTTATTTTTTTATTTTTTACGTTGACAACTGCGCAAAAACACCTTTTAACCCCGGTCACAGCGGGCCGAATTTTGTAAGATAATGCGGTACTGTCCGCAGCTTGTTTGGGTCAATCAGTATGTTCCACAATACTACTCGGGAGCTTTCAGGAATGAACTAGTTATTTTCTAGTAATAGTGCTTCAGTACTATTACATACTACTCAATCCAATTACAGTTCCTGTTACCTTTGAGTCAAGCTGAATATGATGAACTGCGGTGATGACCAGGGTGATCTACTTGCCGCTAGAGTTTTTAGAATGGGTTTTTAATCTATTTGCCTCAATTCACCCTAGGGAGGCTAATTGATTCACTCGAGCTACCTTAGAGTACCTCAGCCTCGGCCTCCTGGACTACACTGAGGTTGGATGTGGTGTAAGAGAAAAGCCTGCGCACAGACCCCTTTGTTAATTAATACATCATTACGGGGGGGGGGGATTTTCCAATTAAAAATAGTACCATCGAACTCAAACATCAAATACATTGATCTCCCCATTACCTGTTCCTCGTATTTCCTACCATAAACACCTTTTTCCCTCAAGGCATATCTCGATTATTTTCGGCGTCGAATCCGCGACTGTCGACTATAAGTAATCTAGGTGACTAGAAGTTACTCCTCGACGAACTTAGAGATTATATCTGTATCACTAACATATCGCAGCCACCAAAATGGCATCCCTTAAGTTCCTCGTACTTGGCCTTCCGGGCGTGCTTGCGGGACCGACGTTCTTCAACTCGAACTCGACCGGCCCTTCCGAGCCCTCTTTCTACCCGGATCCGTCTGGTCGAGGTACAATCGAACTAGTGTTAAGCTGTGTTCTCACACTTATCATCTGCGTTTGGACGGTAGTGCACCTCAACATCATCCCAAACGTTACCGGCTGGCGATATCTCGGTTTCAAGCTGATTTATCTTCTCGTTGGACTATTTGCACCTGAGGTTCTTCTCGGTGTTGCTGTGGTGGAATTCGTGCAAGCGCGGCACCTCAAGAGGACCGCAAAATACGCGGCGGCGGTGACTGAAACCCGGAAGGCCGCGGTAGCGGCGGAAAAGAAGGCGTTACAGCTGAAAAGGCTATTGAAGGCAATCAGAGATGTGGGTCTTGTCAAGGATGAGAATAACGCCGAAGAGAACAAAGATGAGGGGGAGAGCGGTAGAGTGGAAGCGGAAAATAGTTACGATCCCACTGACAACGGCAACAACGCGGAGAAGGAAATTGACAACGTGGAGACTCATGATATGATTAATATTATGGGGGAGGGGGCTGGCAGGCTGCAGGTTGCAAACACACTTCGCGAGCAGATCGAGGAAAAAGAGCTGTCGAAACTCATCGACCGGTTGCCGGATTTCAAAAAGACTCTGGAGCAGAATGATGAAAATGAGCATTGGGAATTCCTCCAATTGAGGGTGGACAAGGCGGCTATCAAGGCAAGGAAGGCAGCTAGGAGAGCTCTGGAAGCGGCATACAAGGTAGAGTGTGAGTGTAGAGAGGCAAGAGCAGCCGATAAGCGGAAGTTCGAGTTTCAAATGGCAAAGGCAGTCTTGGATGAGAAGAAGAATAGAGAGAAGGAGAAAAAAAAGGCTGCGAATGCGGACGAAGAGAGCGGTCTTACCGGTCAGGCAGGTGCGACAATCTCAACTAACACGGCCACGGCTACGGAGGAGCAATCTCACAGAGGCGGGGAGTGGACTAAAGTCAATCGTCTGCAAAAGGTTGCTCTGAAGAAAGCCACTAAGGCAGCCAAGGCCACCACCAGCGCTGCTACTACTCTACGTCGTATCAGGCGAGAAATCAACAGAGAGACCAGGTGGGAAATATTTAGATATTGGTTTTGTAGGACGGTTGCTGCACTGCCATTCATGGATCGGTTTGTCGCCTGGGTCAATGGCCTCATCCCTGATCCTGACTCCCGCGACTTCGGGTTTGGTTACCAAGGATCTTTCTTTGCCGTCATGGGTGGGTACACTTTTCTACCACTCCCGAAAGGTGGTCAAAGGGTAGGAGCGCTCTCCCCACTCACACTCTCTGCTAATGGAGTAGCCTTTCTCCTTCGCATGAGTGTGCTGACAACAGAGGATTTAGCGATACTGAAGGCGGAGGTAGTCGACAAGGGTAAATCAGACTTACTTGCCAAAATCCTGGTCTGCGCGCAGGCACTGTGGATGGTCATCAACTGCTTGTGTCGCAGATTGACAGGCCTCCCAGTAACCTTAATCGAGCTGAATGTTGTTATGCATGTTATATGCGCAGTAGTATTGTACGTGCTCTGGTTAAGAAAGCCACACGATGCTGGAAGAGCTATCTCGCTGTCAGATCGCGCGCTTGACTCAGGCACATGCGCGCTCTTGGCGGTGACTGGCGAGACTAGAACACCTTTTCGAGCTTCGAAAGCAGTCCCAGGGCCGGAGAACCATGTTGACACTGCGGGCGACCCACTGGTCCTTGCGGAAAAGCCAGAGTATACTATACCTAAACAAGTCGACAAGAGACTAAAAGTGTACGGTCAGTACCCGAAACGAACAGAGGGTGAGTTAGGGAGGGTTATCGACTTCTTCCCAGAATCTATATCCAAACACCTTCGAAAGACCCTGAGCCCATTTCTCGAAATACAGAAAAGACGAATGGAAAAGGCATTACGGCCAGACGGAGTTGTCTTACTGTTTTCTGGTCAAACAGTCATTGACCGGGAGCGAGGCTTCGCCTATACCCACGGCACAGGCACCCAGTTCCAGAGTCCACTACATCTCAACCATGTCGACTTGATTTCGAACATCAAGTGCGTCGACAATAGCCCTTATCCCTTGTATCCGATGAACGAGAGTCTCTTTAATCCCTGGATGAATCTCATGCTTCTTCCTGGCGTTACTTCTTGGGAACGAGGAGGGCCACTACGGGGTGGTTTCGTGACGATCCACCGAATTTGGCTGGCACCGGTCGTCATCGTCGCACTTACCGCTTTTTACGGCGCTGCGCATGTGGTGGCATGGGACAGCCACTTTCCAACGATTACTGAGCGTTCCATCTGGAGATTTTCCTGTCTATTCACTGCCCTGCCGGCGGTCATTGCTATTATTTTAATTATTCTAGCTGGCTTAGTCGCCACTATCGATTGGTTGCTCAAGGTACTGCCCAATCTGGAGCGATTTTCCTGTACCTGTGGGTTCTGGAGGGCCATAGGTCGGTGTTTGTGGTTCATCCTAGGCCCTGTCTTTCGTCATATTGGTGTTGTATTCAGATGGCTTCTGGATCGTTGGATGGAGCACGTTTCCGAGGCCTACCGGAGATGGATAGGATATGCTTTGATTACTCTGCTAGTTGTAGTCCTGACTCCGGTCTTTGCTGCTATGCTAGCAGTTGGGTGTGCGATATTAGGCATTGTTATTGGATATATTTGCGCGAGGATGTATATTGTTGTGGAGTCATTTATCAGTGTCCGGAGTCTACCTATAGATTCATTCAAGACTGTAAGGTGGAGTGATATCTGGCCACATCTATGAGAAGGTTTGTGGCTTATGCGCTATGGGTTTTTATCTTTCCTTTGCTATTAGTATGAATTCTCTTATCTCAGGCTCTCCAACCGACAGAGATGTTAGCAGGGGTTTGATCTTCATTCCTAATATGCACAAATATTATCGTAAGAAAAAAACTTGCTTTTGGGCGGAAGGGGTCTATTTTGACACGAATTGGACTTCTCACGACGAAATTCTCTCTTTACCTGATTATAAAGCTTTGCCATCTGTAATGGTTTAGACTGGCAGAATACACGCTAAAAATGACCGTATACTACGCCTTCATACCTTCGTGAGTCGCTGGGACTTGGGCCTTTGGAGTTGTCGCTAGAGCCTAGGAAACTGCGCTAGCCTCGATCGATGTGTCATAGGTTACGTGCACTTCCAAGTTAGCATTTTAGTGCTTTTGGGTTGTGTTATCTTGCCACCTAGTATAAATTAACAGAGAATCCTTTAAATTATTGGGTCGGAAAGGTTCTGTATTTTCTTGGGATTTTAACGTGGAGTTAACAAGGAACTTTGGTTTGTTGAGAGGCCCACGATGCAAAATACATGTGTTGGCAGAACACCTGATCCCTGCCCAAGTTTTTAGAAAACTAGCTTTTTGTTCATATAATCATCATGTGAGATTTAAGTATGTTTTGTAGCAATGGAATTTTAGTTATTTCTAGGGTTGAGTCATAGAATACGACTCACGTATTCTAGTATTTTTTCTTTTTTAGACACGCCTTATGAAAAAGATTTAGTGTTTATATTTAGTAGGTATTCTGCCTGACGATGGGGTGTTTTATCAGCCTTGTAGCTCAAGGTCTATTAGGCGAGGTTTAGGGTTCTGAAGTATCCCCAAGGGTGATCAGCTCTTAGATAGGGGACATGGGGTTTCCTGCTCAAGATTCTCTCCTGGTTAGCTTAACTACTAATGATTGTTATCAAACTCAAAAACTTGATAGCTCCCTACATAGTAATTCCCTTTCAAGGTTGGGTATGCGTGTTCTGTATTCGTGGGCTGACAAGAGTTTCCTCGCTTATATAGGGAGAAGTTTAGATAAGAAGGGTTGCGTTTGGGTGTCCAGCTTGGCTAACAGTAAAGAAACTATGAGTTGGTGTGTTAGATTGGTAAAACCCGGGAGGGGTGGGGTGCTTATGATTCTTGGACGGATGAGCGAGCCTTTACGGGGGAGGGTGGGGTTCAGAGGGGGAATGTGTCGAGGTGCGGGAGTATGGGCGGGTAAGCCGATATCTTATACACTAGCCCGTGAGCCAACGGGTATATGATTTACGAATATACTACCGGTTAATGAAAGAATCATGCCTTCTATATGGGTAGCCAGATGAACAATAGTACAATCAATGTATCCTTGGAGCGGGGATGGTCTTGCACTAGGCAATTTCTAGTAGGTAAAACGGCTATATATTAAATGGTTATAAGTATTAGTTATCTAATAATCTTAGTAGTTGCTTAATAATTAATATACTGGGCAGTACCCTTACCCCGGGATGTGTTCCTCGCATGGGTATCTACTAGTATAGGGGATGTCTCTCTAACAGGCTACCTTATTTAGGGTAAATTTACCGGATTGGCAACGTCACTCCGATCGGTCAGAACATGCCTACTACGATAGATATACGAGGTTCGTACATCAAGATAAAGAAAAACATACGGAGGGGTAGTTCATGGTTGATTTGAGGAATGAACCCTAGCCCTAACAAGTTCACAAGCGAGATATAATCGCACTATACACTGTGTTGGTCTCCTAGTGGTTGGAGTCAGCCGAACGGAAAAATACCGCTATCCTATAGAATCAAATATATTGTAGTATTATAAAATCCTTTGTGTTTACGGTAATTGTAGGCATGCAAGGAGGTATTTTTATAACAAGTTCTCCGTTGTTGAGTATGTAGAGAAAGATATTGATTCGTGCTTCACTTGGTAAACACTGTGCTTTGTAGTCTACACCTCCAACGATAGAGATTATCGTGTGTAGGCGGTTGATCCGCAATGAAATTGTTGAAAAACTGGAGCTAGACACATGTTACAGAAACAACACTAACATATTCTTATAGCAATGAAGCAGTCTGTGTCATAGGTTTAATACCGCTGCGAATAGCATAGAAACCTAAACTTATGTATTTATGCGAAGAACATTCCTACCTTGATATTTGCGTAGGATAAGAGAAACACAGCTAGTCTTTGTAATCGAGTAGTTGGGTATTCGATTCAAAACGTGGTCTATCGATTGCTAGAAATTCTCAACCCTAACCCTACGTTTTTCTCCATCTCTCTTTCACATCCTCCGGTATCGCCAATGGGTACTCGTCCTTAATCTCCAATATCTCTAACTTTGAACTCGATTCCTCTCTCACCAGGGCATACCTCCCTTCCTTTCTTCTCACTACTTCAGCGACAATCTCCAATACCCGGACAAGTCCTCTTAAACTTCTCTCATTCTCCATGGCCCACTTATCAATCTTTCCACCTTGTAGCATATCTACCTGCTCCACGCTCGTAAATCCCTTATTTCGCTCCCAATGCCCGGCACACAATACCCTAGTTCTTGAGAACCACATCTGGTCCACGCTCCTCTCCTCCAAGTCTTTCCCCATATACCCAGTCTTTATCTCGAGCAACTGAGATGAAGGAATAAACTTTCCCTTGATCTGGACCCTGTATCCTGTCGGCGTCAACTTGGGGTTCAGCTCTTTCATCGTCTTGTACGGCGGCCCTTTATATCTTTCTTTACTAACAGAGCCCGCCGGGTATCCCGGAATATATCCTTCAACCTTAAACCGCACCACGAGTCTCAGCCCACCGAGCGTATATGTCACCGCTCGGTTATGTGTGATACTCCCCTTCACTTCCCGTTGCTCCTTTGTAAACACCTTTTCAAACTCCCTCCCATACCCCCGAAACTCATTCACCACATCTATATGCTCAGGTTGCCAGCGAGATAACATGACTGTTTTCCCAACAACCTCTATGTCCATCCGGAATGATTTGTTGTTCTCCGGTTTGGTCCCTACGTCTACGAACCATCTTAGTAGTCGTAGGTTTCGCCGGTCAGATATGAAGTCGATTTCTGAGAGGTCGAATGCGGGTTTCGTGATTGCGAGGGCACGGAAGAAAGGCTCGAGGGGACAGTGGGGGAACATGTAACCGGTAGGGTCAGACTTGTAGGGACCATTGTCTGCGGGTACTGTGGCTGGGAGTGGTGGGGAAGACCATATTGGTGGGCAGCCTGAGTAGGGGTTAGTGGGTTAGAAGCTTTGCGCATTTCGTCTGATATAAAGCAATGTACATACCGGGTACGATAATAGCACCACGCTCACCAGGAATGAGGCTGTAAGAGGTAAGTGTTGTGAGATTTTCTTGTAGTATGGATCGGTCTGGGTCGGGGGTGATATCAGTGAGGGGGATAGAGGCTACAAAGGTGGAGGTACCGCGAAATAGCAGGTTTTCGCTAGAGGAATTAGAAGACATTCTGGACAATTGGAGGATGTTGAGTATGATGATACGGAGCTGAGTTTTTTTGAATGAGTTTCTGTTTGGTGGGGTATTTTTGGTATTGCACTTGGCGGGCGCCTGAATACAGGGTAAGGGCTGAGACGGGCAGTCGCAATACCTTATATACACTATAAACTATACTATTCAACCACTTACTGACTCCGGAACTCTGGATAATGAATAAAGTTCTCTTTATAATAGATCGGATGTTCTGATACGTATATGCTGGTTATGGCATAATACTTACATTTATATGATCTATCTACTTAGATATTGCTTTTAGTCTCACGGAACCCCAACTATAAACGGACTTATAAAGATTCTTATTATGCCAGTTGCATAAATGTCAATCATAGAGTTCTGTTATCCTCATGATACCCCGCGTGTCTGCTAAACTCACTATCATCCTATTCTTTAACTACCTACACCTAATATATAGTGTTGCATGAGCTAGTATTGTGAGGGAACGGAGGTGCGAGCAATAGAATGATAGTTCGATAGCGACTAGAGGACGGGGGCGAGCCCGTCTCTTATACCCTACATGTCTAAAGGATCGACCGCTGTTGGCCACGCCCCAACAGGTATATTCTTATATGTAGCTAACATAAGATTGCTTCAACATTAAATGGGAAATTATTTGATTCAGCTATATATCTGTATCCATAGATATAGGCTTCAGTCCTCATTCTTAAACCTATTAGAAAGGCCTTACATCACCTCCAAGTGCACTAACCTAGACTGTAAAGTCGACTCAATTCAGCTAGCAATATGTCCTATCTAATAGATATTAGGTAGATACAATAAGTCTTAGGAGGTCGCAACCCACGGTTGGAGACTCGGATATCATGACCTCCATCTCTTCACGATTTGATACAAAGAGATCCTTTAGCAACTTTGATAGCCCTTGCCTAAACACTTTCATATTATCTTTGCCTTCCCAATGACCTGTTGACCACCCTTTGTCGTCGGTTTCCTTCAAAAGACGAACAACATCCATCCCCTTAAGCCCATTCAAAACATACGTCAAACTTTCTGTTGCTGCGTCGACTAGCCCTTGACAGTCGTACTTCAAAGCCAGGGCATAAACATTGGCATGGAAAATGCCTTCCCTGAGTTCGATCTGTGGGTTCTTGTTTTTAGCCACTATCCTATCAGTCTTGTATGTATAAGTGTATTTCCCATCATATAAGAACTGAATTAACGCTGATACAACCTCCGGCTCGTCTTCCGGCATTGTAATCTTCTTTTCAGATGCTTCCACGAATTCCCCTTTCAGTGCAGCCTTGAAGAACGGTAGGCGGCAAAGCGTGTCCTCGTAGGCATGAAATACGATCCTATTTATCCCTACATGCAACGTCACAATTGGGGACATCAAGGTTCTCCAGAATGTCAGATGTGACATAATAAACTGTGTAGTAAAGGTACCAGTGGGGCTTACTGTGCAAATTTCGAGAGGCCAGTTGAGGTGTGCGTACAGGAGCCTTGAGTCTCTTGCTCATATATGACAACCCTTGGTGGGGGGGGTACAGGATCTGTATAACTGGCAAACGTTGCCTGTAGCTCTCCAATCGCTCCCGAACCGCTAGCCGTCACTAAAGTGAGATTAACTCTTATCAAAATAGATAGGGTACTCACTGGCTTCCACTAAAGGAGAGTAACCCCATATGGGGAGCCAGATCTGCCCCCACAAGGCTTCTCACATTCCAAGCGAATGGGTCTGTCCCTGAGGTTGTGCCATACGGGCCCCATGTCTTCCCTAAGCGTCGACATAAGTAGAAGCTTTTATTTAGCCACCTATCACGTACCTTTATTACTAACGAACTTTAGCCGGGTCATCCAGCTGCCCGATGCTCGCCCTTGCCCTTCAATATTCGTGATAAACTCGTCAGGCTCTAAAACTATCGTAGCGATTGCGTTACTCCCCACCGGCGGCCCGCATACCACGCCCTGCCCCTGTCCACTATAGTATACCTAAACAAGTTTTCATACAGTTAGCACTAAGCAGGCAAGCTTTGTTAGGGTGTCTTACGGTCATGGTAAAAGCATATGCGTTATGTTCTATATCAATCCGACTGATTTTCGCTGTACTGATATTATCGATATGCGCAGAACCATTGAATTTAATACCTAGTATCGCCCCCCGAGACTCAGTAGAAACAAGATTACGAGTTGATGCCATTGTTGCTTGCGCTCATGTACTATCAAGGTAAGCTCCGGAATGCGGGGTTGGATCACCGGTTATATATAGCCAGGTTAGTAATGATACAAAGATTATTCAACACAAAGAGATTGTACTCCTTTTAAGAAGTACAATGTATAATTTTGGAAGAGTGGTAAACAAGTCTTGGAGGAAAAAATAAATGTCCTCAAGATATAGCCATTTACCCGGATTATAGTTATCCTGCCATAACATTTGTTACCACTACAAAGAACCCTTACCCACTTAGCTACATTAGGAAGCTCTAGCCAGTTTCACAGCAAACTCAACGTAGATAGCATGGGTTTTTGCCATATGAACCTTAGCCATTTCACCCTCCCATACTTTAGCTATAGATATCTACAAACTAGTCTGGGAAGGCGTCAGATAGGAACCTGAGCTATAACTACAAGCTCTAGAAAAGGTTATATACAACTCATCTCTTCTACATCGAAAGTGCTGGTACCCTAGGAGCAGACTAGCGTCTCTGCTTTCATCTAACTACATGTGGTTTGTCTTCCTTACGATGTACATAGGACTTTGGACTAAAGTAATCTTCCTACCTAGTCTATTTCACTAACCCCATATTATACTCTATCCTGATAACACTCAAAATTAGAAACCGGGATACTAGCATCTAACAAATAATGAAAAGGAACAGTAATCTAAGACAGTCACTAAACTAGAAAGTAACAAAACAAAAGGCTGGGGCAAATTTGGAGTAAGAGCGCAAGAAGTGGGATGGTTGAAAGAAGATGTAATGTGCCATCAGTCACTTTGCTATATATGCTTCCCCACTCCGGCCGTTTGAGCTTACCCTTGCAGAACAGTGTACTTTAGGCCTAGGGTTTTTGCGCAATACGAATCCTCTTTATCACCTACTGGGACTAGGTAAAACCTGCCCAGACGAAAATCTAAACTATATGTGCTCTAATTCATTAAGTGACCTACACACGAATATTCACACACAGATGTAAGTCCTCCCACCAATGCTGGATAAACCAAGCTTAGATACACCTCCATCAAACACTATGTACGTAAATCATCCCGGAAAAACAATCTATGAGCAAACACAGTTTTGTGCCTCATTACCTTTTGACCTCGACTTTCACTTAGGCCTCCCCAAGTAAATGCGTAAGTCTTTTTCAATCAGATGAAGACGTTTTAATATTAACCCTGGGTGACAGAGTGTGAGAATATGATGGGTTGCGGGAGTAATTTCGACCAGTAGTTTAAGAGGATGAGAAGTTTGTAGTAGCGATAGATGTTTGTGATGGTGTTGGATAAGTCACTGGGTTAAGTCACGATAATGGTGCTGTATTATTGAATAGGTGAGACACGGTTGGGTCTATGATTTGAGAGGCTTGCCCATAGGGGCCCGTATATATAGGAGAGTATGAGTACTCGCTACCTCCTTATTCATTCCATGATTTTATATTCTCTCTAATGTAAGATAGGTAAACATTATTTTTTCTCTCTTTCTCTAGTTGATTCACAGACTATCACTCGACTCTAGCAGCCAATCGGAATGTCGGAATCCAGGGGTTAGGGCTCATGCTTAACAAAGAGGAATTATGATTCCTTCATCTAATTGATCCCGGAGAAGAGTGATGCCTGTGGGTGAGATAATACTGGCAATACAGCCCAGTTTTGCTACTGATAAAGAGGTGCTGGTTGCTATGCTGCCGAAAATGAATACTAGCACGTATTCCGTTCCCAGTTACTAAGCAGCAGCGACTGAGTGTCATATTTTTCTTTTAGCAAAACCTAAGCGGGAGCGGTGATAAGGGCTTACCTATAGAAAGTAACCACTGCTATCGATGGTCGAGTGATTGATTCCCGCTTGGAGCTCTCTAGAGGGTTTGATAAGTGAATAGGTACATATGTATGTATGATAGAACTAGGGTGTAGTTGATGCCCTAGGGGCGGTCCTGGATCGACCACTCACATCGTAACAGCGGAGATCTCTAGTTTATGACGTTACCATAGAAAAGCGGTGAGACCCGTTCCATCTTCACCCTTCACCCCTAGTCCGATAATCGATCTTCCTGTACCCTTATTTTTTACTTGGCGCTGGCACCGGGCTATAATTACACGGGTTCTGTGTGTGGCACAATAGTTAAGCTCTAACGCACGCGTTGGGCGTGTCACCCTTCTCACGACAGGGGTGACTCATTGGTGTCGCGTGGTAACGTGACTCACTTGATGGGATCGACGCGTTAAGTGGAAATCACACACGGGACAGTGTGCTTCTAGACAGACCCACAAGACTGGTAGTCTCTGGCAACACTTTGATATAAAACCATGAAGCCCCCTAGCTAAAGTTAGAACGGGCAGTATTTGCACCTATTGTTGTTAGCATCTATCGTACTAGCTTACCATGTTTACAGCCCTGTCTCGTCCCATCGCTATCCCGCGCCGCCGCCAGAGAGTTTTCCGTCCCATCTCAGTACCGATCACATTCCGACTCGCTTCTATCCCCACTTCTGTCACCGATACGAAAATTCTCTCCGCACTCACAGCCACCTTTGGTCCCAAGTGCGAGATAGTTACAGTATCGCTGTTTTTCTCCGTACAGGACCAGCAAAGTCAGATTGCGATTGTCACTTTCAAAACTCTACCGGATAAGCTGAGATATTGCTGGGAAAATAAATCTGCCGACACTTTCCCCGTAGAGTTAGAGGGCACTGTTTGCAATGTCCAATTTGATCGTCATTTTATCGGGTTCACGCCGCTAAGCTGTGGTGGTACCTCCCCAGAGTCCTCAAATACTACTATAGAGACCTCTCCAACTATTGTAGACATAGAGTATTGCCTCTCTTATCATCCTCTGCTACTGCCGCTGACTTATTATCAATAGAATACTATACATCCACCCTATTTCAGTAGGCACCACTCCCCTTCCCCCGAAATGGCTCACACTTCTACCCTCCTCCCTACCCTCTACGAGTAGGGCTAGGATACTTTCCTACGTTCACTCTCCCTCCTCCGATGAATCGCAGGACATAGTAGCACTCGCCAAAGCCCTAGTTGACCATATTATGCGCACACGAACACAAGGGGTTCACCGCCCAATGGTCTGGATAGCTGCCGGGGATGGTGGACGAGTAGCAAAATACGTAACCTTCCCGCTCTCTTCCAGCCACGCTGTGGGTAAACTAATAGTTTGAAGGCACTCCTGCAAACAGCGCAATCTTCGTCTATGGGGGATGTGTATCAGTGCACAAATGGGCTGTTCTTGCTTGATTGCCCTGCTGTCGAGCCGTGGGGGCCGGAGGTGCCTGGGGAGTTGGATGAATCGGGAGAGGTGCCCGTAGAGATAGTAAATGCGGTGTTGAAGGAGAGGATGGTGGGGACTGGGAAGCGGTTTGTTAAGGCTGTCACTGCTAAGGTATTCTCCTCTGAAAATTCGGGGCAGGGGTATATGAAAACATGCTGATATGATGGGTATAGGTTGAGACGGAAGCAGAGACGAATGCTAAGGGCAGTACCGATACTGAGGGCAGTACCGGTATTGGAGTTAACGGCGAGAAAGCTGAGACGTACGTGCTAGCCTCTTCATTGTCGCCCCAGCTACCAGCCCGGGAGAAGCAAGTAGGGGTTGATCAAAGTGAGGTACACAATGGGGTGCAAAGTTCTGTTGAGGCCACTGGTCCAGAGGACATCGCCAATACTGTATCCACAGGCTATCCTACACTCCATTCACAGCTGCTGGAGTGCATACAATCTGCAGTATTATCAGTATCACACAGCCCCCCTACCGCCGACACACAAACCAGTTCGCCCCCTAAACCCCGCTCATTCATTTTAATATACTCACCCTGCATAGAAGATGTAACTGCACCGGAAAATCTCCTCTCCTCATTCCCGACTGGAGAGCCGAGCCACGAGCAGCTCCCCCCCATCGGCGTAGAGAAGCTCAGAGAAACACTAGACAGTTTACTCACCGCCCCCACCACAAAGCAACTAACACTTCACGGCCCTCGAGGGATCGGGAAGACGCATTTCCTACTTCAATACCTACGTCTCCGTAGTAAAAAGTTTATTTGTTTCTGGGTTGCAGTCAACAGTGCTCTAAGTCTTTGGGAAGGATTCCGAGGAATTGCACAGAATGTTATAAAGTACACCGCTGCTCTAGAAATGGGAGAGGTTGATTATCTTGATGTTGCAGCGCGGGTGGGGATGGCGGGGCTAGTGGATGCGGCGGGGGAGGTTACAAGCACGATACTGGCAGAGGAGGTGCTGGTGAGTGCGGTTAAAGAGTGGTTAGGGAAATGGAAGGGACAAAGGTGGATTTTGGTATTGGATGGTCCGAGGGAAGGTTTTGATCTGAAGCAGTATATACCAGAGAATGGGGAGGGCGTAGTTGTTTGTATCGATAGCTCGTGGAATGGGGTTGGAGTGAGTGTGAATATGGAGGCTATCTGTCAGGACGCTGGAGTACGTATTCTGTTGGGCGGGCGAGATGTAGACCAGTCAGAGACCGAGGCAGCAAAAAGGCTGTCGAAGAGGCTGCAATTTATATCACTCGCACACACCCTCGCCGCAGGTTACATGACAATATACACCATTACTGCCGAGGAGTACTTGAATGTCTTCATCGCCAAGAGGGATATGCTCGGGTCGGCGCCAAGGGCACGTTGGACCGAGAGGGAGAAGATACCATTAGCGGCTTTCGAGATTAATTTCCAGACCCTCCAGGAGATTCATCCCAAGGCGGCTGAGCTATTCAACTGTTATACATTTCTAGAGCGGGAGGTTGTAGGTGAACTACTAATCACTGCATATAAACTTTTGAATGGTGTGGATGAGTCTGAAGGTAATTTACTTCCACTTTTTGTAGGGGTTTTAATATTCATCTTGAAGCTATTTCTCGCTACGGTTCCTTAGATGTTTAGAGACCGATCTCTACAATGAACGCTAGGTGCTTCTGTATTGGTTTAGCTAACTGTTTGTGGTAGATATCATAACCTCAAAAGCGATCACCCCCCTCTTTGACTATTCCCTAATGGAACAGGCCGACAACTCCAAGGCTTTCCAGGCTGCCCACCTCCTTTACCGGTACGGCCGAAAACGTCTCTCTCGCCCTGGAAGGCACCACTATGCTCGACACGTACTTACACTGATCTCTAACTCCTCCTACACTCTTGCTAAGGATCACCTCCGCATGGTTAACCCAATCATGTGGGACCCCCTTGTCAGCTGCCCACCCAATCTTTCGATCCTACGCTCCCGGCTCAGAGTCGCTAAGCTCTACCAAGATGCCAATGATCCAGACAAGACTGTATCGATATTAAGATTAGTACTTAAACAGGCTTCGGGCGTGCTACCCCCCAACGAGGTTATCGAGATCGTGGATACTCTATGTGGCTTTGCACTGGAATATGGGGACCAAGATTTCTCAAAGAGGGCGGAGGTGTTGATTGATACGATTGACTTCAGTCTCGGCGTGTTGGGCAAGGAAGCAGCTTCAGTGAGGAAGGCGACGAATATGCTGCATAGGGCGTATATAGCGCGTGTTGTACCGTGTCAAGACGAGACTTTGTTGAAGGGGCTTGGGAAGCATTTGGAGGCCAACTTGCTGCTAAAGCTGTTGAGGGATTATGTGATGATTGGGAAGGGTGGGCATGTGGATGCGGTGGAGATAGTGGAGAGGTTAGCTAAAGATAGCGCCTCGAAAGAGGTAGAGCAAATCGCCTACCACTGCACAATAGAGGGTAAACATCGGGAGGCCAAGGGAATTTATTACAAACTACTGGAGACCCGCCAACGCCAGCTCGGGAGAGAACACAAAGAGACCCTGGCCATTGCATGGTCTCTTATACAGACCTATTTCAAAATCTCTGAGTTGGATGAGATGGTCGCCCTACTGAAGGAGATGATACCTACACCGAAAGACATTGAGATTGATCGCTTTGAGGGTGTACTATCAAAAGTGGTCTTTCATGTTGAAAAAGTAGGAAAGCAGGGGCGGATACTAGAAGTAGGACAGCTATATGAAGGGTTGCTAGAGCTGTGTAAAAGGCTACTGGGTGTGAAACACAAAAATACGCTCTCTTTGGTCCAAGGGTTGGCAGTGATATATATGGACCAGAGGAGGGTAGATGAGGAGGCAATGTCCATGTACGAGGCTCTACTAGCACAGAAGGACAACGCCGGCGAGGCACATCCTGAAACTATCACTGTGATGGTCTATCTGGCTGACATGCACATGCGAAACAAGACGAAGACGCTGGACGAGGCTGCAGAGATGTATTTCAAAATACCAGGAGAAAGTCTTCAGCTGAGATACACCAAAATCAGAACAGTAGCATCAGAGTATGAGAAGCAGGGGCAGTGGGATGAGGCAGGCGTGCTATATAAAAAGATATTGGAGTCGCTAAGGAAAGAGATAGCAGAGGGACATGAGTTGGTGGGTGGCCATGGAACGATCATTCATGCAACCTGGCGGTTGGCGAACTGTCACCGCGCTAGACACGAATGGGAAACCGCAACAAGTCTTCACTCACAACTCCTGGCGGGGGATGAGAAGGGAGCGACTGATTGTGCGAGCGACACTGACGCCAATATTAAATTTGAGGACATCCACCACATTATCCAGATACATCACGCCATTAAAACTCAACCAGAGGGAAAAGAAGTGTTATCAGGGGTTCTAGATGGCTGGAAGAAAGCCTTATCGATCCAGGACGACGAAATCAATGATACTATGAGGCTCATTCTCACCACATTCAAGTCGGAAGCGGTGGTGGAGGAAGAGAAGGCGAGACTCGAGGCCTTAGAATATACTCGATGCAAGCTAGGGATGGGCCATGCTACGGCAATCTCCACCTTGGAAGCCCTTGCTTACACGTACTATCATAGAAACCAATGGGGAATCGCGAAGAGGAGGTATCTGGAGTTGTTAGAGATCCAGTTGCAGGTTTTGGGAAAATTTCACCCAGATAGACTGGACGCTATGAAGTATATCATCATCACCTACACTTTATTGAATGATTGGGAAGGTGTTGAGGACTTGGTATCCCAATTAGCTAGCTCAGAGATAAGAACGAGATCACAAGTCTCGTTGATGCTATTATCGCTGTTGAGGACAACTCTAAATACTCACACCGATACACCTGAAGTAAGACGATCGATCAAACAAGTTGTGATGTGGGCGCATCTTTGGCTTGGGGAGGACAGTATAGCACCGCTCCTGCCGTCCATGTTGGAACTTGGGTGGGAGGTTGATGCAACAGCCGAGTTTTTTATAGAGGCGTTAGAGAGATCACGGAAATGTCATGAGAAGCGAGATCCAGGGAGATTGGCAGAGTTTTTACTTATAACCAATATCGAGAACTATATGGAAGCAGATGAGGGGGAGGTGACTTGTAACTTTCCAGTGAATAAAGAGACATCGACGGAGGTCCTAAACATGGAGACAGAACTTACGATATTTCAGGCGACGCCGGCGGTGCCAGCTATATCTGGAGCTTCTGAGTACTCGCTGTTATTGAGGGATTCAATTTGTGCAGATATTAGGGATAATATGGCTGTTGTACTTCAAGCTCCCGGGGATGAGTGGTTATTCAAGGACGGTATGAAGAGGATTTGTAGATTACATGAGTAGTTTTGAGGGTCGTATATGGGGTTAGCAGGCAAGAATAACCAATACAAGCGGGGGGTATTGGGAATCTATACTTAAAGTTGTTTTTCAGTATAGAAAGTTTAATATCAAATATTTTATTAGCCCCACGTACTAGCGTTAATGCATTGTCTGCTAAGATCAGCAGATCACGTAGAATCACTCGGCCTTGGTTTTTTTTAATCTGAAAGCAGCGTAGAGGGTTTTAGTCAATTTGCAGTAACTACACTAACTAAGAGAGAAGCTCTCCGGGGAGCATATGGGCTTGCCTATATATCTTTGAGAATTTAAAGGCGCTGATGTATGAAAGAACTTAATTGCTAACAGAGGGATGTCCCTATGTGAACAAAATGTAACAATAGCAAAACATATAAATAAACCCTTTATATACTCGGTGAGTTATTCCTCCATTGGTGAGATAATTGAACCGGTGGCACAATAGTTGTGCCATTGGTGTAATTGTTGTTCCATGCCTTTGATTGGGTTGCCATACTGTTACAAAATGGTTGTCCTCTTTTACCGGATTAGGTAAAACAGTACAGTTGCTAAGCGCTGTCCCTTAACCACCCGAATCGGTAAAAGAGGACAGTGGTTATTGTACATTACAACATACTCGAGTATATATGGTGTTTACTATCGTGTGGATAGACAGAGGTAGACCCTAACCCTAGGGTATTACTCCTACCACTGTCTTAGGAATAAGCTCCGTCAAGTAGGAATACCTGTATTATACAAACCAAATGGCGTATTTAGGAAGGCTCTTCCAACAGTTCATTGTAAGAAGTCAGTTCGCAGTAGTAAAACTAACTAGGGAGAAGCTCGTCAGCGGGGGAATTAGCTCTCTCTATATGTATGAACATCGAGAAGATAAACAAACAAATCACCTAACCCTAGGGTATTGACTCTTGCCATTAGCTTATTCATAGACCCCATCGTCAGGTTAGAATACTGTAGCATTTGACGACTAAGCCCATAGGCTTGGACTAGAAGTATGGGTAAGAAGGAATTGGTAGCTAGGTATATTACTGGTGGAGAATATCTTGCTAGCCATATTTGAGGCTGAACCTTTGGGTAAACGGTATAATGGCCAATCGCACACCTACATGTAGTTGCCCGCTTTCTCTCGCTCATACCTTTTCTACAAGCTTCTGGGCTTACTCGCCAAACCCTACGGTACCTGAATTGTACAAGGCCTAAACCTATTTATGAACGCTTAGGTTTCTAGTTCAAAGAACATAGCTATCTGTAAAGAGGCAACCCTAACCCAGTACTGGATCATCAAACAAAGAGGTTTTTAAGAGCACGTGATAGCCGTATAGGAGCTACTAAAATCTTAAAGACTAATAATAATGTTTTCTGCTAGTCTAGTAATTTTTGAGATTATTCGCTTTTTAAGAGAGGCCCTTTGCTGTTACTGGAAGTTTCTCGGTTTCAATTTTCCATGGATATTTCATGCGAGAGCAGGTGGTAAGCTACCTCATACAATGCCGTGCATAGACAACCATTCACCCGCCAAGAAATCCAAAAGAACTGCCATGTTCATACAGATGTCCTCAACATAATACAGTAGAAGCTCTCTATAAGAATACGGCCGGGACCGAAAACCCAGGAGAATATTCTTATAGAGAAAGTATCCTAGCCCAATACGGTTGTTTTAGGCGGAATACTTGCTAAATATCGTCTAGTGCGGCTCTTCTCGAGGGTTTCGGATAAGAATATTCCTATAGAGAGTATTCTTATAGAGGGCTTCTACTTTATTTATTAAGAGCCTCTGTCAATTTTAGTGTGAATACATTGGCTTCCAAAGGTTCTATTAATACATCTCAAGAATCTAATGGTGTATGGTAGGAGTGGTGGAAGTTGGGGGTTGGTCGCAACGGTGATTTACAATGTAGTACCGTATAATCTCGGTAATAACTAGGATGGCCTGAGACTGCAGGTGAATATTATAATATTATTGGCTGAGTTGGCAGGATCTGTACTATTCAGATTGTTGATTCGATCTTGGGTGTTTGTTCACTGGTACAAATTGAGCCTCAACAATCTTTCGACTAGCTAGAATACATCCCCATCCTACTGTCTCAGCCCGCCCCAGTTCCTTACTTCCGAGATTATACGGTACTGGATCTGGGTAGGTTATTCATGTCTTAGGTAGTAATCAATTACTGGGCGCGACAGTGACACTGCATTCTCCAGTATAATTATTCTCCAAACCTTAATATCAGTTTTCCACTGTCTCCTCTTAGGGCGCTGTTCGGGCAAGTACCATAGATAGTTACTTGCATGAACATTCATCTGTACAAGTGCTCCTAGTGCAATTTGGGGGGGTGTAGTTATTATTTTACTATGTACAAAAAACATAATTAGAAAAGGGGTCATCCTAAACCCGTGCTGCTCGAACCCACTTCCCTTACAGCTATAAATATAACCAAATACCCATCCCATCGATCTACAAATGTGGCCAATACGCATCCCATCGAGATGTCTCAAATGAACGAATATCGGGTCTGCGCATACTTATGTAAGACTCCACAGTAATAAAACATATAGAAAAGGCATATGCAAGAAGGCAGAAACCACAGATCCCAGCCATCAAGAAATTGAAAAGAATCCTCAATACCCCAGACCAAGTCCAATCCCCTTCCCTCCCTGCCTGTGCCGCTTTCGTACAGACTCTAGTTACTTTTCTCACCGCATAAACTGTGATATTGAAGACGCCCGGACTTAGGAACTGTGCTCCCCATATAGCCTCAAGTAGATGCCCCTGATAGTTGGCGCCGATTGTAATGCCGGCTATAATTAATGGGAATACGCACATTCCTATAGAGGATACTTTCCAGATAATACTCTCGATAACGGTCGGGAACTGGGTATTCCATGCAGCTGCATGAAGGGTGCCGATTATACAGACTAAGAATCCCTCCACAGCCACAACTAGCGTGTTGTTTTTTCCATGGTCGATGTACTTGGATATGTCAAATGCTGCCTTTGCCGCCACTACTGTAACCCGTGGGGAACATCTCCTAGTGATAACACTATGAGGGACACTTTTTCCATCGCTGTCTGAAGTTTGATACTTTTCGCTATCCCGTAGTCTTTTATCCCTCGAATCCTTCTTCCGGGAGAACGATTCGGAGGATGGTTGGGGGGTATCCTGGGGCAGCTTATTGGCTTCCGGGTCCCTCGAATCCTTCTCCCGGGAGAACGATTGAGCAGCTGGTTGGGGAGTATCCTGCGCCGTCTTGTTGGCTTCCGGGTCCCTTGGTTCTTGTAGTCGAATCAGAATTGGCTCGTTGACGTCGGACGGTTTGTGCAGCCAGCACCCCCAGATAATTAGTGCAGTCAACACTTGTATGGCAACATGAATTTCGAGCAATGTCAGTGGTAGTTTGTTTACCCCTCGGGAGATACATTGTGCAAGGAACCAAACTATTTGAACAACGGCTATGAATTTTGCAGGTACGCTGGAGTTCCCCTTATCGGCTAACGAGGTGGTCCCAACAGCGTGGTTAACGGGGTTCCCATCGTCGTCAAAACTCGGACCAAAGGTAGAATCATCTATTTGACCAGTCCTCAAGTATTCCACAAACCCGGTAGGTGTCAGAGTACTCGCACAGGGTACACTTTTGCTCACCATGGTCCGCTTGTAGCAAGGGAGATATTCGGTTTTCGGGGATTCCTCGGATCCTTTGAATTCATCAACTATGAACCCTCCCATCACCACAAGAAAAGCTCCCTTCATCCCAAAATTGTCCACCCACTTCTTTCGCTGTCCTTGCCCCTCCTGCCTCTCATCCCCCTCCTTTGGCTTAAACCTTTTGATCCACGCCCTGTGGAGCCCTCTTGCCTCTTGTAGCTGACCATACGCACAAACCATAATTCCTTCGGGGAGTAACATCGCAACCAACATCCAAATAGATTTATAAAAAAACCGGTATCGCGACGGCACAGCAGGAACAATATCCGGATGTACTGCACGCCATATACAGAACGCAAATGTAGCCGATGCGCCTAAGATAATCTTGAACGTACCGCGCCCAGGCGGTTCTGAGCCTTTAACCACAGTTCCGACCGACGTCTCGTATTGGGTGATTTTGACGCAACCTGTAGCGGCAAGTACGGATGCTACCATAAGGGCAAGAAAGATGGTGGTAGAGAGAATCCCCATTGTGATATGCGATATAGTATTCACGTGACGCAGGTATACTGTATGATTTTAGTTTATGTTTATGGAGACCACCATGGTAAGGGTCATTGATAGACTTACACTCTGTATCCGCTGCAAGCTATAGAACTGTCGGGGTGATGATGTATATTGTTGTATGTTTGATTGGCTGATTGGCTGACCTATCTGTTCGGTAGAGCGTAGGGACACCTGGCAAAGTAGCGCGCTGAGATTGCTAGTGGTATTGAGGTATTGCTCTAGGAAGGGGAGGGCGAGAGAATTATATGTTTTATAAAGTTTTGAATATTTTCAAGACTTGGCCTAGAATCAGACGCTAGGTCCAAAAATGACCCCTGATATAGAGGGAGAAAAGATATGGAGGGGTGAGCTCTTTCTGTACAAGGCTGCGCCAAACATGCAGAATACGGAGCCATGTACGGAGGCTCCAGTGGGACCTCTAGGGAGCACTTCCCCCGTAAACGAATTATCGGCCTTGTTCACATATCACTAATGGCATAAAGAAACAAAATGTAGTATTTTATATGTAGGCTAGATGGGAGATAGATTAGGCAAATATCATCCATGAGGGGCTGACCTACTTAACGCACTCCAAGAGGCCTCCTCTATATCATTTACAGATCTATCAATATGTGCATGCATCCTGGCTAAAGTATTGAGCGATTTTGCATAGCATATGTGTTCTGTACAGTCTCCGGTAGTATTATTGCGAAAACAGGGGTTAGCGAGAAACAGTATGCAGCCAGTTATTGCTGTTAGAATGTTCCTTGAGAATGTTAGAGGCCAATCATAATTCCCAATCCTGTGTGGCAAACCTTCGCACTAATCTTGCCGGAGACTGTAGGAGTACAACGTGTCTACTGAAAACTACCCTGCTCGATTCATGCAAGTAGGGAAGAATTTTTCTGTAGAGTATCAGCTGAGCTTGTGACATTCGATATACTGTCTCAAAGTGCACAAACATAATATGATCTACACTAAACGCAAGCTTGAGATCGGCTATCTGAATGGATCAGCCGACAGATCACATTCCCGAACTTTAGCGAAGGTTATGTTGTAGGCGATTGAACCGGGCTGCGATAGGTTCTATGCACGTCGGGGGCTCAACCCGCGTTTTTGGAACGGGCTGATAGCACACCATATACGAAAGGCGCCAAGACCATCATTTCTTATGGTATGTATGGCGCGCAGTATTAAATGTGATGCGAAATTTGAGCCGCTATTTCGCCTCTTACAGCCAGTCAAAACACTAGCAAATGGATATGTGGCATTGTATAGTCCCAATAAAGCTCCATATCTTTGCGGAATAAAAGTTCATTTTTTGGCTGTAAAAAGTGCCAAATGGAATAATTCCTAGAAATACTTAAGCATGATGGATTATACGCATGGCCTGACAAGTAAAAAGGGTTATACTATTACCAGAGGTAAAGCTCTATTAGGATCATATATTGATGTTTTTGTTCTTCCACGGAAGACACATTTGGGATTGCAGGATTTCTTCAATCTTTGCACGGCCCAGATTATTGAAGTTTGGCTAAGATTCGGTGTGGGTTGTGGTCTCACCTCGGATCCGGCTAGCACATTTAAGACTGCGCGTGTCATTCGTGTCATACAAAGATTATGCCAAGTCCACGATTTTTATGGCATGCAATAGCAGGTCATTTCAGAAACACCTTGTAATGGCGAGTCATAACAGGTTTAAGCAACCAGAGCGCACAACTATGGAGAGCAAGGGTTTATTATAATCAATAAACTATCTTTATTGACTGGAAGGAACAAGATCTGCATGTTGACATCTTTAATGCCTATTGTGGGTAAAGTGACAAAAGGAGTCTGATTCTGGTTAGAAGGTTAAGGCTATTGTTATTCACCCGTCATGAGGCAGCGGTAACCAACTATGCTCAGAACCGTAGCTTTTACAGATTCACTATAGGTAAATCGCATGAGTGAGTAGACTTAAACTACTTTCGGCTTCTTATTAGGTAGTGCTTACACTAGGTAGTTTTATTTACTGCCCAAAATTTGCTTACTAGCCGCCAAGAAACTGAAGCATACCCTACTGTCGCCTTAACTATTTATATGGTGGTAAATAATACTACATAATCTTACGAGCCTACGTATATCACCAGGACCCTAACCCTGAACTTGATATTCAAGTACCGTAGTATTTGAGAAGATTTGTTCCGACACCGACAGGTATAACTTGCAGAAACCTACGCTGGAATTGCCAACCGTTGAAGCCACGAAAACCGAGGATACCAACACCAAAAAGATACGCTGAGAATTTCTGGTTCTCTTGCGTTGCGAGAGCGGTAGCTACTACTGTAGCGGAGCGGGTTTTCTCAGATATTACGGTGCACTATTGGCCTAGCCTAGCCTAGGCCAATTCCCAGCGCCGATCATCCAGCCTTGCCTGGTGTCGTAGAAATGCCCTTAGCGGAGTGAGGGGATGTGAGACATGGGTGCGCGTGAAAGGCCCAGAAGATTTTCCATTGGCTACTCTATGGAAGTCATGCGACACAACGTTTGGTGCAGATCGCTCCGCGACCGAGTGTCATCTTTGAGTATTACCCCGTTGCACAATTCCTGGTGTCTAAAAACCATATTCGGGGCCACAGAACGTCCATCTGTGCCGGGGAGGTAGAGGACAAGTAAAATCATTGATATTGTTAAGTTTCCTCCATTCTTCTCTGATAGCCGCAGCTAGGCTAGATGCCTGTGCTACCTTTATCGTGTATGGTGGGGTGTACCTACCAAGGTCCGATTGGACTTTTTGTGGCTGGCAAAGCCTAAGGCCCAACTCCTAAGAAAATAATCTCTCCTGGATTATAGTGATACCAAGTTTTTTCTACCTTCTTTAACATTTATATCTAAAGCGGTGAAGATAAAAATGATCTCAACGCAAAAAATAGCGCTACTATGTATGTATTTCCAAATATTCCCTTTTTCTTACCTTCTAAGTAGTTACCAGTTCTACAAAAATAAAAAGTTTTTCTTTCTTGCATTAGTTTTAGCTGTTAAGTTCATTTTATTACAGTTAGCCTGCTGTACTGCTTGCTACCACTATTGTAATCATAAGGTAATTCAGTGCCGAAAGTTAGAGATGATGCATCATTCCAACTTCCTCTAGCTAAATTCAGGGTGATTTACTTCTGGCAGGATGGTACGGGCATGACCAGTAAGCGTGAAAGGTCAAATCGGACCTTGCAAGGTAAGTGCCACCACAATCGTGTTGCCCCGGCCCTCGGGTGAAGAGCTACCCCGAGAAAACTGGCGATTTGGGATTTCGGTTTCCTGCTGGATCAGGTTGTTAAATACAGAGGTAAAAGCTTAATCCGAGTCCGTGTATGCAGTATTGCCCTGTTTCCATAAGACCATATATAGGGTCATAGTCTTAAAAGGCTTTCAGTAACACTATCCCATGGATCGTAGAAACGTGTTTTTGCACGGAAATCCGTACGAAATTTTGATCACTTTTTTTGAATTGCAAACCACACCTTAGTAACCCCCCCTATACCCCTACTAGGTTTATATAGTAAGCAAATTTATAAGCTAGAGATAACTTTAAATCTTTCTCCAGCACCCTTAAAAAATCCCTTGTCTAGATATAGTTATTAGAAGATGTGAGAATCTATGATCATGCCCAGATATACCCGCTATTGTAGCTTTGAGAACGTAGCAACAGCAAAAACCACCCTCATTTAGCCTCAATTTTGGACTGTAAAACCGGCTTTTTGGGGCTCCTACAGCTCAAAGTTACCTAAAGAGCTAGTTTTTTTGTATGGGTTAACTGTTCTACCTATCGAACCACCGTCACACATATGACTACATGGGTCCAAAATATAAAGATAGCTGGTGAGTCTTTGAAGGGGCTAGTTTTAATTGTGACAAATATATTCCTAACGCAAAACAATTTAGAGTGCAAGAAAAGGCTTTTAGATTCTTGTAGGTACATATTTCATGTGATTACTGAGAAGCCTTTTTATTAATGGTAGATTGTAGCCCAGGAAGAATTCCAGAAGATTCTTGATTGGCTATATCCACACAGTACTACTAAAAGGCATATTGACATTCAAGAGAACCGGAGTGAGGGCATTGGTAAATGGGCACTAGAGAGAGTAGAGTTTGATGAATGGATACGGGGAGGTGCACGTTCTAATTTACTCTGGGTCCGCGGTATCCGTAAGTATATATCTACGCTACCTCTAATTAACAATGTATGTACATATAGTCCTAACGATTTAATAGCAGGATCAGGAAAAACGCATTTTAGGTATAAAAATCTATTCTCCTGTGCTATTAGCTTAACTAATTCTAGTGCTCCTATCTATAGCTCGGTTGTAATCGATAACCTCTTAGATAAACAATCACCCTCACAGGACTGTGGTATGGCCTATTTCTATTTCGACTATAATGATCAGGACCGACAAACACCTACCGATGTTCTCTCAAGCCTCATAAAACAACTTTCTAATCAGTTATCGCATATTCCCATCCAACTCAAGTCCTTATACGACAAACTTCAGAGAGATTAAAGGAGACCCTCCTTGAGATCCCAAAGTCATTTAGTCGAACCTTCATTGTATTTGATGCGTTAGATGAATGTGACAGGCAGAAACAGAGGGAAAAGCTTCTCCCCTTTGTTCACCTTTTGGGGAAGAATGGCTTTGACGTATTTATGACGAGCCGCCCTTTTCCCAATGATATCCAGGAGTCTTTTAGTGATATTCCAAGCATTGAATTTTCCGCCGATAAACAAGATATAATCAGTTACATATACAATAAGATTGATATCAATCCAGGAGCTAAAAGGTTAATCAGGGGTAGTGAGAAGGAAGAGCAAATAGTATCTGATCTAGTTGATATTGCCGATGGGATGTATGTACTCTCTTTTCATCGAATGGTGTGTCAGACCTTCGTCCTTTACTCAATCTTACAATTTCGTAGGTTCTTGTTCATCAGCCTCAATATAGATCACCTGTTTCAACAACCCACCAGAAGAAATCTCCTAGACGGGCTGGGAAAACTAAAGAAGTACCAGCAAACAGAGAATCCATTGGATCCCACCTATAATCGAATTATGGAAACCCTTCATAGCCAGATATGTACCCGCGAGAAGCTAGCTATGAGGATTATATCTTGGCTCGTTAAAGCTCGCCAAACACTTACCATCGAAGAACTTAAATCTGCGGTTTCTGTGGAATTAGGTTCACCTAGTCTGGATCATGACCTAATACCGGATCCTATTACCATGGTCGACGTTTGCGCAGGCCTTGTCGTTTTTGACGAAAAAAGTAAGACAATTAGACTAACGCACTTCACTACCCAAGAATATATCCTGAGAAAGCAGATCTTGCCTCAAGATGTAGATATTATCGTTGCCCGTGTTTGTCTCACATATCTTTCCTTCGAGATCTTCGGGTTGGAGGGTGCTTGTAGCAAGTGGGGGTTGTGGGATCTTGATCGTAACAATAAGTACCAGAGTCGATTAGACTCCTACCCTCTTTTCAAGTATAGCGCCACGAATATATCGTACCATCTTAGCTTATGCAATGAAAGGGCAACAATCACAGACGTTCTAAGCTTCACCAAAAAACGCAACAACACCAATGCTTACATGGAAGTCTTTGGCCTTCATTATAACCCTTACTCTCATAGATATTATACGCGTCCACTTGATGTAGCTTCTAAGCTAGGGCATACAATGGCAGTACAAGAACTTCTGCGGGAGTTTGACTTGATTCACGGCAATGACTGGGGCTCTCATGAACTGGCTGTTGGTTTGCCAAGTGCCCTCTATGGTCCTAGTGACTTCCCGCAACTCGATATAGTACCAGCATTAGACTATGCGGTTAGTGATGGACATGAAAGCATTGTTCGCCTCCTACTCAATACCAGTGGTGATAATGACTTCAAAGTCTTTTACGATCGTGGGTACCCAGTGTTACGTTCTGCCGTGCATGGTGGGAATAAACAGATTCTCAAGCTCTTGCTCGATAATGGTGCCATTAAAGCTCTCGGGTGCCGAGATTGGTACTTGCTTACACCATTAGACTATGCTATCAATCTAAAGAAAGTGGATATTGCCCACATCATCGTCGAGAGTATTACCAATCATACCACTGGGATTTTCAGTGAGGGCAATACAGCACTGCACCTAGCTGCTAGAGCTGGACCTGGTATTTTCAGTAAAGCCCGGAATAATGAGGGGAACACTCCATTCGACAAAACCGGGTGTAATGCGTATGAATATTCTGTACGCCTCCTGTTTGACAGGTGCACCAAGATTGCTATTAGGGTCCAGAACAAATGGGGGAATACACCATTGCACGAAGCCATGAGACAGCCGGATCAAGTAGTGCTCCGCCTCCTACTCGATAGAGGTGCGGATACTACTATTGGGGTACAGAACGAGGAAGGGGACACCGTTGCATATAGTCGTGAGCGAGTGGGACGAAAGAATTGTCCGCATCTTACTCGATAGAGGTGCAGATACTACTATTGGGGTGCAGAACGAGCAAGGGGATACACCATTGCATATAGCCCTGAAAGGTGCTGGAAGAAGGGTTATCCCCATCCTACTCGATAGAGGCGCAGATACCACTATTGGGGTGCAGAAGGGGGAAGGGGAAACTCCGTTGCATTTAGCCATGAGGAGGTGGGGAGAAAGGGTTGTCCGCATACTACTCGATAGAGGTGCAGATAATACTATTGGGGTGCAGAACGAGTATGGGGACACACTGTTGCACATAGCCATAGAATATGCGGATATAGAGGTTGTCCGCCTCCTACTCGATAGAGGTGCAAATACTACTATTGGGGTCCATAACGCGGAGGGGAACACACCGCTACATCAGGCCATGACATATGAGGATGAAGAGATTGTCCACATCCTGCTTGACAGGGGTGCTGGGGTTACTACTTGGGACCAGAATAAGATAGGAGACACACCATTGCACATTGGGTGTAAAGGTAGACATGACGGCGCTATATATCCTCTGCTAGATGGTAGAGCCGACCCGAGTTTCGGAATCCAGAACGAGAATGGAAGAACACCCTTGCACGATGCTGTTAAGCTTGGGCACCAAAGATCTGTCAGTCTGCTCTTCGAAAACGGCGCCAGTATTGCTATTGGAGTTCAGGATAGAGAAGGGAACACACCATTACATGATGCCGCTTTTAGTGGGAATGAAACGATCATCAAACTTCTCCTCCAGAATGGTGCGAATGTTACTATTGGGGTCAAGAACCAGCAGGGACAAACACCAAGGGAATGCGCGGTTGAGGTTGGGCACAAACATGTTACCACCTTACTCGAGGAGGATTTCAGTCTTTACACCGAAGTCCTGTAGGAGGAGCAGTCGATAGTGCTATTCCTTTAGTTTAGGATAGGTATATGTGTAACAGAAGAATATAAAAGTGTAGAAAGACTGCAGCTCGTAGCGGGGCCTAATCAATGTCTATTGGGAGGAGGGCAAAAGAAACGTAATAGATACGGTAGAGTCCGTTTGGTCTGTGAAGAAAATAGGAGAACTAAGGAACTGAATTGCAAGAAAAGTGGAGATAGACAAATTTTCGTGTTTTGTGTTATGTTGCCTTGTTTTTAGTTTATTTTTGACCGACACATAGCCGGAAGGCTGCATGTACGTATTTATGAATGAAGTGAGAAAAAGACCACCGGTATATCAGAGGTCCCGCGCGAGCCCATCAGGCCTCTCGAACAGTAGTGGACATGGTTGTCATATTTTGTGACAGGTAGCAAAGTACAGCAGCCTGCTTAGTCTCTGGCCGTATTTCTCGCTGGAAGGTTACGAGGGGAGCCGAGATAATTATACCATACCAAAAAACTTCGATTTTATTCCTAAGTCGATGATTCTTATTCTATCCCAGAATCACACTCTCTTACTGCATGTCTCAACAGTATTACCCATTTTTATCTACCGTCAGTAACCCTAACCCTGAGCCGAAACTAAGATGAGAGTATTCCGTCCACCAACGGCCTCCTTTGCTAATGGAATAAGGGATCCGCATACACAGTAAACTTATCCCAATCCTAACCTACACTTAGTACGCGGAACAAAAGACCCCAAATTAATACCTACAGACCGAGATACAAAGGTGGAAAATCACAGAACGCCGTATCAAAGGTATGAACCCTACTAGAATACTACTTGTCTGCACACGTGCACATAGTAGCTATGCCAGCAGCGAAATCCGGAGAGAAGGGTTGGTTTTTTGCACATACCAACAACCAATGCGGCTCAATGGTAAGCTTTGAGACTCTATGTCTCATCTCAACCCGATGACATCATCGGTCTCACGCGGGGGTTTCAGCCACACGAATATAAACGGCCAGAAGCTCTGCGTTATAAGAAGGTATTTAGCCTTAACAATTGCTAGTCGTCTATCCGGATAGGATTGAGTCTGGCCTGTGGTAGTTGTTGGTACGGATGGTTTGAGTTGTGATTAATGTGGTGATGGTGGGGTGAGTCTCAAAAATCTCTCGGCATGTTTTATGTATACTGCGATTACTTGCTCTAGATCTATATGTAGCGTATGGTATATTTATTCGTATTATTGTTTATTGGTATGCATAAGGCATTCCCGTTGTTTTCCTGCGGCCCTCGCTGGCCCGCGGGGTCTTCTGATAAATCTATTGGAAACTGGTGTTCCAAGATACACACGGTGGCTGTATGTAATTCTTCTCTTCACATGAAACCTTGGTGGCTCAATTATTCCAAGGATATATTCTCGCATCTACAGGAAGTGAGGTGAGACTCCTACAACTCCTCCGTGCTGAACCGATTGTGAGGCATCGCACGCATCAATAAACCACTCATCTGATTAGGAAAGCCTACAGGAGTGGAGATAGCCCTTTCCTCGGCGAATAAAAATTAATGGGGAGTCATAGTCACAGTCCTGGCAGAGCACGGAGTGATAATAGATGATTACAGCTGACAAACATATGTACACGATGAGCTAACTGCATAAAGAGAACTTCTGCTTGGTACTAGCTATATAAGACAGAGATCTACAGGCTACTAACCCGATGCGGTTAGATAATCATGGATTGCTCCAACCGTAGAGGGTGTTTAAGAAAAGTGCTTTTTGTATAAGACAAAAAAGACACTTCTCTTAAACTCCTATTGCTAGAAGCGAAATTAATCGCTTCAGACAACCAGAGAAGAAGGGGGAGTGGAGAGGGAGTTGGTAGCCTTGGGAGGCCCCAAGGAAGAAAGCAGAAGAGGGAGGTGGGGAGCTGTATATATAGGAAATCTGTCCAGGATGCCAAGAGAAATTTGGCCGCCGGGGACACCTTGGTGGGGATGCCAAGGGATGAGAAAAAATTGGCCGCTTTTTTGGCCGCTTTGTCTTGGTGTGGGATATCTTGGGGTATGGCCGAATCACGACGAGTGCTGTTATATAGTGCTAGGAAGCGTATAGATGTATTCTTTTTATTGAACTGCTTGATCGAATTAATATAGGTACTGGTGGACTGCTTGTTGGTTGTGCGAATGGCGGGGTAGGGCTAGAGAAGCTGGCGATGGTATCATTGGGACTTGATTAGTAATCTACTATTTACAAATCCTAACGCTGATAATCCAACATTCCTGTTTTCACATCTTTAGCGCTTCTAATCACACATTATTCACAGAGATATCTGATTGATACCGATACTTCGGTCGTATGAGGTTGGTCCGTATAATTTCTAGGTTAGCATCAAAAATTACACGATCTGCTCGTCCCAATATTCGGATGGAGATGTTCCCTCCGTACTTCTGTCGAAACCACTGTTAAAAGGTACTTATAGATCTACTATAGAGTTAACAAAAGTTTAGGGGGTGAAGGGGAAATCACTATCGTTAATGTGCTCTGAGTGTGTCAAACATTCTCATTGCCGGTAGCCTTTGGTATTTCAAGTTCCAGCCGAGGTAAGATTCAATGACGTACATATACCTCCAAAAGCTCCCTTCTATCACTCAACCGGAGTACCATGAAGATACATGCCCAATATCAGAGGATTTATATACATATCTTTTTTTGTAACATCTGTGCCGGGCAACGTACTCCGCATTTCTTCTCACAGTCCTTGCCTCCATCTCATCACACAAGGCGAAAATATCTTCTTTTCCTATAGGGGAGCGAGATCATCAGTGTACTGGGGGGCTGCTCGGCGATAGTAGAAATTTACATGGCTCAACCCTAACCATTGTGAACTACGCGACTATCTCGACTATCCACAGGTGGCGGGTATGTAACTGATTCTGGAAACGTGCGGATACTGCTATGAAAGCTTGAGGAGACATTTATTCCTACTATTGGAGAACACCTATTCGAAACAGTGATTGTGTTATTCATTATGTACGTTGCTAATCAGATAGTACCCTGTAGACTGTAGTCGGCCGGCATGTTGGTGTTTCGGTCAAGCTATGCGACACCGGGGAAGAAGGTTCCTTATCGTAGAACAAGTAAATTATATAGAACCGAGCAAGAAACTTCCTGCTGCGGATATCGGCTTGAAACAGACTTGCAGAAGTCTTAATAATGCCTTCCTTAGCTCACTAGACATAGAGAATCAGGAACTATCACTCGTACCTATGCGCTCATCACGTGGTTTATCACGTGCACTGACTTCTATGTTTGGGATCAAGTACTGGGTTAGGGTTGCCTCCTCAGTGATATCTTACCTACTTTTCTCTAAGTCCTTTAGTCCAAGAATCTAATCATCTTCTCTTCCTTGCTGCTTCGCTTAGTTTATTTCTCTTTGCGAAGGTCATTATTTTCCCAGTGATGATCCCCTGTGATAATTTTACACACTCGCTAGTCGGTATACAATAAACAACGGAGTAGTGAGAAAAGTCACTGAGCTTGTATACAACTGGTGGGTGCAGAGTATATTAACCCCTTTGTATATTAAAATAAGATCGGTGACTCGGTTTTTAATCTTCTAGGTAGTCATAGAGTAGAATCTGGTTTTAAAAAGTCTTGTGTCCATGGCTAGTCGACCCAAATCTTCAGGTTTTTTTCTTATGGAAATAGACTGCCGAGTAGGGTGGCTCTGAAATAGACGAGAGTGTTTCATAAGGTCGACTTGAGGTGAGAGAAAAATGTGGGACAATAAATAAAGTGTAATTCCAAGGTGTAACTACGAGTAGAATAATGAACCCGCCCATTTCGTCTCAAACTGTATGGATTATTACTCTCCTCCTTGGATGTGAAAGAACTCAAAGTCCTTTATTTTCGGTTGCATGATGAGAAGTGTAAAAAGTACTGTATATTATGGTACTAGTGAACTAATGCATGAATGATCACTCTTAACTGGCTTTTCCTGAATTTTAACGTACGGTTACTCTTTATGATGTTCTATTCTTTTCTGTTTGGGCTCTTCCTTCTTGTGGTATACTGCATGTATTCTATCTGCGGCTTAAGGATATGTGCCAAGACACGGAATCAGCACCACAAACTCAAGGGCCACAAAGAGTTTTATGGCTGAAATAAAGCGTCAATTAAGAATATAAGTTATGAATTTCATCATCATCATCAATATCAATTAAGATAAATGGACATTCAAGATGACTCTACAAAAACAACTTTCTCAAACTAGTGTTCCCCCGTGAGCTGAGATGGAGGAAGAACAATCCCACTAATCAGTCACGGACCCGGAATAAGCATTCTCTGCTTTCCCGTCACCCCCGGATCCCGGCGAGTAAGTACCGCTCGGGCAGCTCAATTCAGTATTCCGGAAAAAATAAAAAAATACACCGTATTTTCAGTCCTATTACATATATTCCCTCCCCCGCCCCTCTCCAGAGGAAAAACAAAAGAGTTCCTCACTCCTCACCAGCGCGTGTTGATAACGTACAACTGGGGGAATGAGTAATCTCTGGGCGTGATTCGAACGAGTGTTGCTCCGCATCGATGCTGAAAGAGTTGACCGCTAGGAGACCGGACCTCCTGTAATACTGGGGGTTTTCGTCGCTTTTCAACCCCACGGGGGGCTTCTGAGGTCTTGGCGGTACCTTGGGGGGTACTCTAGTTTGCTCAGATACCTACACTATACTACAAGGGAATACAAAATGGCAGCAGTCAGCTTTTCTAGGGTGATGATAGGGTAGTAGGATGTGTTACGCGTGAATATAGGGCATTTGGGTTCATCGGGGTGGGGTTGTTGGGAGAATTGATTTGTATCATGATCCTGTTAGGTGAGGGAGATTTATTCTGTATGGTGCGGCTTTGAAGTCATCTCTATTGTAGCGGATCAGCTCCCCACAGGAATACACACGGGAACAAAAGGTAGAGAGAGAGATAAGAGGGACTTCAGTGGGCAAAATTCTTGGAGGAATCACCATTCCGGAAATTTTAAAAGCTACTACCCCTTCGCTCGTATTTATTTTTTCGGCCAGATTTAGCCCACGAAAACGCTCGGGCATCTATCTATAAAAGCCAAAATAGAGTCTAAAAATGCCATGCAAGTCTAGGGAAACTAATGATATGCATGCAAGCAATTCCTAGGTGAATTTAAAGAATGAAATGTTGATTTGACAGGTCACAAAACCAATGTGTAGTGGGTTGACAAGTAGCCAAATACTAGACGAGGGCGTTAAAGCTATCGAAACCCCGTTGCTACGAGCGAAGGGATATATTCTTCAAACACCACTCTCCCTACACCTAGATCTCCACAGAGACTTATTTGATACAAATTACTTCGGTAGCCACGGTATCTATCAAAGATTTTCTGTGTACTGACTAACTATAATATCGTAGATTTTCTCATTTCTCTCTCTAGTGACACCCCCGAAATCCATGTTGTAAGATGTCATTTTATAGGTCTGTAGGCCTATCTCCTCGCTCAGACGTACTCGTCACTACCTGTTGATCCAGAGTTCATTGAATTACCTGCACTTTGTGGTATTGAGAAAATGCTAACATTCCGAACTATGAATATTATATTGGGTCGTTCGGGGACTGGTTCCTTAGGGTTTGGTACGCTCCGTTGGAAAAGACTTTGATTAAAACTGAGATGGACACTGATAACCCTAACTCTGAAAACCTCTCTGAATGATGGGTTTTGAGAAACGCAAGCGGGAGGGTATAGTTTCTGTATACAGTTAGACAAGTGCTTCTACAATGATTGAATACTAAGAGTGTAAATTCCGGAGTTCAGATCCAAATATTTCTATACCGGGGGTTAAGGGTGGTATCCTCATATTGGAAAGGGTTTTGAGAGAGAAGGGGTTGGTAAGGGAATAGGTGAGTCTTCTTCACCAATAGTAACTCTAGAATGTATCTTGCAGGTGTTGCTAGGATTTGGTCCGCATTCAGAGCGGGGGTGGTGGGTGGGAAGAAAAAGAGTCAGACCGGGGTAATCCAATATCCCCGGAGAAGTCCATCTAGATAGCCGGGCTCAGGTTGCTGCTGGAGGCTGGTAGATCACCTAGATGTATCTCTGTTGGGTATCTATTGGGAGTGGTAGTATAGCATTCTCACATGGAGGATGGGGTTATTGGGGGGCACTCCTTGGGGGGTGGGTGAGGTGTTCCCTTTACCACGGTCAGAACACTACCGACTTTACTCTGTGAAATTAGAAAAGGGACCTGGCCAAGCCCCAAACGGTAGTCATCGATGCACACTGTATACTAGTTCGCCAATGAATATTCTATTACACACAGGTATCATGTTTTATGGTTGATGTGGGCCCTCCTTAATTTAATGAGTTATTACAGCCGATGTATGGTTAAATTTATTATGATAAAATATCGAAATACACCCAACTATTAGTTAAACGCAGTGCTGGAATGAGAAAAGTAGTATGTATCCCTACAATAAAATAAAACACTATGGGCATAGAAGTTAGTGTATTATTCAGCCACATAAACTAGAGGAAGATCATTAAACATTACCAGCTATATGTTTGTAGGAACTTCATATTTTTCTGGCTCGGTGACAGATTCCGGTAGGTCATAGTAAACCTCGTTGTCCTCAGACATCTCCTCCACCCCCGCCTCCTGCACTTGTTCGAGACATGCACCGGAAGAATCCCTCATCGCATAAGAGAACAGTATACCAACTATGCCTGTGGGCTCATCCACAGATTCCGATGTTTCATGGCAAGCCTCGCTATCTTCAGGTATCTCTTCCGCGCTCGCTCCCTGCTGCTGTTTGATATGCTCGTCGAAATAGTCCTCTACCATATCCCCTAGCCGTATAGCCGCTATCATACGATGCATGCCCCGAGCAAATTCAGTTTCCGGTGGTTTCTCTGGTCCTCTAATGTAATCTTGCGTGGTTTCTTCCGGTTCATCTTGAGGGTCAGATGAACCAGGATAGCGTCCCCCCAACTCACAAGAATAACTGAGCACCGTATTCACAATATCCCTCCGGTCATATAGTGCAGCAACGTGCATCGGCGACAAACCCACACGATCTACCGCTATCATGTCCGCGCCCCTTTCAAGCAAGAGCCGAGCGGCACCGATACATCCATACTGAGCTACAGAGTGTAGTGGGGTCGATCCATATTTGTTTCTGGAAGATACATACGCGCCCTCGTCAAGGAATATAGTCATCGCTTTAATGTGGTTCCAAAAGGAAGCTATGTGCAGTGGTGCGTTTCCGAGCTCAGTGTGGTCTTTCCATCCCATATAACGATCGTAGGCATCAACATAGACGTTCACAGAGGAAGAATTCCTAAGGAAGCGTACCACAGCTTCGGTTGACAGGTCCTCGTCGCAGTTCTGAACATGGGTATGTATATTTGTTGCTGCGTACTTCAATAACGTGTCTCTGGGAGTCTCTGTAGAGGATGAAGAAAAGGTACTACCAGCGAAAACCCCCAGCGAGAAGAGGTTGAGACAGCCGGTGATAACCTCGAGCCCGAATCCTGAACACTCCTTAACTGTAGAGCTACCTTCTAGATACTCTTGTACAGAGTAATGCGCTAGCGAAGCTATACCACTGTTCTCGTCTATGGTAACCAGACCACCACAGACGTCAAGAATCATCCCAGTACCTGCCATATCTGCATCCTCTATATCACGCATATCCGACTCCACAGCAACCCCATGACGAAGTTCATCAATAGTTAGAGGGCGCCGTGCGTTCACAAGCCATGCTAGTATCTTGAAGGCAAGTGTTGTACGGGCTGGATGCTGCCTTCGGATATTGCTAATAGCTCTACTATATGTTAAATCCAAAGAGCTTTGCGTCCCAGAAGCGAGGGAGGCATTTAGGTCTTTAAGTGCTTTCCGAATCTGATTTTCGGTGGTCTGTTGGCAGAGGTGCTCAATATAGAAATAAACGAGGAGAAACCTATTTATAGAGTATTTAGAAAGGGGTATCTCTAGGGTAATTCTATATCTCTATCGCGGGGATGAGAGCTGAGTTTCTACTTACATTCCTTTGCAGGAGTTGACAAGTGTTGATATAACCTCTTCTCGTAATTTCCCGTGGATGAGTTCACTCGCATGGGTATTGCCCGCTATTTTTTCTTTGATGTAGATAGTGATATCCTCTTCCTTTGCCAAAATTTCGACTTTCGCAATCCTATTCGGGCGCGAGGATAGAGATTTGTTGATATCCTTTGGGTGAGGGCGACTTGTCAAAAAAATATTTGCCCCGCTGGATATCAAGAAATCAAATATGGGTAAGAGTTCTTTTCGTTGCTCCTCCTCATGACACTCGTCTAATGCATCAAAGACGAAAAATACAGTATCAAGTAGTTTCATAACTGCTAGGAGGGCGCTCTTCAGCTCTTCTATCTCTGGCATCTTGCTCGTACCCTGCGATGCGTACTTATGGTATAAAGATTCGATGTCGTGCGGTACCACAGCTGCCAAGGTAGGAGAGTTAGTCCAGAGTTGTTTGATCAAGCTTCCGATGACATTGGTAGGTGTCTGATCATTCTGTTGCTTATAGTTGAAGTAGATGTAGGCTAATCCACATTTCGGGGATTGGATAGCTCGACACTCAAGTTCGTCAATGACAAGAGAACTATCGTAGAGATATCAGAAATAGAACACTCATGAGTAAGAACGTACTCTACCTCAGATAAGTTTTCCCCGCACCAGCTGGTGAAGAACCGATTTAGTTTACTGTATATCGCCCAAAGAAGGAGCAGAATATATCAAGTTTCAGATGTAACTGAGCAACAGCTGAATCAAAATAATATTGATATTGGAAACTTCCTAGGAACGAAATAGATATACTTACGGATGCCATGAGCCCATAGTAACCGGGGCCCTGAGCCTCGCACCCAAGAGTCAAATCTCGGGTCCCGAAGAAGCCACCCCCCGGTCTGTTTCTGTCTCCTCCTACTAATTTCTATATGCTTGAGGTCATATTCATTGGGATATAGCCAGTTGAATAATTTCATCCGTGTCTTGCCTAATATTTGAGCTTGTTAGTGGCCGGTGTGTTTATGGGGTACAGTATGATCTAACGTTGAGCCAAAGATAAAATTGCGGAACGGATATATAAGTGATTACTAAGGGTATATTGAAAAACATAACATACCCGCACGAAGGGCCTCATCTTCTTGTCTCTTAAGCCTCTGGGCAGCGAACTCCTTCTCTACTACCTGAACCAAATCAACAACAGCCTCGTTTGTCTCCCGGGTGAAAAGCTGTATCATTCTCGACAAGAAGCTATCTGAGTGTCAGAAAAATAAATTAAAATATGGTATTGGAGATTTCTAAAGGCCACTCACAGCTGATCACTAGTCAAGGCCAGCTGAAACAAACTTTTGTATCTCTCAAGCTCCGAGATAGTTTGGCATGTTTCACTAGCTTTGAGGGGCCATCGACAGCGGCTCAAAACCTTTGAGAATTTTGTTGAAGTCCTAGGCTTTATCTTTGACTGAAGCGTAGAAATCTCGGCTAAGCATTTCTGAAGCGGGATCTTGAGCCCTGAAAGAACTTGTGCTGTTGGTGCTTGTGGGTCCGTAATTTTTACTTGCTGATCGAGCTGTTCTAGGACTACTTTCAACAAGTTAAGTTCATCACACAGACTTGTTATCTCTTTTGGCGCGTTCTTAATGGCGCCAAAGTAATAGTAACAGTATGTAGTTACTTTTCCGGTGACTTCAACGAGAGCTGCGATGCTAGCAACGAGTCCTACAATCTCTGCCATGTGAGTTAAACTGGCCCGGGGGTATCTCAGAGTTAGGAAAGTGATGTGCGGAGATAGAAATCGATAGTAGGAATTATTCCTTGTAGACAAAAGTAGAGCTCACCAGGGGCGGGGTAGGGTGCTCGATCACGTGATATTCACCGGAAGCAGCTGCAGTTAATATAAACATCCCACACTTTTTGATAACCCATGAGTACATGGTGTAAGCCGTAAGCGAATACGGTAGTTTGTACTACCTTATATCTCCAAGACGAAATTTATATAGTGCCTTGCGAAATATTCAGAATGGTGATACGAGTGATATTCGGTGACGCCAATGATTATTCTTCTTTGTTCAACCCCCTTAGTTACTATTCTCTCTAATGGTGATAACTAAGCGACTTTAATCTGGATTCACTGTTAATGTGCTAGTAACTCAGATTCATTTGATGTAATCGTCTCCGTCATATGCCACAATCCCTATAAACACATCCATCACCCGACTCTCTGCACAAGTCTATATGGCAACTTTGACTCATTACTCTTTTCCTTTCATGCCCATCCCCGGAAAGGGTGAAAGAAGAAATATGGCTTAAATAGGGCTAGCGTTTATAATATCTTATTTTGAAGAGAAGCCAAGAAGTGAACGAAAGGTTAATAGTCCTATCCAGTCTTCCACATTTACAAAAATATTTCCGATCCGGCAATAAAAAACGCTAGCTTAGGCTGGGTAACCCTGTCTAAGTCGATCATGAAGGATCACTCGGTCAAATCGTGCACTACACTCTCCTACATACGTAGCTAGAACCAGTAAAAATCAACAAAGGCGAATACCAGACATCAAAGACAGCAAATCTCGGAACTTTCCACGAGACATTTGCTCGAGTAGTAGAAGAACCATGAGCTGTAGCTTGAAAAGAAACACTAAATGGTAGTGTTCGAAACCGTCCGGGGCCTTATGGTGATCCTAAGACAGGGCAGAACTCTACCAGACTATAGAGGACCATAGGGACTATGCAGTCCATCGTCCTGATACACCAAGCCCTAGAGTGTTTGGACGGACTACAGCACAATAGGGTGTCCGGTCCCAACTCTCAGGACGGACAGACTCCCCCGTTCCGATCACTGCTAAGTGGCGAGAAAGAAGTCCTAAAGAGACTTTGCGAGACACGGAAAAACAACATTTAGCTTCTGTTATTTCAAATGAATGAACTCCACACTACCCTTAAAGATGTGGCCGAGAGAAACGAGCAAGTCAGAAGGAAAGGAGGTGACAGAACGGGCGGTCGATTAGTTGACATTGATACTGTTTCCCAGAATCTCGCAGCGAGGGAGACAAAGGGGAGGTGGGGTAGGGTGGTGACGGGGGTGCCGGAGGTGGAATCCAAGGGTCAAGAGGTAGGGGTAGTAGGTAGAGGAGTGTGGGAAGAGCGGGGACAGGACACCATGGAGGAATCGAGGCAGCTGTACCGACTGGGCAGCGGCGGGAGGGGGGGACACCAGTGGAGGGGGAAGTTGGCGGCAAGCTGATGGGCCAGGAGAAAGGGGCAGTAATGGAGAGGAAGATGGACCCGGGGGAGGGGCATTAAAAGACGACTAGCTAGGACTACCAGGAGGATTTACACCATCCTGATAGAACTATCTCCACTACGTATAGAGCTACTAAAAATCACTATCATGGGAAAGATAGTGATTTTGTTCTATCATACCTGGCCAACCTGTCTGCCGCTAGAACATCGGCTGAATAGACAAACCCTCCACTCCTTCTTGTACCTGGACCACCGTACCGGCCACCACCCTCTCCCAGCCTACCGTCTCACTTGTGGCATCCTCCTCCGATGTGTCGAGCATCGCCAATATCCACTATGTCTACGTCGGCACTTTCGTGATGGCCATAGGGCTATTGATTTTGGGACATGAGTTGGGAGGTTAAGTTAAGCTCGTAGTATTGTTGCTGTGGTTTGAGTTTCTTAGATAGTAATAGAAAAGTCCGTATACCTATATATAATCATGCTTATTTTGTACTTTCCGTGTGATTCCCATTTATGATTCGCCGTTCTACTACACTTAGGTAGAGTTTATTCCCTTTCTAATCGTGACAATTGATGTCATCTGATCGCCCTCAAAGAATTAAAAAACCACCATATGTTTATAGATATAGCGAGACGTAAGAACTTCTTTATTAAGTAGTTATCCTATTTCAATGAGTGAAATAAACTCGGCAGTCCAAATACACCCCCGAACAAGGTTATATAGTTTCATACTATCTAAGAGTTCCATTCCAACCTCCGTATCAGCCTGTCCCCATGGGACTCCTGGATTCCGGGTCCCGTCCCTTGTCCGCCTCTACTATTACGGGATGAATCATGAGATATCACTCGGTGTTAATGTCTTGGCGTCTGTTGTAGGTTTGCTTCTATCACGTGGTATATCATGTGATCTCTCACGGACCCCTATGTTTGAGGATCTAGGTGAGAGACACAGGGTTAGGGCTTCTCTTAGAGATATCTTGCTTGCTTGCTTGCTAGTCCTTTAGGCAATCAATCTAACTTGTTTCTCCTCTTCATTACTTCAGCGTCATCATAAAAAATAACGTGGCGTAGCTGGCTAGAGACCTCAGTCAACATCTAGAATACTGTCAAGTCGTATATATAGAGTCAGAAAGTAATACTAAGCAGTCTCAGATCATTCACTTATTCAGGCGGGCGACTTCAACTCGGCTGCACGAGTAAAGTTCCTCCCGCTTCGCGGCCCTACGCCACGCCCCAAACTTCCTACATCAGATAAAAACTAGAAAACTCCAAATCCAGATACTTTTCTCGTGTAGATGGAACATCTAATCGTTTATAGAAATAAAATGGATTTCTACTATGTAGGTCCTTTTTTGATATTAACTATATAACTCTTTGGGGTATTTGTATTATGGCTGGAGGCTGTATATGCTCAATCAATCAAGCAAAAAAAATGATTGGGGACGTTTAAAATTTGTATGTAGTTCTAGTGTTCTGGGATTATCAGTCCTTTGTGAATTCTCCTATCATCGATTGATATCATTGTTTCCGCGGGGGCGTTTGGGCCATCAGGGTGCTTGCAGAAATTAGATAATCAAAAAAAGGACAAATACCAATTGGTGACCTCTCCACCCCTGTTGATCCACTCTTGGCGCCAAAGGATAAGGCTGAGTGCTAAGCTTTTGGCTGATACAGCACGATAACCGAGTCACGATAAGCAGTGGTGGATCTCGGCAGCGTTATCCATGTCAACGCGACAAGGAAATATCCAACCGTAGAAATATCATTGCTGGAGGACCCCTGTGTGTACCGGGGAAAGAAAAAAAAAGGCAAATAATAGTGTTGGGCTTTAGATAACCCTCCAGGCTAGTCTAGTCGTAGTCTATGGTATTTCGCTAATGAATACTCCTAAATGATAATTCATAAAATTGAGCTAAATACGTCGGACCTGTGAGTTTTATACAAGAATACAGTTACAAGTATAGTGGATGGGTAATGGTAATCTATATAATCTGTCTATATTCTATGCTGATCCCCGATGCTTTCCCACGCAGTGAATTAGATTACCCTGTTCTAGTACATAACACCGGCCTCAAGTCGTTACATTCTTATCGATTAAATGGATTTGGCTAGTGTTATATACTATATTTTGATTACTAGTATACATCCAACCCAGGCTTACTCGGCGCTGAGGCCCAGTTCACTTTATCGCCACTCTCATACTCCCTACCGCTATCACTTGAATAGTCATCGGAATCGCTTCCATCACTATAGTATTCGTCGCTGTCATACTCCCTTGCATGCTGCGCGGCAACCTGTCGTAATTTGAATTGTAAAAACTCTACTTCGATAGGGAGTGGGAAGACTTCGCTAGTGGGCGGTATTTTCGTGGGTTCTGATGCCGACATATTTAGGTGGTGGTTACTTTGTGTTGTGTTTTCTGTAGTGGGATCCTTCCCCGGGGGATCGTCACCCTGGGGTTTTCGGACGATATCTCTCCGACTGCCTCCCCCTCTCCCGTCTTTCCGGTGTCGATGGGCTCGCAGACTACTACCACTACTCCCCCTTCTAGTACTCCCGACACTCCTAGATACTTCACGGTATTGTTTTGCTTTCGCGGTTTCCGAGAGTCCAGAACAAGAAATCATGTTCCAAAGTACGCTATGTAAAGAAAGCAGGAGTGGATGCGTAAGTGGATGTTTCCTCGGATTATTTGTAAAGAGTCGAAACCGATCACCATTTTTAATAGGTCTTAAAGGGCCCCGGTGGTACCGGAGTGATGTTGCAGAGGTATCAACCTGTTCATCTGTCGTACTTGGCATGATGGTACCAAGGCCCTCAAGTGCGGTGAGCTCGCCTCGCCAGCAGAGTTCGACGTCGTAGTAGGAAGAGGTCTCCTGATCAAAGGGCTCATTTATTTGTGGAATAAGCCAGATTACCCCCCGATCGAACAATTTATGTACAGTGGGATCAAAGGCTAGCCCGTTAGTTGACTGCATCGATTTTCCACCGCCCACAATGTCGTATACCGCATCCCTAATTTCTGGTCCAAAGCAAATGGTGAGTAAGCGCCAAAAGGGCGTGTCATCAAGATTGGTTATAGCAGCTGTCGAGTGAGGAACGATATGAGCAGCCTCTAGAACGTATGGGTCATTTTTATGACCGGTGATAGGACATATATCGTTTTGGCGAAGTAGGCAATCATCAGCAAGGGTATGGCGTCGGTTGAACAGCTTATACTGGTCCGTCGACTTTGGTAGAATATATGGTATCTGAAGCGCCGACAGGAGACGCGCGCCGGGGGTGTCCATAATCGTCTCGGTGGTATTGATACCGTCTGGGGGTTGGGTATCAACGTTATCGTTTATCAATGCGTTTTCGCTACGCGAAGTAGAATCTGGGGGGCCGTTCTGTGATAAAGTAGTGGAACGGTACCGTTTACCGCCGATCTAGAATTCTCAGTAAGGGTATCACCGGGATAATCACGTTTGCTACTGGTATAACCAGAGGTATCCGCACTTCCCGTGACCGATTTTTCGGGTCACCCCCAAAGCCCCTTGCTGCAATAAGGCCTGACTCCAACGCATGGCATACATCTCTGAGGAGATCACTGGGAAAATCTAGAATACGTTGAAGATTTAGGAGCTGTTTGTTGTTCGCGATGGGCATGTATGGGAGGACCCCAAGAAGAACCTGGCGTTCTGTAGGAATGAGCCCTTCGCATGTAATAACTCTATCGATGATTCTTGAAAGCAGTTCACCTTCGGTTTTGTAGCAGGGAGGGGGGATGGCTACGTGAACCGTGGTTTGTTCGACGCGCTCAGTCGGGTCCGGAGGAGGTGGAGACGGTATAGGTTGCGCCATCGAAGTAGTATTCAAGTGGGGAAACCAAGTAGCAGGTATGGTGAAGAATTCACGGAAATGGTGTAGGATCTAAGGTTGGTGATAGTAGCGGGAAGGGAGTTGTAGTGATGTAATATGGGCGGCGATGATCAGATTAGATTGATATACTGCAAAACCTCGGTAAAGAACATGAGGCTCAACTACGCGAGCACGTACACGTACTAGTGTAACTCAATTCTAAATGAACGACACAAAATGTTTTTACTTTGACTACCCAAATCCCAACCCCGGCAATAATATAGTAGCATAACATAATTGTTATGAATTGCCCCTAGATAATACCCTCCTTGGAAGACTCAAGTACATACTACTACGGTAAAGGTGGTTAGCTATTCCTAAATTTCATCAAAGAAAATTCCTAAGAGTTCTACAAGGGAGAATTGTGTGTTGAGATGCTCGGTATGGTTATTTTTATCTAAGTACACTCTCTTATGATTTCGGCTACATATGCGCAATTTACTACGCACTATCAGTCTCGTTATTCATAGAAATACCTTTACCCTCTGAGTCTTATAGGAGCTATTCAGCGGAATATTTTATACACAGCTTCATAAAAAGGGAGTTGTAAGAAATGATGTGCTGAAGCAATGGATCCTAGGTGGGCCTGGAATTTATTAGAGTTTTGTCGTGGAATTATAGCTGGCCTTGTTATTGATTGCCGGAACGACCTCTCAGAGCTCAAATCGAAGTATCCAGATATGGCAAACACATTCTACCGGCTACGTTGTGAGGTTGACTCCCCTGCTAAATCCAGTTCAATTACGAGAATGGACCCTCTATTTACTAGGGGTGAGAGTGGGAAACATGAATCCGCCTACCAGCAGGAGAGGCGACGAGAACTGGTAGCTCGAGACCTGCAAGAGACCCTGATTGCGATCCGGGCATTACCTGGGTTTGAAGGGTTTCAGCGTCCACCACGCTCTGAAGATTTAATGAAGATGGCAGGCGAAGGTCCAATCGTCATCTTTAATAGCTCAATGTTCCGGAGTGATGCTATCATTGTCACACCCTCTACCATTAAACCATTAGCCCTCCCAAAGCTGTCTTTTAAGTCGGTTGAAGAGAAAATGAGTAGGATAGCAAAGATAGTACGGGGTAAACGCTCTGCATACCAGTCGAGAAACCAGGAAATGGCGGAGTTTCTGCTGTGGCTATGGGACGTGGCGGTAGAGCCCGTTCTAGAAACTCTGCAATTTAACGAGGTCAGTGATGGTAACCTGCCACGGATCTGGTGGATTGGTGCTGGGAAACTAGCTATAGCTCCTTTCCACGCTGCTGGTGATCATTCCCGTGGCTCAACACGCAATACAATTAGCCGGGTCATTTCGTCATATATTCCTACTATCAAGGCTCTGTCATTCGCCCGTGAACGGGAGCTTGAGCTACTCAGTAGACCAGACTCCCGCCTTCTTCTGGTTTCCATGCCTACCACTCCTGCTAAAGCTCCTTCTAAATCTCAAAACTCTCTTAAAGAGGCAATAGCAGAAGTGAAAGAGGTTTTACGCATGGTTGAGGGGAAAACTCTCACAACTGAACTAGTTCGCCCAAGTGCTACTGATGTCCTCAAGGAACTCCCACTATACAATGCTATTCACTTTGCCTGCCACGGAGTATCTGATGGCACCAATCCCTCAAACAGCCGCTTGCTCCTTTGCAAAGATAGTGGCTTAAAAACAGAAACACTTGATGAGTTGACTGTTGGGGCTATATCGAACATCAATATAAGAAACGCACAGATGGCTTATCTCTCTGCGTGCTCCACTGCCGAGAATGCCCCAGATACGTTGGCCGATGAATCGATTTATATTTCAAGCGGTTTTCAACTAGCAGGCTTTAGTCACATGCTTGCGACTCAATGGCCCTCAAATGATAGTGCTTGTCGAAAGGTTGCAGGTAATTTCTATAAGTCGTTGTATGGTGACGAGCCATGTTTTGGGGAGGGCCACGGAAGAGTCAGTACTGCGTTCCATTACGCTGTTAAAAGGTTGCGGGACGAGATGTTAAACCAGCCAATCAAATGGGCGTGCTATATTCATACAGGGGCTTGAACCCCTTCGTAGGGAAGGTCCTTCTAGTTCTTTAGGGCTTTTCTTTGGAGTTTTCACTTTTTATGATTTTCTGTCACTATTTTCATGGTCTGCTCGACCAACAGTCACGGCGGAGCCCATTGTGGTGAATGTTATGTTTTTGTGCTTTTTATGGTTCAGGATTGGTGTGATAGTTGGCGGCTATTGTTTCTATAGATAGTTTCTTTCCTCAGTTTACTCTATTACTTCAATATACTACGTGGTCATCATGATTTGACCCAGTTTTATTTCGCACTGTTAGCGAGGTCTGTCTCGTTTCGCTACTTGGGTTTTCAGTCAATCTCACATTGGGTATTATAAATATGACATTTATTACAGATCTAAGCAGGGGTTCGGAATATATGTATCTATTTAAAATCTAACAATTACGTCCGCATGAGCTGGCTAAAGTTCAATGTCCAATTTTATTAATAGCTTTATCCTCAACCCCCTAATATATTTCAGATTGAAGCAAGGTATAAAGTTATTCATCCTTCTTTGACTTGGTTTTTCGATATTTGCAAAGATCAGGGCGCATTCTGTGCCTATGCACCAGATGTCGCACGTAGCATTCGCTCTAGAATAACACATGTATATACTCACGAACTAAATAAATAAGTAATAAGTATATTTTAGGGTTAGGGTTATGAGATAATATTTGCCATTATTGGGGTCATACGCTACAGCAAAGTAAATGAATAGAGTTCAGGTAGCTTATGGTACACTCTTCCCAAGAGTTGCTCGAGTTACAAGAATACTGCTAATATATTTAACTTATTAGTGATGAGACTGATTTGGGGTTGTGAGGTTCATCTGTTACCGGCGATGGGAAATATCTTTTTGTGGAACAGCAGCCATCCTTAGTAAATCTATGCAAATTATTTTTAAGCTTAGAACAAGTTGAAGCAGGATCATAGGAAAAGATTTATGATAGATTGGACTAAAATTGATCATATTTGTGAAGAGACATTTAAGCATTACGTCGTTTCCTGACATCATACGCAACACTTTTGTTTTTCTGACTCAAGTGACAACCCCGCCTTCCCTTATATTCAGTGCTCCAATATCCACCATCATGTCTTCCCCGGAAGAGTTAAACACCTTAGAGCCGCAGCAGCCAGCGACAACAGACCAAGCAACCCTTGCAGAGATTCAACGCCTATATGAACTTCTTATAACGGCAAAGACCCGCCCAGCGGATTCAAGTCTTCTTGAACCCCCGTTCAGCCTCTCCCACGAACAGGTCTTCGCGTACATGAACTTGAAGAATCACCGCTCCTTAATTGACGATTCCAGGTTCACAGTACCTCTCGTGAGAGTTGTATGTCGCGGGGTCCCTAAGGAAATCACTGGTGCGTTCATCGCTCACGATATTTTAGAAACCCCACTAATAGCGGCAACAAGAGCGGGTTTTGCGGAAATGTAAGCGTATATGGAACAACAACACCCACATTCGCGCGCGTCGTCTTGTAGCGGTATTAATCACGGACGTCCTGGATTATGTACAAACGGCACTCGACCACTATAGTCCGCCACCGTATGTTCCGCCGGTCCCTGCGCAGCTATATACCTTCACAGACCTTCGAATGTCTCGGTCTTGTATACCGTTGAACGGGGGTATAGCTCCATTAACTGTACACTGTGACATGGCTGTCGGTCGCCTCAGGACCGATCAGTTACAGTCTTACCCAGAGGTCCTGTTTCCTATTATACTCACTAAAGGTACCCAGAGCGCGGAAGAAACATGGCTACAGCTGATCGCCTTTCTTGGTATGTACTACACGGAAAAACACCTCTCGCTCGGAGTATCTTGCTAACTATTCCTAGGGATAATTCATAACGCCCGGAAGGAAGCTGGTGTACAGAATACCTCAGTATATGGGATGTGCTCCGATGGGAGAGAGTATTGCTTTGCGCAGATCAATGAAGATTCTATGGTAGGTATAAGCTCTGAATTTTATACTCGTAGCTAAGCTATTTTGATAGGCGTGCCGCTCCGCTACCCACGATATAGAAACTAATCTGTACGGAACTATTATCACATTATGTGGAATCTTGCGAACGATCCAAGAAGGCTGTGGGCTACAAGAGGGCGGGAACACTAGTGGAACCTCAGTATGAGTATAAACAGGTATTCGGAGGCAAAAATGTTGTATTAAGCTGTGTTATCGGCTGTGTATGTGTGAAACAACTGCTAGTTTGAATAGAGATCGTGAAGGGTGGAAATAAACAACGGTGTTTGATTTGGTTTTTATTTATCACATACAATTCTTAGTCTGCCTGATATATGAGTTTCGATTCTAATCTTGTTTACTAGGGAGAAAATAGCTGAAAGTGATAGTACCATAACCAACCGGAGTTTCATTTGTGCTTGATGAATTGAACCGAAGAGAAAAACACCTCGTATAATCATAGCGTGATTAAAGTTTTATTAAAATTCTCGCATCTTATCCGGAATGGTAGGGGAGCTAGAGGCAGGCTGTATTGACAACAATGTGGTGGGGTGATTCGTGCATTTTTATTGCTGAAGCGTTCCTTGACTGAGCTTAGGCAAAGAGTTCTACGAGATTGTGCTTCCATGGTAAAGAACCTCAGGCTATAGTATCGGGAAGTCGTTTAAAACATTATAGATACTCTTTACAGCGCAGTTTTTTTCAATAACTTTGATTAGATTTTTAATTGAACGAAGATCTACGACAGATCCCAATCCTAAAATTTGAGCTATTCGGTACATTCTTAGATGTGATCGAACCTTCTAGGTGTCGAGCACTATGTTGGTACAGAGTATGTTACTGGATAGACTTATTCAAGCTGTATCGGTGAGGACACTGCCGAGGATTACATATCTCCATGTAGTAATGGATTATGAAACATATATACTATCTTATACTCCTATAAAATTATATCTTCTAACATTTTAACGAAATACTGTGCATCGATCATTCCCCATTACAGGCGAAGCGTGGGAGAATGCCGTATTAGTGACACTTGCTTCCTATAAGACATGCGGTGTAGATGAACAGGAGAACATTGATCACCTATCATCTATATTGCTGCGTTAAATATAGGGAATGATTAAAATCCTGCTAACAGTCATGAGCCAATCGGAATGTTAGGATTATCAACCCTAACCCAACTTGGGAATCATGTTAACGAAACACGGGTTTTTGGCTATAGGTAATTTGGGGGTTATTTTTGGCCTGGGGCTGTTAATATTTTAACAATCTAGTTATTGAATTATCTGGTGTATCTTGACTACGCTGGTCAGGTACAGGCTTTCCAGGGCTAGGGTTGCATTAAGTTTAATCACGGACGGTCTCGCTTCGCATATATACAAAGCTATGAGAAACATTGATACATCTGCTGAGTCATAAAATATGACTATCCTAAGTCAATATCAAATGTGATTATAGACATCATCTCCTCTTTTCTATTATCTTGCTGAACCACTCACTTGGCAACCCCCGCTCTTCAAACACCGACACCCTTCATATTCTATAGGACAGTTTGTGTACTCTAATCGTCATGAGCGACCCATCTGAAGCCCCCTATTATAGGCCTGCCCCATATCTCCTCAATCGTTCGTTCTTGAGTGCCGAGCAGCTCGTCTACTACTTTAATGGTTACTCTCTCCCATACCCTAGCATCATGAACCCACAATCATCGTAATTATCATCAGCTACCCTGGACAGAGGTTTAAATGGGCCGGGCCGGCCCAATAATTAATTTAGTATGGTGGTTGCTGGCCCACATCAAAGTGGCTGGACCGGCCCATTTAAACCTCTAGCTTCCCATACCCTATATCTTTTCCTCTACTTTGGTCTCATCACTAACCAACTATCCTGAATACAGACTTCTACGCCAGCATCAAGAACATATCCGCCGCCCCCGAGCTTGTGTTTGAACGGTTGGTTGCTAATGTAGGTGGTTGCTACTACTCATTGATCCATCGCCTTCTACGCTAAGTACTAAGGATAGCTGAGCGAAGCCTTCGCAACAAAGATACCATCTGCACAGGTCGCAAGCGAGCCCGCTCGAGAAGACCCACTGAAGAAACTCCGAGTACCAACAACGCCTTCTGTTCCACAGGAGCAAGCCACTAGTTCAGGCTTCAATAGTAAGCTTGAGTCTATCAACGACCAACTCGAGGCAGCATCAAACGACCTGAAAACCGTGGCATTTAATCGGCCGGACCACAAGGATATCAATGTGTTTGAAAGTTATAACCGTGAGCTTCAATTATCAAGCAACAGGCTTGGAGTACTGGTAGCTTCACTCCAGATGACCTACACCCAGCTAAATGAAGAAATCAACATCTGCAAGTGGCCAGTCCTGCTATGTAAGAACCCCGACATCGGAAGGTTTAATGCTAGGTGGTCGCCCGGTAGCGATCAATCCACGGCAAAGTCAAGGACTATACTATTCGCCAACCCATATCGTACACCCCTCCTTCTTCCACTAGGAATCAACTCCTTCGAGTATGGCGGAGAAGGTCCATTGAATGTTACTACCTCGGCTAGTAATATACAAGGCGATAGCTGTGAAATAACTATTTCTACCCCTTACACCATGAACGCGGATGCAACTGGTTGCACATGGCCTGAGATAGAGCCCAACAATGCGGACTTCCAGTGCGGCAGTATCAACTTCAGCACGATAGACAGAAGCCATACCTCAACCCAATATCCAATCAAATTCCAACGGCAATATAACACTAACCCTAATGTTATCGTCTACCTCAACTCTTTTGGGTTCAGCTCTGACAAAAATTGGATTTTAGCGGTAAAGGCCACAAACATAACTCGCACAGGCTTTATTCTATACATTGACCATCCACATGATTCGAGTATAGTCAATGCTGGAGTGTCATGGGTTTCCTGCTCTACAGAGAAGAGAGAAGTCTTCGTGTATTCGGAGGGTGATAGTGGTTGCATTGGTAATGAAGCTTCGCCTAGCTTATTTGGTCTACTTGTCGTTTCCATGGTAGCCATCAATAAGATTGAGATCCTCAAACCGCATAAGCTGAAGATTTCTGTTTGGGCTTCTATCAGCGAGAGCAATACCACGAAATGGATTGTCAATGGCTTACCAACTGGGAGTCCACACAAAATAGGTAGTGCGGCTTTAATTATTAGCTAGATCTCGCTTGTGGGGGGATAATCGGTTAGTACAGTATCGAAAATATAAGGCATTTATAATGTCATATCTTAGTTAATTATCTACGTCCGTTAGAGTAGCGGCAGATGGTAGAACTGGTCCGGGGATCATCTTGCGAGGATACTTGGGTTAAATGCATTGATGTACTTTTTGCAACGTTCCTTAGATTCTAGGGTTCGCATGCTAAACTACGTGTCTATGCGATTATTTTATGTTTAGTATATTGGTAGGGTCTCATACTTAGAAGCTGGGAAGATATGTTAGTGAGTGGATGGACACGGGGTTTTTCGGGGGTCTAGAGAAGTTTGTTTATTATTGTCATTCTGATATCGGGGATGGAGAGTCATTTTATATTTATGCTGCCGCCCTTAATTACCATAACTTCATATAACCATTCCATTACTCCCCCACTCTGAAAGTGTTAGGTCGAATATACTGATATTTAACTACGTTATCGCCACTCGGGGATTGTGCGTTCTTATTACACTGCCGGAATCTATTGTTTAATCTCATATATGGGCTCCATCCCCCCATGATCCCTCGATATACACAAAGCTATCATCCCCCTCATCATCCTTAGACTTAGTCGGGATAGTGAAAGTAAACTATGCACGGAAAGGAAGGTGGTCACAGCAAGCTATTCACTCAAGTTATGATGACCTCTATACAAAGTTAGTTTCCCTTACTTTATTAAAGTTCAGTGCTTGACTAGATACCCAATTATAATAGATTTCCTCTATTCCAGACTGTAGTATGACGCTCATAATCTGCTCTAGTCTCCAAAATTAATTTCTCATCACATATATCTAAAACGGATAACCCGAGAGTGGTGTATCGAAACTATGGTAGATATGAGCGGGGTAGGAACACCATCAAAATTTTAGCGGGAGAAAGTACCTCTGACGGGAGAGAAGTACTCTCTGTACCACCTATCAGAAGTCAGATATGTTAATTAGACTTTATCCTTCAACCATACAATTCTTAGTGGGCACTCTGAAACGGACAATAGAACTAGTCGTAGGCCTTGGGCTGCTAGCTAGGGCATGTTTTTCCTGGCTATAGGGTTGGAATAGAATTACCGAAGATATAAAACGAAGTTGATTTATCTATTTGTACATAAAAGTGAAATGAAGCAGCGCTATAACTAGAGGCTGACATTGGCGCCGATTTAGTCTTTATGGGTGGTAATGTTCATCTACCGGCAAGGAAGGAATATTTGGATAAAGTCTGGTTCGCGGAGTAACACGACCGGGTATATTGCAGAAGTGAAGATATGGTTTATTTCACCATCGATACACTTTACCTACGGATGATTTGACTAAATATATTTGTGGGGGTTACCGAGGGTTAGGGTTGCATATCCTTCTTAATTACAAAAGTTTTAGCGATTCAGTCAGTTTAAGTGATGATTAATGGCGGCCATTGTAAATGATAGGCGGCATCGTTTTGTATTTGTTAAACTCCATGTATTCAGTTATGATCAGGATGATTACTGAACTAAATATCACGACAGAGCCTCAACGCTTAATGTTGAGCCTGAAGTCTTGGCTCACAGGGTCTAAGTTGACCTTGTTCTCTCATATCCATCTCTGCTAAAATTACGTATAATTCATTACAACCTACATCTATGTCTTGCATTTATAACGACATAAAACATGTTAACAAGAACTGGACTCATTGTTGACGTACTATGCCCCGGCCTCGTCATTGCCGCAGCGTGTTTGTGAGACCGCAGTTGATATCCGCAACTGTGATTGGAACATCCTAATTGGCAAAACCATGCCGCTTTATAGTATCTAGACGTTCTATTCACGCGTGAGGGTTTAAATAAAAATTAGCGGAATAACCTTCACAAAAATGCCATTTAATATGCAGATTGGTCACAACAAGGGTTAGGGTTGCTATTCACCTATATTTTGTAATTCAGACATAGACTAATCACTAACGTTCTTTCACTCCATAAAGTCACTAGCACCTACGATACGGAGCAAGTTTTATTCGGGAGCCACGCGGATTCGGCGCTGCGGGGATTTCACTTATCCAATTGAAAAATCAGAAAACATCAACATAAGGAACTGTCCTATAGTACGTACAAGAATACGTATACAGATGTATTAATTGCTTCACATGAACTAGATACAGTACACTCGCTTTATAAGGGTACGCGTTTGCCGGACATGCATACCCTTATAGAGTACTTACTCTTATGAATAATGCCAAGGATAAGCCAAGGATGCGCCAAGATATCAATATAGGGGTAATATAGCGATTTTTACGGCTATATTTTACAAACTCTGCCCAATTCTTGGCTGTTCTCAGATGTTCAGCCACTTTTATAAGGGTATACTAAGAAAAAAATATAAAACCCTAACGGTACTCTTATAGGGCAATACCCTTATTTTCCCATATAAAATATACTGGGACTGCTAGGCATACCCTTATAGAGCGTTTACCCCTATAGGCCGAACCCTTATAGGGCGAGTGTACTGTACATGTTCTCTGTGGGTAGTACTGATGCATTGCTCCAAAACTTGGCAGATCATCGTACGCATTTTTATCGGATGCAGGTTTCAATGGGCCTGCGCAGGTGCTAGTAAGCGAAACCCACCGCATTCGCCTATTCCATCCGCCCTCACATATCCCCCACGCAGCTCAACATAGCGGGTATTAATTGTAGTTGCGTTTTATGTAGGTGGTCCTCTCCAATGTAAAGTATTAGTGGCCATCATTGGAATGAAAATCGAAATCATGAGGAAGTTGTAGAAAATCATAAACAGTTAATAACGCGCTAGTGAGATTATTTCGATATATCCCTTCGCTCGTAGCAACGGAGTTTCGAGGGCTTTAAAGCCCTCGTGTAGTATTTGGCTACCTGTCAACCCACTACACATTGGTTCTGTGGCTTGTTAAATTAACATTTCTTTCTTTAAATTCGCCTAGGAATTCCTTTTATACATATCATTAGTATCTCTAGACTTGCATGGTATTTTTAGACTCTATTTTGGCTTTTATAGATAGATGCCCGAGGGTTGTCATGGACCAACTACGAGCGAAGGGATAGTAGGGTTCAGATTATATAAATGTGTAACCTGTCCTATGAGTACTCACATGTTATTATTCGCTAGGCGCTCACTCCTACGTTACACAATACCTGTTACACGACATCGACGAAAAACGAGGCGGGCCGGGCCGTATAATGCGGGGTTTTGAGCTGGTGGCTCAAAAGCTTATCTTAATGCCAAACGAGTTGATACCTGGCTGGGAAGAATTATATTTCTAATCAAGCTGGAAGCGATTCCTAGATGATCGATGACTTCTCATTTGCAATTGTTATTATAGTGTTTGGATGATCTGTTATCTGAGGCTTCAGGGCTGCGTTAACTCCGTAAGAAAAAGCAAAACAGTTAAATGCGCAGCTATAAACGCGCAAAAAAAAAAAATGCACGCATCTCCTCCGGTGGCGAACCATCGTGTGATCTTATATCAGAATTTTGTTCTCTTGATTTTCGAGTGCACAAAAACTCATTCAAGGCTACGTACGCATAATGCAACAACAAAAACAAAGTTCTGTACCTAATTGATTTTCTTTGATCATATTGTTCTCTTGGCATTATATGGTGTGTAGATTGATGAACGAGGGTGCTGTGCCTTCTTCCTGCGTATATTTTTCTTGCGTGAGGGGTAGGAGCGTCGAACCAGGATTATCCTACGGCGGCATTTTTCAATGTGGTGTGTAAGCAAACGGAGAGATATCGCAGATCATGTTATCGAGTGGATTTACAAATATCTATGACATATGGTAATCATGGGCCAATATTCGAGCTCTGCACAGCACCCTTTTAGCAAGCTATATTCTTTGTTATTAAGTGCTATTGAAATTTTGTAGAGGGAAGCATTTTATCGTTTACTAATATTTACTTGCGAGGTGTCATTCACTGAGACCGAACACTCCAAGACAATAAATCCACCGATGGCAAAGCCCCGGAGATCTTCGGATATTAAGCACTTGTCAAGATATTCTTCTACAGTGTGGTCGCTCTATTGGAATATGAAAATGGAGCGAGCCTATATTTTCATAGAGTAGATATTCTCATAGGGAATACTGATGTATCCAACATAATCCCGGTCCGTCCTGGGCGTACCATGTATTCTTAGTAGGCGAATATTATTATAACCCGGATCATTGTAGAGTGGCTGTAGGACATAAGATAATAGCTCAGTGCATGCAGGCCATCTAATTTATACCATCCAGGCAACTAAACTGACCTGTCACCTCAAAAATTCAGGGAATAAACAGTAGGAGGATATACTGATATTCAGCGGACTTGTCTACCATCCACATTTAAGAATTGATAAACGATAATGACCAGTAAGCCTGTTACAAAAAAATGATTTAGGAACTATATTTGTTTTTCTTCCTAGCTTGAGTGGAAATTCTAGTCCTGAGTACCCTACCTGCCAAGATCTGTTGTTAAATCACCCGAAGTTTACTTTGTGCCCCCCCTTCTATTTTGTTGCTCTCAATAGCTAAAAAAAATTAGATAAAGGACAAGGTGTCTCACGACCAATTACACTCCCACAGCTGTGTCAATCCGTCACTCGATTTGTTGAAAAGAAGCGTCGGATCCTACCAATATCACCTTACAGTACAAGGACGCAGTGATTAGCCATGGCTCATCTACACGATAGCCACGGTTTTATCTTACCGGAGCAGTTCTTCGAGTGCTTCAGACGCGGAGAATTCACTCCTGCAAATAGCGTCACCTACAACTCATCTGATAATGTCCCCGGAAACCCAGTGATCAATACTGGTGTTCTTCTCCGTTTAGGCTCTGGTGATATGCAAAATAGGCCATTGCTCTTATTGCAATTCATTCGTCCCAGAGTTTGGCGGGTTCGATTCGATCCGGCGAATACGAAACCAGATCAATACGATGACTACAATTCGTAAGTGAATATACTTTTACCAGATTCCTATATATGGCAATCCCAGGTGTTGCTTTTGATATTACTACAACCCACTAAATATTTCCACCAGTCGTACAATTATCTCAGATACATTGACTCACCTCATCGAGATTCTCGATGAAGCTGAAAGGATCAGGTGGGAGGTTGAGTTCGAGGAAGGATCTGAGAGTGACCCTTTCTATATTCTCAGGGTATGAATTGGGGCATTTTCTTACCACAAGACGCAAAGACAGTTTCTGGTTTTATGAAACTAATAAATAATCTATCATAGTCCGTCGAATATGATTGCGATGCAAACGGTGAGAGGCTTAACAGGACAGTCGTAACCGAGTTGAACATCTACAAGAAATTCTTCAAAATTGAGGTAGGTCAAGATTAATGAATTCATGAGAGTTATTTGGCTCACCCCTTTGGTCTTAGGCTGTGCGTTCTGTCCAGGAGTCTGGAATGTCGAATCCACCCCTCCCAGAGGGTATATCTGCCACTCCCGTTTTCAAAGAAAAAATTGTTTGGGAGACCACAGGGGACGGATTGTCTTGGAAGAAAACCAGCGCCACGACTGCATCTACTGTTTTTACTGCTAAGAAGCATGGTCTTGCTCGCTACCTCGGTAGGTCTCCACCAATACCTCTCTAACTGTCATCATGCTGTACCATAATAGAGCCATAAGGGTCAATGCTAATAATCGATGTTAAAGGCTGGGGGGAACAAGGAGGAAAGGAGCTTTTGAAAAAGAGTACCCTCATGAACTATTTCAGTAAGTATATTCTATTTGGGTCTATATTGAAACATACTAATTTTAATAGATTTTGACAACATGACTTACAGCAGCGTCTATAATCAAGGGCCACTTGATGAGCGTGAGCCACTATACCACTCCGAGCCGTTCTGGTTAGAGGTCAATGGACTCCCTAACTACAAGAGCCATGTTGCAACATTTGTGGACAACTATTCTCAGATCTGCGTTGACTTCAGTGTCAACAACCATTCACATATAAATGTCGGGACACGGTTCGGGTCATTGCAATACTTTGTATTCTCTGGAGATAACGTTGCCGAAATTATCCGGTTAGTCTTCGCTTTTAATATCAGATGAGAATAGGATGAGACTATAGGTTGTAGATTGGGTCTGTCGTGTTGAAATCATTACTATACTTATTATAGAGTTCCTACTAACAATAAGCTTTATTGTGAACAGCTTATACAGCTCTATTACAGGGCGCGCTCGTCTCAAACCTAGATATGTACTTGCACACCACCAAGGCTGTAAGTTTGATACGTCAGTACTCTTAACCCAGTGGATTCTGACATCTTCGTTGGTTAGGCTATGGATATGATACGCGCAACAAGGTTCTTACAGTTGGCCATACCTACAACGATAGGGATATTCCCCTAGACGGGATTCACATTGATGTTGATCTGCAGGTTTGTGTAGTCTGTGGGGTCCCAAATACGATAGTAGGGTGGCTCATTATTACAAATCCCCTAGGACAACTTACGCACTTTCACTATCGACGAAAAGAGAAAATTCCCGAGGCCTTGTGAAATGTTTCAGGAGCTCCGAGATCTCGGGGTCAAATGTTGTACAAACATCACCCCTATAATCAATCTCACACCATGCCCGGATTACGAGACTCTCAATACAGGTCTTGCGGGGGGGTACTATAGCCTCTCTCATATAAACTGTTGATTATTCTAGACTAATAAGTAGCGTTGGCGTAGTCATTTTATCACGGATCATCGCTTTGACGATGGAAATGGAGTAATCCCTCCCCACGAGGTCGAGTATATCTGCTACGAGAACGGGGTTAGGCTGCGTATTGATCCAGTCAATGAGATGGGACAATTTCCAGGAGCCGAATAGTAAGATCTCTATTATTCTATTCATTTCTCTGTACTCATTACTTGTACTAGCAATTTCGTGGATTACTACAATACTGGGTTGCCTTATCGTGGAGGTGTAGGATATGGTGGTGCTCTTGGCGCGGTAAATATGTTCTTAGTATCTGCTAGTTATTGATACAGAATGGCTCACCATTGTTAGCCTGGGTACTACCCCAACCTCAATAACGACGCTACTCGTAAGTGGTGGGGTAAGCAGTACACATATCTTTTTGATCAAGGGCTTGAATTCATCTGGCAAGATATGACTACCCCAGCAATCGCTAAAGAATATGGTGACATGAAAGGGTGAGATAACTACTTCATATATACAGAGGTCTATGTAATCAATACCCTAACCTCTTTATAGGCTTCCATTCCGCTTGATGGTAGATTCCGATTGCTGGTCTGGGGGACTGGTAGAGGAGAAGAAGCCAGCCCTTGAAATCTGGGCGCTTTACAGTTACAATTTACATAAAGCTACGTTTGAGGGGCTGAACTCATTAGAAAGCAGAAAGAACAAACGTAACTTTATCATTGGTCGTGGGAGTTACGCCGGAGCGCACAAATGGGCCGGCCTATGGACAGGTGATAATGCCTCAACCTGGGATCATTTCCGTATATCTGTCAACCAGGGGTGTATTAATTATAATCCGGCACCTCGTTACTTGACATTTACAAATGATTTATAGGTGCTTTCTCTCGGCCTGTCTGCTAATGAGATTGTGGGCACGGATGTTGGGGGCTTTATGCCAGCTGATGGAGGGGCAAAACATGCAGAACCGGAGCTGTTAATTCGGTGGTATTGTGCATACTCTTTGCTTCCTTGGTTCCGGTAAGCTAAGTTAAACCCCTATATTATAGATCCGGCGTTGCTAATCTATAATACCGGCGAACTTCGTAGAAACCATTATCATGGTAAGAGGGGAATGAAGCTGTTCCAGGAGCCATATGCCTTTACCGACCATTATAATGCAAATCCCTCGGGATTTCCGGAGAGGGATAGAAACCTCTGGCTATCTGTTGAACCTATCTGCCGGTATTATATCAAACTTCGATATAGCCTCCTACAGCTTTTATACGATGCCATGTTTGAGCACCAATTCAACGGGCTGCCTATTGCTAGGGCTTTGATAATCACTGATAGTGATGACACGTCTTTATATTCCGAAGTAAATGATAAGCATATACTTAAGGCTTCGTGAACATGTTGGCTAACTCTCTTATAGAATGACTGGGTGCTTGGTAGTGAATATATGGTGCGTCAAGATCTTCTTGTGGCTCCTGTCATGCATAGACAGGAAGACTCGGGCGGTCACCGTTTGATCTACCTTCCACAGCCAGATCACTGGTACAACTTTAACCTTCGTATCGATGGTTCACTTGGTGTGCCGCTGGAGAAAAGAATTGTAGGTGGCTCTAAATTCGACATCGATGCACATATCGCTAGCAATCATGCTTTTCTTCCAAAGATCACGCCAATGTTTGTGAGAGAAGGTGAGATTGTGGTTGCAGGGCAATAGACGCCATTTATTAATAGCTGATTGTGCTTGGGGGGGATAGGTGGCATCATCCCACAAATTGAAGTTCGTCAACACATCGGTGACAAAAGGACCAACCCTATTCACTTGCACGCATATCCAGGAGGAAAGAAGAACGTAAGCCATAATATCATTATCCTCAGAATGAAGAACATCTTGTGACTAACCAATGTATTATGAGGTATACAGACTTATAGCATGTACTTGGACGATGGGGTCAGCCGTGACAGCGCACCAAATGCGTTTACAAGCAGCACCTGCTTGACTCCAGAGAAGGTGAGCCACTGGGATGATGCGGATACGGACCATGAGGCGGCGAATAAGTACTGCGAGGTTAAGTTTGAACAAGTACGAAAGTTTCACCTTCTCCTATCCTGGAATATTTAGACTAACTAGGATTCAAAGGAGTGGGTACGGAAGTCTCATAAGCGCACCTTAACTATTACTAGGCCCCGGGACGGATATGGTATAGAGAACATTAAGAGGGATATCGGAGATAAATTCATCATTGTTCTGTGGGATGACCCAAGTTCTGAAAAACCTACGACTGAGGTTACGGGTACCGCCGTGGAGGTATTTCCAAAGTACCATAGCTCTGTCAGGGCAACTGTGATTAAGATCCCTGTGGATATCCCAGTTTGTGATGGAAAGGTTGTCATCACAGTTACATATCCGCACTGATCTTCCTCGCAGTGGGGGGATCAATCCCCTAATTCTTTTCCTTTCATATTTTCCTACTTGATCACATATATGCAATCAGCTAGCTACTTGCGTCTCGTTTTTTATTCTTCCCAGAAGAAATAACTAGTCATTATGAATACTGAAGCGTCATGGCCAGCCTCACTAAACAATCCCCAAACATGTGACTGTTGAGCGATAGTAAAAGTTCTGTTGGAGTATGGCCGACAGCGGTCGATCCCATAGGCATGTAGGGTATAAGAGGCGGGCTTACCGCCGTCCTCTAGTCACTATCGAACTATCATTCTATTGCTCGCACCTCTGTTCTCACAAGTTCTCACTCCCAAGTATGCAACCACAAAGCGATACAGCTATCCATAGCCCGAGACCGCCAGTTATCTGTAGAAGTTCCTCCAATAACAAGTGTAATAAAACAGCCCAAATCTTGGTGGAGCTCCTGGCTAGATATTAGATTAGGCCTTCAATCCATGTCGCAATCCCCTTACACCCAGCGTACAGATGATCTTGTTCAAAGCTTGCGGGGGGTAAAAATGGGGACGTTAACCCTGAGATGTGAGTTAGGAAGGGTCCGTTAGGCGGGAGGTGAAGAAGGACGCCAGTGTCTCTTGCAGCGGCCAAGGCATCTGAGCTACCGACTGATCTATATACATATTCCTGACCCCAAATCATTTTGCTACTTACCTAAAAGCTCTCCCCGGTTACATGCCCTGTTCAACCGGTCTTACTCATCTTGCGAGTGGAGAACTCAGTTGACCAGTCACGAGTGCTTTGCGAGCTCAGGTCTCGGAGGCATTCGGGAGCGCTGGCGACCAATTAGAGTTGCTATACGGAGTCTATCACCTGGCTTACAATGATTTTCCAGCCAGACAAAACTGACTTGGACTGGTTAGTCCCGTACAGTTTGATATTAGTTTTCAGGAGGATATCTTCAAAAGCATCAACCTGTACCTGGCAGTATGTACAGTGGCTCTACGAAGAGGGCTAATCTCAACTTATTTCTCCAAAATCCTATGACCGTTGAGTGCTTCTGCGGGCCCTATTTGTTCGGTTGGCGTGGATTCTGTAAATACATACATAAGTCACTCATAGCCCAATCCCAAACTAGAGAACCCTAACCCTACTCTCTCAACAAAACTACACAATTGGACACCTTGAGGCATAACCCGAAGAGATTACTTGTACCTACTGAAGGGTTTTGTTTTACTCTAGGCTTACTTGCTGTTTCACTTACCAGATATCTGTGTGGCTGATCTGTCTGTAGGTCCTTTAGCGGTGGTAGTGCGGTCGTTTAGCGACGAGACGCGCCAAAACACACCAAAATCGGGGTTTTCCAGAGTATTTACTCACCCACTCAACACTTGAAATAAACCATAATTTTTACAGATGATAGATTTATCCATGGGATTTCTACATAAGAAGTAATAATTACAATCAGTCATTTTGTTGTAGAGCTACACTATTCCAAAGGGTATGAGCTTGGTTGCATTCCCAAATCCTTACTAAAATTGAGCAAAAACCATGATTTTCTAGCATCTCCACACTTTAAGTGGCAACTACTCCTGAACATGAATCTTGGAGAATTATATGATAAATTAGAAAGGTATATAAATCCCCCAGAGAATTTGGGGGGGTTTTCAAAATTTTCTTCCGTGCCAACTTATTAGGTGAAAAAGAGTGTTTTCACTTGTGTACGATTGCTTAGTTAACAAGAAAGTGCCAATGGGACGGTTCCTCGAACAAACTCTTTGTGATTTTTGGTCAGTCAGGACTTGTTTGCTTGTGGTGATATTTCCGACCAACAAGAACGTTAGGACTTCTCTTTGGCCCCTACCCGAAGGTCAGCTTTACCGGAGTAAGGGATAAATAAATTCCCAAAAACTAATAAAAACATCCTATACTCCGTATTCAGGTTTTAGAATGATGTTTGAGGATGGGGTCACCAGTATGCTAGTAGCTCTCCCGGATAGGTCACTGACCGGTGGACTCAACTGGCTTGGCGCTTTGCTGGCAGTTGCTACGAATACCCCGCATCCAGAACCTTGCACACTTTCTTCCTTACACACTTCTTAAATTACCGGCTCTTGTATTATTTTTATGCTAAGTTGCAGAGGTATATTTAGCCCGTATCCTAACTATTTTATATAGTACTAGCTGACTTATGTCGAAAAGCTTGCAATCCTACTAGATAGATGTGCATATCCCGAGATAGCGCCACACCCCATTCAACACTATGGATATAACTTTCGGGGTTATCCCGATGGTCATTTTAACCTTTAAGGGTTACCGCCAAGGACGAAATCTCAGAATGGGGTACAAATCCTTCAATGACGATCTAAGGAGGGTGTTGACCGACATTGCGACCACTACCGCGATATTCAAACACACAGTTGATGAGCTTCTCGAAGTAGCGGGGGGTACACCAGAGCTCACATACGAGTATTTGGAAGATGGAAATTGGGACAAAGATGATTTAAACGATAAGCTCAAGGATATGTTAGGTGATTGTTTTGACATTTTGAGAGGTTCTATGTGCAGTACCCACGAGACTATCCAGGAAATCGGGGATTTTCTACTGCTAATGAATGGCACTATTACTACTCAACCGGCGAAGAAAAACAAGACCTTGTTCTTTCGCCAGCCAAAGACCACTGTAGGTGTCGCAATCCCAACCCCAATTTTAAAACTGTATTAATGGCTGTGTCATACCTGAGTAGACTGCTATCACACCCCCTACCGTAGAGGTCAATCCCTTACAACCCGAGTTCAGGAGTATGCAGATGCACTCAGCTCGCCGAAAACTCTTTAGTGTCGCAGAAGATCATCTAGGCAATCTCAAACGTCTCCTTAATGATCTAAAGGCACACAAGGATGACTTTCGAGCTATCTTCAAACATGCGAAACGCCGATTGTCGGGTCTACCAGGTGGCAAAACCGCAGTGGTTGATCGACCACCCTCGCCTGGGAAAACCGGCAATCTCAACTGCGATATGACCCAAGCATGCCTTAGGTTAAGGACAGTACAAACAGCATCCCAAAATCTTTACCGGATGATATCACAAGCCCTTCAATGCGATTGCCACTCGACTCATCTACGTTTAGACAGGCAAGTCAACAAAACACCTACTGCAAAGGATCCAAAAGGCAAATCAAAGCAACCGCTCCAAGCAGAATCGGAGCCTCATTTTTCTTTCCAATTAACATTCAAGTCCAATAATAGTGGCAAAAAGCGTGTTTCGACTATTACACAACCACTCCGTCTCGTTTGCATAAGCCACAGTTTTCAAGACACTGATTCCGGCTCTAACGATAATAAGATTGAACGAAGAATATGTGAGGAGCTCTCATGCTCTACCAAGGAATATGAAAGAAGACTCCGCGATAGTGCTGGGATTGGCAATTCCGGTTTTTTGTTACGGCGGGCAGGCTTTTCGGCTAAGGCGACCAACACTTCTAACAGCGTCAAAGCACTGTCTCTCCACAGTTTAGTTGGATCTCATGATGTTGATCTATATCAACTCGACCGCTTCTTGATTACGATTAATCTTGCTTACTCCCTTGTCCACTTCTATTCTTCACCATGGGTAAGAGACTGGTCACTGGAATCGATACACTACTTCGAGAAGCAGGAGCCTAGCAGTGCTATCGGCAACTGGACACCACATCTCTCGCTGGTTTTTGATAGCGCCGATTTCAACCGGATCGGGGATGAGAATAAGGAGATTTACTTATTAGGCCATATCTTACTTCAGCTTGGAGGAAATAAGAAATTATGCATACCTCAAGGAGAGGGTAAGGAACTTGCACTAGGAAAGGCTCTGGATGGTCTTACCAGGGAGATGGGGCGTGGGTATGTGGACTTCGTCAGGAATTGTCTCACTCTATGGAGTGATAGGAGTATGGACCTCATGAAGGATGATAACTTGAATACGTTTCTTTCACAAGTCAGTCTTCTTGAGGACAGAGTGGCGAAATGCTGGCCCTAGCAACCAGTAGTAGCTAGTTATCCACGCATTTTCATTTTTTAGGTTATGATGTTGTTATAGACCACTGGACTTAGTGTTTCCTTTCTTTGTAATAACTCATACAGTACATCCCCCCTTTCCATATCGTACTATTCTGATATTTGTTATGTAGCTCCTCATACTACTAAAAGAATGGGGGTGAAATTACTACAGAAATACTGCATAGTTTGAGGGTTAATACGTACCATATTAAACCTGAACCTACTCGAGAATGCTGTAATCTCGTATTTTATCCTATATATTGCTACAGGATTCCTACTGCTACCCGGAAATAGTGCATCCAATAAAGGTTGCTGGAGTATTTCCGACGGCTAGTCGATGAGGTCATAGGCATGTAGGGTATAAGAGGCGGGCTTACCTCCGCCCTCTAGTACCACTATACCGAACTACCATTCTATTACTTGCACCCCCATACCTCCATAAAAGAGTCCAGAAGTCCTTTCCTCCTGTAAGGCTTGCAATAATACTGTCAGAGATACAGTACGAAAGAGCGAGGTGAAATCAATACAGTATTATTACAGTATTAGAAAGGAAATACCGTATTTAGGCGGAACCTATATAAGAATGTTGTAATACTCCTGTATTATATAATACTGATAAGGGATTTCTGCTGTTTTTTGAAGGTTATTGTACCCAATCCGTCCCCTTTTTTTGTGCTGTAGCTTTAGGGCACGGCAAACTCTGCTAGCAGTTGCGTGTTCTTTTTTTGTCACTTTTTATATATCGCAAACTAGCGGGGGCTAGCAGCTGAAATAAGAAGTGGCGAAACATACAGAAATATTAATGGGCCCGCCGGCCGGGGCTAAAAACTGGTCCCGAATAATTAATTATTATGGCCGTTGCGGACCGGGCCGGACCATTTAAACTACTGTAACTCGTAAAGGTTCATAAGTCTCCACCTAATATATCATACAGGGAATCAAGTAGAATTTCTTCTCAGTGTATCAAACTGTGAAAGATGCGGGTACAAGCAAGACCCCGCAGCTACTGGAATTATCATTCCCTCTCGTTCATACGGTAGTACATCACGTGATATTCTTTCTGCACGGGAGGAAATTTCTTCTACGTTACACAGCTTACGTATACATACATGTAGGATAAACCCCCCCATAGAGCGCTCACTCTTAGTTTGGTTCTAGAGCAGACTATACCCTCAACATGTCTACCCCACCTTTCGGCATCGCTAGTAGTCTCGTAAATTCCTGTATCGCACACTTGTCAAAGGCTCCAGAAGCGAAGCGCAAGAAAAGCGACTACCAGGATCGTCTTGACCGTGAGTTTGGGCGATTTAGGCTCTGGGCTGAGGAGTTTCATGATTTCATCGCATCATCCACTAATGACCAGGATACTATCATGGACCCACTGGATGAAGCCCTGGAAAATTCAAAGTATTTGAAGGAACCTACAATCTTCCTTCTCTCGAGCTTTGCTAGCTGTCTTCTTATGAAACACTTCAAGACAAGTAAAGACTCCATTCTACTCACTTAGCTCGAAGAATCTTTAATATATACATTTCTAAAATTCTATAGTTGGCGATGATAGTACACGTGCTTCAGTCGAGAGTGCTCTACAGGATGCTGTTGCGGTTTACTCCAGTATACCAGATTCAATATTAGGTAGCGATTGCGGGGAAAACTCGGCTGTGGAGGAGTTTCATCATATCATCAGTGCCTTGTTCGAATTGGCTTCACCTTTATACGACGTGCTTGAAAGCCTAAGAGCACCGGTAAAACCTAACCCTCTCCCGATAACAGTGGTCTACCGGAATTTCATCCGCGATAAATTCCCATATGCTATGGCACACCTTGTTCTTCGTTTTGCAGAAGGCAATATCGAATGCAGTAAGAAGTTAAGAGCTCAAGCGGAGGAACAAGGAATAGTAAACCAGGTTCCAATACAGGAGCAACATCCTATGTTAGCTAAAGTCCTACTTGATCTTAATTCATGATGGTTGATAGACTAACTGGCCGGGGTAGTGTGCCTATTCCTGCTCTCGGTGATACTGGTCCAGTTACAACCACTGCTCCTGAGGCCGTGAGCCATGCGCCACCATCATCATTTCACGACTCGGGACTCGGTAGTTCACGCCCTTCTGAACCACCCAGTATCCCCAATTATATACCCCAGGAATTTAGATCTGGTGCTACAGGCCCTTCTACAATGTTTCTAGCGCCACCGTCCGTATCTGCCCTTTCCGAATCAACTATGTGCTCCGTGAGCTCGACTCTGGAGCTGAGGTCTCCTATACCAGCAATGCCTAAGAATTCTGGGTCAAGAATGGGATTTGACTGTAGTATCTGCCATATTCGCCAAAAACCGATGTTTAAAACCCGTCAATGGAGGTAGGACTAATTACCTATCTAAATATGTTTTTTTTTACTGAAAAAGGTTAGGAAACACATCTTCTCGGACCTTCAACCTTATATGTGTATCAGCGAAAACTGTCCACTCATAGAAACGTGCTTTAAATCGAGAAAGGAGTGGATCGCTCATCATAATTCGCACAACATTCAGAGCCCTACCATTGCCGGGAGTACACTAGATACTGAGACATGCCCATTCTGCTCAAAAGAGTTTCACTCCCAGAAAGGAAGGTTCTATAGTCATGTGGGCCATCACATGGAGGACATCAGACTTTTTGCATTGCCACTATCTTACCGAGACTCGGATGAATTAGATGCATTCGAAAACAGCTCCAAGACTAGCGATTCACAAGCTTTAGAGTTACGTAGTCGAAAAGATCTCTCTATTATCGCAGAAGACGTGTCCTCCGGAACATCTACCGCGGATGCATTCTCGAAACAATTACAAGCGTACAATATTGCCGATGAGAAGGCGTTTCTTCGTAATTGGCTATCAGCTGAAGAGGCTACCGAGGGATGGTCTGATTCAGTCATAGAAAGTGAGGGTTTTAAAGCTGAGCATAATGAGGAGCCCGCCGCGGAGAGTGTATCGAATATTGTTGATTTGACCAATACCGTAATGATTCCATAACCCTAAGCTACTGTAAGAAAGTCTATTCACGAGGTTTAAGTTAACTTGACTGGAAAATAGGAACCTGAATTCATAGCCTACCGAGAAAAAATACTTTTATGGCTTTCAACAATCAACTCTCTAGATCATTACCAGCAGGCTAAAGAAGGTCTTCTAGATGGTACGGGCCAATGGTTACTTAACAGAAAGGAATTACGTGAATGGCAGTCTTCTAGTGTCTCGGGACTTTTCTGGTTATGCGGAATTAGTAGGCTCTCTTTACCTGAATATTGTTAAGCCTGTAGCGCTGACTTACTGTGTAGTTGGTTCTGGAAAAACGAAGCTTACGTAAGAGATATGAACGCGTCTCAAGTAATATAGATATCCTAAATAGAATGCTGAACAGTGGATAGGTGCGTGGTCCAGGAGGCCTTAACCCTCGGGCCCGTAAGGAGTGGGCCCATACTATTCTTCTACTGCAGCCTGAGCGACCCTCACCATCACTCTGCAAATATTCTCATAAGAACATTGTTAAAGCAACTGGCCATTTGGAAACCTAGGCTACCGGAGTTATTGGTGGCGGTCTATCAAGAATACCAGAATGGTGGATCCGTAATTCAGGATCTAGGGACTGATAAAACCCTAGAGTTGCTGGTCTCTATCCTTAATATGCACACTCAAACGACAATCATAGTTGATGCTCTAGACGAGATTGAATCATACCAGTGTTGGCAGTTGTTGGACTCGCTAAACAAAATCCTGTATTCAACGACTACCGTAGTGAAGATATTTGTTTCAAGCAGAAATGATATCGATGTCATGGAGCAATTAGAAGCAATACAACCGAAATTTTGCGTTGAAATTACCGAAAAAGATATAAGCGGAGATATAGAGCGTTTTGTCATTCGTGGAGTGGAGGACTCCATCATGCAGAAGCGATTACTTGATGGGATTGTTTCCGACACACTGGGACAGCATATCATATCCACTATTATAGCAGGTACTAAAGGAATGTAAGTACTAGCCTAAAATTACAATCAAATAGGCTTTTAATACATCTAGTTGATAGGTTCGTATGGGCCAGTCTCCAAATTCAACAACTCTGCTACTCCCAAGATGAGCAGGATATCTATCGCTCGTTGGGGAAGCTGCCTCAGGTTCTGAAGGAGATCTATTCTCAGCTTTGGAGTAACACAAGTGAATCGGAATATATAGGTATTAGTAGAGAGATAGCGTTGAAGTGGCTTACCTGCCAACAGGAACCACTCAACCGAGCCACTTGGGTTTCAGTATTCGAAGTGCCTGACGGCTCCAATATCCTCCTCCGGTGCTTCAATATCCTTATCAGTTGGGACAAGCATCTAGACAGTGTAACATTTATACATCCATCAGTACGAGAATATTTCAGCGAAGTGCATAGCTCCCTCGACGCAAATTTCTTTGTCGCTAAAAAATGTCTCTCTTTGTATCGCGAGACTACTCACTGGCGGTGGCGATCACAGGTGGACCATTGGATCAGCTTGAAAAGCAAAAATGAGACAACATTTGTCGTCTATTCAATAATCCACTGGGCAGCTCATGTTCAACAGTCCTACAATAGTGAGACTGCCATAAGCCCGAACATGCTAGCCATACTTCAAACATTCTTTGGGACATCCTCCAAGCCAGGCCAAGGGTACCGCAAATGGCTACAAGCTGCTGCTGTACTTGTCGATCACCCACAACTTTTGCGATACGGCGCGGAGTTTCAACTAGCCTATGACCACCTCTTATTGAATCCACCAGACCCATCGTTCGCGGTAGCCTTCTTTCATTTTGGGGGGGAACTTATTAAATATTGGAAAGACGAGATCCCCGACATCAACCAGTTAAATGGCTGCGGTGAATCGTTACTATATGTTGCGAGCATGCAAGGAAACGTGGATTTTATGGATTTCTTGCTGGAGAGAGGTGCAAACATTCATGCAAGGGATCAGAATGATATTAGCCCATTGATGGTGGCAGTAAAGAATGGGCGGCGTGCGGCGGCGATGAAACTTATCCGGTATGGTGCAGATTTGAGTCCTGGTAGTGACTATGTACAAGTACCAGAATTAGTACTAGGTACACGAGGTATCAATCTAGTGGACGAAATTCTGGCAAGGGATGGCAAAACCGAGTTCACCGAGATAGTTATGGAGGTGGCAGCAGCAAGTATTAATGGGGGTAAAGCTGCCATGGAGGAACTGATTATTAGAAACCCCAACACTAGGATTTCTGAGAATGTCATAGAGGCTGCAGTGAAGAATCCTGAGGATTGTGCCGAGATCATGAGGTTACTACTGAATATCACCCCCCGAGTAAACATTACTGAGGTGGTCATACAGCGCTTAATGGAAAATGGGGCTAATGCTGGGATCATGAATTTGTTAGTAAATAGATATATTGAATTGACAGGTGATAGAAGCATCGAGTCCTTGTTGGGGTTAAAGGATCATACCCCAGAGGAGTTGGACACAGAGGACTTGTCCACTAAACCTCTAGACTCACCCCCGCTCTATACATTTGAGCAATTCAACAATATTACCCCAGAAGAGTGTCTAAGATACTTTGAGGTTTATATCCGCTGCGAAGCATATGCGCTCAACATCTTCTACCCTGGTGATAGTCTCGTGGAACACGCAAGAAACGCTACATTAATGGTACAGAAGCTCCGTAGCATGGGTTGCGGTAAGGAAGCATCACTAGATCTCTCAACAATGTGCCTCTACGATATTGTTATGCTGATTGGTATATTTCATGTAACTCTTTATCACTTTTCACAATGCCAACTAATACCCTTAGATGACTCCTCCTCTATGGGTGATGAAGAGGGTCGGGGCGGCATTGTTGAGGCTATGATGAAAGAGGTAACCAGTATCTATGATCTAGCGAGGCAAACGGGATTGCTCTCGGTCAAATTCGTCAACTCATCGAAAGGGTATAAGAATATTAACCGGTCGCATATATCTTACATCATGAAAAACCGGGTGTTTTGGGGAAGCACACCGGTTGGCTATGCCTTGCAAAAGGTCCTTGAGGAATTTGTTTACAAGCCTGAGATGGAAAGGCCACTGCTGATTATAATCATCACCGATGGAAGGGTAAATTCACAATGTCGGGATTTAGGCACATATGCATGCGCTAAGTAGCTTGTAGTCTGAAGCCAGATCACGGGTTGACCTTGGGGCGGTTATCGAAAAGTGTAAGAGAGAACTGAGCAACAATAGCAGACGCGGCAAGGATGGTATGCCTTATTTCATCTTGAAGGTTTTCCTCTATCGGCTATGAAGTTCTGAGGTTTTTACTAGCGGTTGCCTTTACCTTTTTGCATGTTGGAAGCGACGAGGGAGCAGCGACACTTTTTACAGAGCTTAGAACGACTTATAATGGGGTTAGTCTTTTACGAGGTATGTATCAAGAGATATGGGTATCTTGTATAGAGTTCTACTGAGGGGATACCAGCGGAATATGTGTTTAGGGGGTGCCAACACGAGACCTTAAAATGGACTGTTGTATGTTTTCCTTCTCAACCCAACAGCATCTGATGTGGGAGTATATTATTGAACATGTAATAGATACCAAGGTTACTTCTTGGAGGGACTATCGATCCTGTAAGATTGCTGATCTTTTGGGATTTATGAGGCTTAGCTGACCATCAGTGGATCAACTCTAATGATCAAGAGCATGATGTGCGGAGTGAGTATGAGGATTATGAGGAAGATGAGGAGGATGAGTAGGACAAGTAGATAACGTATTTGATGGTGTAACGGGACACAGCCGGGTAAAAAGAAACTCATTCACATCAAATTAGCTATTAGGACCGCTCTATACCCCCCAAACACCACTGATCCAATTATATAAGCCTATATTTCGAGAGATAGCTTATAGCCAGTAGTACAGAATATGGTATGTTTAGCAGAAGTTACATAATAGGAGCCAAAGCTGGTAAAATATGATGAATGCTTAAGAACTTATTTCTCTCATGAAGGGTAACGATAGGGACTTGGGATAGTGTATATTCCATCTCTACTAGATATGCGGCCTATCACCAAGATCGGGCTTTAATCTAGCCTCTTGAGAGTTTTACACAGTCGGTAAGGAACCTCTAAACCTAACACATGAAGTAATTCCCTAAGGGACATGTTAATTATGATTCATACTCATACTCAGGATATGTAGACATGTATAAAGGGTCCCCATTCCCCATTTACATACTCTCTGAGGTGATGGTCTACTCCCTATAGCGCTCTGGAAAACAGACTTACACAAAGCCCGGAGGCTTTATAGCCTAGGGATTCCCCCTAGGCGCTCTTAGATAGCTATAGAAGAGTCTAGGATTAGAATTAGCATGTTATCACTAGGATGGATATTTGTAAATACACATCAGGAATCTCGCAGCGTTACATCGGAGGCCTCGGAGACCAACAAGGCACGGGATTCCCACGATACTCCAGGCCAGTGTTCGCAACCATACGAGGCCCCGTTAGGGCCCTATATGGGCCCCGTAGTAACTGTAGGACTGGACGGACTATGAGCCATAGTCCACCCCGGGCCACATCCTCCAGGACTACGGGGGACTATAGGGCCCCGCAGGGCCCTATGGGTGTCTGCCAAGAGATATTTTGCATCGTTTTAGGGGGAAAAGTATGTAATATGTGCTAGAAATTACAGCCTAAGCAAGAGTAGGTAGCCCTTTGGTGGCAAATGAACCCTAGCCCTGAGCCCTTGGCGCCCTGTAGGGCCCTATGCAGTCCATAGCCCTCTTTCCTTACCCCTTGGACCTAGTGCTCGTCATGGGGGACTCGGGGCCCCAAAAGAATCGGGGAACCGCGCCAAGAAACCACCCCAAACCGCCCCGTGGGGCGGGCCGGGCCCAAAGTTTGACACGTAACTGCCCCAGCTCCCCATCAGGGCCCGGGGCAGGCCCTGTTGAGTCGTAAAAACACGGGGCCCCAGGTGGAGACCAGGTGGGGGATCAGGCTAACCGGCGTATGAAAAGCCTCATTTGGACCTAATTGGGCCCTAATTGTGGCTTTAATTGAGGGTTTTGATTTAGGCCCCAATTGAAGCCCCCACTAGGGTCCCGTCTATTTATCTCCAAGCCCAATATATTATGCAGTAGCAGGGCCCAATGGGTTCCCCCGCTCTAAAAGAGCAGGGAACTGCTTCAAGGTCCCCCGTGCGGGGAACCGCCCCGGCCGGGGTGGGTTTTCGGGCCAAAATTAGGCCCCGAACCCGTGGCGGGGCGGGTCCATCAGTCTAGGAACCGCTCCGAACTGCCCCAAGATGAACACTATTCTTAACTACAAGATAGAAGCAAATATCCTCAAAGATTTTGTGGTGCATAAAAGAGTGACTTCGGCTGGAACATTGGAAGAGTCAATATGGAATTAGGTGAGGGAGATTGGTCGTGGAGAAGCCGGGAGTGTTCGGTGTCAGAGGGAGCGGAAGCAGGGTGAGTTGAGGGCAGTCAAAGTCTCTCACCTCCCACAACCAAATATGCTTGAGAGACTGTTAGGTTTGGTTCATGCAAAGGAGGTAGGTTTCAACACCTTCTACCTAGATGCCACATACTAATTGTGGATATCCAGTACGATCGTCTTTTCGTAAACTTCTTTGGATGGTATGTTGATAGTAGATCTAGGTATATGTACCTTGTAATGGAGTACATGAAGGAGGGGGACCTAAGTAAATATATGATCGAACAGCACTCCGCAGCAAGAGCAAATGCCAAAGAAGTTATTACTCGGATCTTGAAAGGACTAGAGGTTTTGCACAAAATGCGGATCAACCATGGGGATATCAAACCACAAGTAAAACCCCAATACCCCTACTAGTACACATACTACCGTTGATACTGAAAACGGATTGAACCACAGAGTATCCTTATCGCCTGTCAAGACCCTATTCGGTAAAAAATCGCCGGCTTTGGTATACTACTGCCATCCCGAAGTGATAGGAGTAGTTTCTCTGCACCGCAACCATCTAAAGTTTCCCTCTCACGCTTTAAATATATGGTCATTAGGTGCTCTTGTACACCAACTTTTGACTTTGCAAATACCTTTCACTACTACTTGTAACACAGCCACGGAGGTGATTATAGGGCTCGCCCAGGGACCCGGTCACGATATCCAGTCCCTTCTTGATTACTGTTGAGGCATGATAGGGTTTCCGACACAGGCTTTGCAAGGATCAAATGTAGGTAATGATGGAATCGCTTTTGTCCTGAGTTTATTGGTTCCGTACCCAGAAGATCGACCGACTGCATCCTTTGCTCTGCAGGCTCCGTGGTTAGTGGGGAACAGGTAGGAAATATAGCTGAGAAGTAACCAGAAATATACTAGATTCTATAAGATTTTCTTCGTGTATTTCTTTGTACTGGATTATGTAAAACTGCCCCATAATCCATAGTAGTCCTCCATAGTATTCCACAGTTACTACAGTCGTATACGGCTTTCTATGGCGCACACGGCCATAAAGGTGTACCGGTTTTTTGAGCCCTTACTCTGGGCCAATTAAGTCAGAAAGTCTTGGAGAGACTATTGTTAGTATAATGAAAATCTCTATACTTTTATAGTTCTATAGTATTCATGGTTGTTGTGGAGTTACGAGCTCTTTTTGTATGGGGTTGAGACGTTCTTAGATGTACATTCCTATGATTAGATATATTGTTGAGTTGAATTACTTTACCACACCTTTACCTCACCCAATACTGCACACACACTACAATAATACTTCCCAGTACCTCCTATATCTAAACCACAAATAAATTGCCAGACCAGGGCCAAAAAACGTGGTAGAGTAAGGGAAAAAGAACATATGTCGTCAGAGATACCAGAGGTATCAGCAGTAGTGTTCGTCATGGGGTAGAGGTTTAAATGGGCCGGCCAGGGCTCTAAACTAGACTGGCCCGGCCCGGCCCAATGATTAATTTAGTATGGTGATTGCTGGCCCGGGCCATATAAAAGGTTGCCGGGTCGGCCCATTTAAACCTCTGTCATGGGGGATTCGGGGCCACGAACCAATTGGGGGACCGCGCCAAGAAACCGCCCTGAACCGCCCGATTGCCCCAAGACAAACACTAATTATGTTCTCTTTCGCTAATGGGCGTGGGATGGATATGGGGTGGAGGGGGAGAGTGCGGGAGAAGGAAGAGAGGGCCTGTGGGACACGCCGAGACTTTACTTTTACTGGCATAAAAACTGTGGAAGGGTATCTAACAGAAGTCTTGGCAAGACCGATGGCATTCGATAGTATTTCTCGAGGCTGTATGTACGTATGTATCTCGCTTAACCCCAACCCTGGCGCGGATCATGAACCTCACGGCTAAAGGTATAGTGTATAGATAATAACTATCACATTTAAATCAATGAATAGAAGGTACAAGGGAGTTCACATCTAGCTATATTGCTGTTAAGAGAATAAATATTGTGAATCTAACATCTATCCTCACCTTGTTGTAATAGTGCTGCAAATGTATGGTCCTATATACCATGTTAATGTCTTGTATATGGGCTGCAATAACGGCCTATTCTCTCAGCCAATCTGGGGAAGGTGGTGGGAAGTATATGACCTTGATGCTATGCCTGCTGTTCAGTAGTATCTATCAGACCTAACCGTGCTTTAGGGATTCTCGGGGTGTGCTTGAATGGCAGCAGGTATTCGATTTGGCTCAACGAAAGCTTTAGGAACTGCAAGTATATACCTGGCTGTCTTTCTTGCCATCTGTGTTGTCGGCTACCAAGACAGTCAGTACGCTTTGGGCCACGTAGTAACTGGGTAAAGACCTTCATAATCTCAATTTACCGCTAAAGCTACTGTCCTAAAAGCTTGTAAGGAAAGACTGGAAGGGCAATGATTGAAATGTTAAATTACCCATCTCGTATTAATAATAATCCCTACTCTATACTGTAGTGGGGGTAAAGACCTGAGACCACTGTAGTAAGCTGCTAGTATTAGTAGTGCCCTATACTTGTTGTCCATTTGTTCCACCATCGTCTTACCACTAGTAATCAGCATACGTGTTATGCCACGATATGGAGTTGTGCTTATCACCCATATTTAAACTGTTTCTCTACCCCCTCTTCTCTCTCTTTCTCCACTACTTCCTCTCTCATCGATTTGTGAATCTCTCAGTCTACCTCTTTCTCGGCTCGGACATTTACCTACTTTCATGCTATTCACTGTTTCAACTCTTTCTCCACTCTTCCTGCGTTGGCCTTTCTCATCTTCCTTCATCCGCCAGCCTCTTTTCACCCCCCCTGTTTCCAGTCCTTTGATCACCTTCTCTACTCTTTTTGCCTGCCTTCTCGCCACCCCTCCTTTTCTGCCTCCTCCTCTCGCCTCCTTCCATACCGCTCGACCTTATAACTCATTCTCCACCTTCTTCCGCCTTTCCCTACCCTTCCTCGCGCCACCTCTTCCTCCTCCCCCTCCGCTTGCCTCCTTCCATACCACTCCTTCTTCCACCCCGTCTCCACTTCCTTTCCCATCTTCCCTAACCCTACCTTACCGTCCTCTTTTTTTTACCTCTTTTTATACCATCCCTTTCTTTCCAGTTTCTTCGCTCGCCCCTTCCCCCTTGTTCATAATCAGCTAATCATAGCTACTCCTTAGAAACCCTCAATAATGGATAGGCACTTAAGCAAGGCGTACAGAAGAAGCTTAGAATGTGCCCCGGTCAGGAAGGCTCCACCACGACATGCAATAACTCATCGCGCCGGATTCAATGGCTTGGTACAAGTAAAGATATGGAGGGCCAGTGGCAAGGGCTAGTATGCCCTAAATTGGTGTACTGTATGCACCGTTGAGGATATAGCGGCTGATATAGAGTCAGTTTTCAATAATGAAAGATCGCAATTCGGCAGCATGCAGGATCATCGCCTGCATTCGCTGAATACGGGATTTGTTGGGCTGTTATTCGGTCCCAACAGTGATAGAGACCTGACAGAGATAAGAAAGGTTATAACAACAGCACATGTGGTGGGGGGAGAAGTGTACTTTCATATAGAAAGACCAAAGTACTGGGTATGTATTCCCATATGTCGTGTACTGTATCATTGCTAATCAGCTGCAGTTGTTATTGTTTTTTAGTATAGCACTGGTATTACTAATCATTGCAACTATGATAAGCGTCTGCATTGCAGAGCCACACCCTGGAGTTGTCTCGGCCCTGCAAGGGTTCTTTGGTACACCCCCAAATACAATTCCGGATACGCTCCAACCATATTTTTGCTAATGATGACTAATAGGGAACCTGTTTTCAGGTTTAGTCCAGTTTCTTGTGGCGAACGTTTTCTCAGTGTAAAAGTAATACGAATATCAAATAAAATGGTTATGGTATACTGTCATAACTCGCTTCTCAAATTTTATCCATATCATCTGTATCCAGCTAGTGTGATGCACACTACCTCTTCAATGCCGGACTCCACGGATAACAGCAACCCTGTGATTCAAGCAGAATTCATGGAGTTCATATCCGCATCATCATTATCATATCGTGTAATCAACTTGAGATAAACCAACAATGTAGTCTGATGGAATATTGTGTTTCCCTGTTTGGTTGTACGGGCTGGGCCGTGAGCGAGGCAAGGGACTCCCTGGTGACGCCAAGACATTGGAAGAGGGACTGATTTCATCATTCAGCCCGAGACACATCACCACCTAGTCCACCAGTCCTACCATTATCGTGTATGGTTGTATCTATGGCCCTTACAGTCCTACTAGCCTGCCCTCGGACCTCGCGTGTACTTACGGGCTGGCTACCATAAAACATAACCCAAATGATATCCCACGCACTAGCAAATGCATCCTCCCACGGGAAAACAAAGCAAAACACCGTGAAACAAATTGAAATACTGGGTTGAGAGACTCCTCTCTACATTCTCATAAGTTATAAAATGTATATCGCGTGTGATAATATAACTGCCAACTCTATCCCTACAGATGGGTATGAGAACTCTGCGCGCTAGAAGTAGGGTGGATTGTGGATTTGGTTTCAAAGTGTCAAGACCCATACAAGCCAAGTTTCCTCCAGAAGAACCTCTAGAGTTGACACTATAATAAACAGAGATTTGGTATCAATCTACAAACTAGTTCTATATAGGATTAGGATTCATTTTCCAGAATTACAGGGGAATCCCTTTAGTCATATAGTATGGGAGCGTAAATGTGTCAAAATTCAATTACCCCACACTGTCCTATGCTCAGCCTTGATTAGACTTGGCGCCAACATTCGTGCCCCACGCAGTCTTTAGTCCAATAAAGGTTCGATTTACTAGTAATCCGGAGAAGGTTAGGCACTAGACAGCCCCACCTTTGGTAAATCTAGTGGACTAAATGCTGGAATACTACAGTTTCCGGTAGAATTATTGCGGAAACAGGGGCCTAGCCGAGGTGGCGTGCAGGGATTATGAGACAGTGGCGAATATCAAATTCTATCGAGTACTCTAGAGTCTACATGCTTCTACCAGCGGGTGTGACCCCCATTGGCAGCAATAACAGCTTGGATACGGTCAGGCATATTATCTACATATTTTAAGATTTCCTCCTCAGTTATGCGGTCCCACTGCTCCAAAAGTGCTATTCTGACCTCAGTTTTATCTCGGGGTCTTGGGTTTCTGGTGTTTAATCTATCTTTAAGAAGACTCCAAATATTATCTATAGGATTAAGATCTGGAGAAGGAGGCCAGTCTAAAGTAGGGATTTGGTAGTGAGCTCTGTAAGCCTAAAAACCATTAGCCGGGACTTTTTGCCGAGAGTTTCCGCCAAGAGTTTCCGGGAGTTTTTATAGAAACATACTTTAGTTAAATTGGCACGGTGCGCAGATGCTCCATCTTCCATAAGCCAAAGCCACTGATTATTTGCTTGACTTTCTCAATACCAGAAGGGCTAGATTACTGGTGTAAGAATATGATTCACATATGTGTGTCCTGTAATAGTCCCCAACTATCTCGCTCCCATAGAAGAATAGTTTTTTTTCCACCTGCACCCAAAATCCCACCCTGAATCATTACTGAGTCTTCTTTTTTAAACTTCGGAGCTATACAATAATCAAACCACTCTTCTTCTACTTGTAATAAACCTGATACCTGAAAAGGAACGGCAGGTAACAATAGGAAGGCAGTAAGTGGAATTACTGTAGAAAGGTGGAGAAGATACTAGGCGGAACTAGTATGTCACACTGGAAGGTACAGAGCAGAAGGTGTACAAGGTAGGTATGGTAGTAACAATAAGTTGTTGCATAAAGAAATAACTAACTAGCTAAAAACTGGCTCTTATATATTTTTTGCTGGACCCTGATGACATATACTTAATACGTAGACACTTGCGTAATGAACCAACGTGAAACTAATACAAAACTAGAAGATCCTGATGACGTGGACAATAGTACAGGTTATCCAAACATGAAACTTATAAAGCTGACGCATTTAGTGAGGCAGACTCTTACTTAACCAATGAGATAGAAACATAATATAATACTAGGATTAAAATCTAGGGAAACAACATAGGAAAATAGGGTTCTTGACACTACTACACGAATAACATAAATTTTTTGCCAAATTCCATCAATTCAAATATAACTTTCAGCTGTCCAAATGATTTTCCTTTAATTTTCTTTAGTTCAACATTGGTGTGCCAGTGCAAATTGAAGATGTTTTCCTTGTTTAATATTGTTTAAAAATAGTTTTTTGCATGCAATTCGGCAATGATAACCTTGTTTTACAAACACAATACAAAGAGTTTTCTTTAAAACATTAATCTCAAGGTCTCATGCAACTTCAACTAAAGGTTTCTGGTGATTCTTAGCGTTTGATGTAGTGGTAAACACAAGTCAGCGCCAAGTAGAGGTATTAATTTTTATTTTACAGCCACACCAGTCCCTTCTTTGTAGAGTTGCAGAACCACCTGTCATGGTGTAATCTGATGAGTCAGGAATAAGTAAGGAACAAATTGGAAAATTGGGTTAAATGTGAGTTGTGCGGTTGACTCATAGATAGTGAGGAGTATGAATAAATCAGTATGGGTCAACGGGTTGACTCATGGGAAGATAAGAGATCGGGTTAGATTGTAATCAACTTTGCTTGGCTGTTGTGTGAAGAATTAGTATATAAGTAGATAGTCCCGCCCGTGGTAGTTAGTTCTCCACGCAGCCTTCTATTGGTTCTTTTATGTACACTGATATTGTTTTGTCCCATCATGAGACTTCCCTCCTGATCTTTTACTTTGTAGCTGGTATTCCTGCGGATAGTAAGATCCTACAAAGGATTGGAACATTGGGTTCTGAACCTTGGTTACTGTTACCATTTACCGTTATCGCCGACCGTGATACCACCACATATTTGCCCTACTGTTGATATAGCAAGGCCTTGATCCTGCGCAATCCGCTGCAAAGTCCAGCCTGCATGCCGCAGAGCTTGCACATAAATGCGCTTCCTGTAGGTAACATCTTCAGTTCTCACAGAAACCATTGCGTTCGGGTATGATCTCTCACTCATCTACCTTCTCGCTCTCTTTATCCCCCTCCCCCCTTCCCCTTCTCTCCCCGAAGTCCCCCCCCCCCCCCCCGAAGTCTCCCAAAACCTTCGTTGCCTCCTGGAGGTCTCGGTCACCCAATAGGAACACCCACCACTTCAGTGGCGACTATAGCGCTCGCTAAACCCTGTTTCCGCAATAATTTACCGGAAATTGTACAGTGCTCCGTTTTTTGCCGCGTGACCAAAGCGCAGTATCAGTTAGATTCTGCGTTTGTGCAGGGGTCAGGAGCGATAAGCACCCTTCTTATCAAGAGCCTGTCGGAAGTATATTTGCTGTATAATTTAAGATTTAGAGTGCTTACGATACATACGATAGTTATTGTGAATGGAAAGCTGTATGTCAATGATGAACCATTCTGGGAAAACCTACTAGTACCTGATGGTGAATATAAAGTTGCATATCGTAGGTGTATTCTGCCATGAGGACTGCTGCAGTACTAACACTCACGGAAATCTAGTTCGCCGAAGCTTCTGGCGCCAGAACCCCCTTGTCTGGCTTTGGGACAAGTATTTCTAGACCCCACTTATCGACTATGAAGATATTCCTAGTCACTCGCCGCGCTATAAAACCGAAAATGAATATGCTCGGCTTGAACAATCAGTTGACCTACCTCAAGGAGACAACAGCTCTACCAACAAGAAGAGATACTATCGTGAGAAGGGCGTCAGGAGCGAGAGTCACTACTTTTCCGCGCTCAGGGAGGGTAGGTTTATCGATGCCCAGAGAATGCTATTGTTTAATAGCTTTTGAACAATGGCTATATAGCTAGGCTAAGATGCATACGAGATTTTGCTTGTCCATATACTTGCTCGATATTATCATGACTTGTATCTGCCCTGATAATGGGTCTAGTTGCAATTTTTAGGGTCAGTTTTTAGAATATATTCTATGACTAGCAAAAATTACAGGGGTTTACTATTTACGCATCACTATCACGGTAAAAAATAAAGTGTTTCGTCTTAATGACGTATTAACTAGCACGCTATTTCCGGGAGTATTAGAGCACCCCGTCTATGGTGATACATATAAGCCGTTTTTGAAAAGTATTGTAATGAGATATGGGAGGCATTCAGAATTCTTCGCATACATCGGGGGACCTACGTACGTTTGCAAGAAACTCTTCAAGTGCAGCCATGCTATCGATTACCCATCACAAATTGACCAGGGTTACGATAGAGCCTTTTTATGGTCTATCGCACTTCACTTAGTGTCTAGGTGCTGCTGGGATCTAGTCGGTCACTGTTCAGAGACCTAGCTAGAACACCTCGGGTGGTGCCCCCAATTTGCGGAGGTTAGGGGCAAAATGCAGTATAGGGAGTCTGCAAAGCGTATAGGTATGGTGATCCAAAACTACCCAATTTCTGGGCCCCGAATTCCCTCATAACAGCACTAGATTTGAGTAAGCTCATAATTTAGACTAAATATATAAAGCACTATTCTTCCCAATCACCTATATACTTTGTATTCATATATCCGCTCTCCTAGTTACTTTAGTTACTACGAATTGACTACAAAACTCCACGCTACTTTCGCACAGCCTATATATTTATTCGAGTGATGCCGAGTGATGCAATATGAGAATTATTTTCTCATGTAATCTATTAAGTATGTTCAGTCTTCGAGTTATGATCATACTATTAATTGCACTTCACAGCATAATAACACAAAATTGAAATACAGAAATTCTCTAACAGATTCCTTTCAAAACATACTCGAGCGTACCTAGTTGAGTTAATACCCCATACTTCACTATACGTACAAAATAAATAGAACTTCAAATAAAGAATGGTTCAATGGCTAGCCTAAGCTAGCCGTGGGAAAATCGGATATCCTTTAGACCAGTAATGATAGCGTAATATTTGGAGAGTACGCGCATGGGCTTATCCCAGAGTGGAGAGAAAACATTGTGCTGTCTGTTGGATAAAGATTTCTTACACATGCAGCTGAGAATAAGTCATGTAGGTAAATAATATTAAAGATTTCTCCGGAGGTAGTACATTCACAAAAGGCTTTTACCAAGAAGCTAATGAAATATCTTCTATAACTACATATTCACTCGGGACATCACTCCCGCCCACCCGCACCTCAGTCGTATAAGTGAGACACTCTATTCAATAGGTAAAGGAATATTTCCCTCCATTCTGCAATAAGCCTATGGGCGTACTCGCCGGATACTATGGTATTTGTATTTTGCATCGACTAAGTATATTTAACCAGGTGGTTTCAAAAGTTTGTTTTAATACATTGTATCAAATAGCTGACACAGGTACAAGGAGGTTTTGAGTATGTGATGTAGGAGACCGGTCTTTAGGCAGCTCCTAGCCAGCAATCGACTCGTCTCCTCTCTTGATTACTTCAGTTTTGTTGTAATAGTGGAGAGAAAAAGGCATAGATTGATTGCCTAAAGGACTAGCAGGCAAGCACGCAAGATATCTCTAAGAGAAGCCCTAACCCTGTGTCTCACATCTAGATCCTCAAACATAGAGGTCGGTGAGGGATCACATGATATACCACGTGATAGCTAATAGAAGCAAATCCTACAACAAGTTTGCGGTTTTCGGGAGCGAGTGAGATTTCGTGATTGGCGCGCCGCCTTTACTTCTCTCTCCAATTAAATATATTATAAACCGGAACTAGCTTTGGCGTCTCATTCATCACAGAGTAAGCCCTCTGAACAGGGGCGCAATGCTCTGACCGACATCTTGGATGAAATTGTGAGTGAACGGATGGGAGTAGGAAAGATTCTTCAACGTTAATACTACACACAAACAGTACGAATCGATAGAGGGATTAAAAAAAGGATTATTCGAAGGAATAAGCTAGGTATAGGTGAGTTAATAAGCCATCTTATATTGGGTGTTCTCTTGGGGGTTGTAGCATAGCAAGCAGAAGGTGTTATGACTTCCTGAGCGTGTCCTTTGGCCAGAAAAGATTCGGAAGTTCCCGGAAAAAAAGAGCTTATTTATTCAGCTTTCAAAGATTTTTTTGTTCTAGTGATGGAAGGTATAAGGGGGTATTGGTGGCACTATTGATGGTTGTTACATTTTGCCTGGAATTCACGCCACGTATGGTGTAAAATCACGTTCTTCCACTCCATGAGATAATCGCTCCGAGAAGTTTGCCGCAGGAAAAACCACGGCCCATAGTCCATCCCGCCTAACGACACCGTAAGGAAACAACCAAACTACGTCATCAGTCATGGTTACTCCACCAACAACTCTAAAAGCTACTACGTTTGGGCAAGAGGGGTTCAATACTCTCTCTAAGAAAGATAAAGAATACTTTGGGGGGATTAGGGCCATTGAATATAATCCTATCAGAGGTGGAATCTTGGAAGTTTCCAAGAAGCAAAAGGACATCTGCGAACAGAAAGATCAGAAGTTCACCTGGGGAGAGGATGAATATCGCTCTAGTGACGTCACTAAGAAGCTGATTTCATGGGCTGAAACGTTTATCAAAGTTGGTGATACGATTGTGCAATATGATTATGTGCCCGCTGCTTTTCCCTTCAGCGGCAGTACGGTTTATTCTACAGGTTCGTAAAATCTTTCCCCTTTCTAGTTGAAACTAATTTTCATCCAGGATAGGTCGCGGTCAATCGTATCCAGGCTATTGGAGCCGTTTTTCTGGGAGTGGAACGGATTGCCAACTTTATTATAAAGACTGAGGTGTACGAAGTACTCTATTTCAGCGGGGATACCAAGCCTGAAATGCGAGATACTGTCAAGAAAGAATTGGTCCATCTGTATGCCGATATCATTGTTCCCATATACAGAGGGGCAAAAAGCGGTGTACAGCTCCTTCCCGAGACTCTCAAATTTCATTATTTCGTCTAGGCGGGGTGCTAAAAGTTCGCACCTTTACGGCTCTTTGAACTTTAATAGTACATAAGGATGCTGTAGGACTATGATATAGAGGGTTTCTTCTTTAACACTGCATGCATATAGAGCCTGTAGTTAGGGCTCTCATGGGTCTAGGTATAATCGGGGGTTGATTTCGTGCCATCCCATTGCTTTTTTTCTTTGTGGGGCGGAGATCGGGGAGGTAGCGAACTCAAAACCCTACAGACTCCGTTGGATGCGGCTCTGCGGGTATTGCCGCACCATCCAGTTCTGAAACACCGCGGGTCTCATGCAGGGAGCAGATCTACGCCGTATATATTTCAGCCTCATGTCATGTTTCAGTTAGTACTTGCGGGAGAGAAACACTTACCGTGAACTCAACTAGTTCATCTGGAGGTAATAATGTTAATGAAATTCACCCAAATTAGTACGACCGATTGCATTTGAACATAGGAAACTTTCGTACCCATATATCCATTCCTGCTGTACTAACTCTACTAGCCCTTCCCCTCACTCAGATATGATTTTCGTATATAACTACGAATGTCGTTTCATGGGGCATATAATAACATATATACTTTCACGCATAAAATGATTCTTTAGACTAAATTAGAAATAGTTTCGCTACTACATCTAATCATACTTTTTATATTCTAGGAAATACTCCATACTACGCTTGATAAACCTAATGAAATAGTTTCAGAACAGGTATTTTTCACTTGCCGTCAACGTTCAATAGTAGCAATTAATACAGGAACCCCCTAGGTCTATCTCTAATTACTCATTGTAGAGTATATTACACCATTCTCATAGTCGACTGTTACCGGTCGTATTCCCCACACATCAGACACTTGAAGCGACGAGACTTAGTGTAGTAATACCTAAACACGACTTCCGACGAATAGTCCGATAAGCAAATTTCTAAAATAGCTATGTTCTGGACCTTGCCTACTGTATTACTGATTGAGTAAGGTAGAATACGCGACCGTACACCTAAGATAGTATTTGTATTGGACTGGTATTCTCATAGTGTTATGTATTGTATTTAGCTTGGCTATCTCAAGGACACGAGTCATCGTGTATGTTATGTACCTGAGTAAGAATTAGTATCCATGAGTCGCATAATGAAAGTAAAGCGAGTCCCATCTTCGGCGGTGATACATATAAAAGTAATGGAGGGGGATCACTTCTGCGCTAGTTCAGTTCACGGGGGTGTGGTTGCATTATTGTCTGTAAAACAGGATCGGATTGATGAGGTCAATTCGCAGTAGAATAACAAACTAGGAGAGAATCTCGCCAGAGAGGGCATGAGCTCTATATATATGTGAGAATATCAACGCGGAGATTGGTAGGGAAACCCTAACCCTACAGGTTCACTCTTGCCATCGGCTTACTAATAAACGCCATAGTCACGTTCTCTTTTCCTCCAAACAATTTATTATTTCTAGGCACAAAATGGTGGCATGCAGTTCTGAATTATGACTCCTCCGTCGCCAGGTGCGAATATCTGTATTATAAATAGACCAAGCCCATTGAGACACGCCATTACAATGTTGTCTTGGCAGTCATTTACGAGTGATATTTCATGTAGAGTGGAACAGTCCTAGTGGTATGAAATATAAATCTGGTATTACTTAGAACGTGGCAATAGTTCCACACCCATCGTATATTACACCTTAACTGTTTTTGAGACCTTTAGTATTATACAGCGGGCTCCAAACTCACTGTGTATCACTTTGTCAATTATATATATATATTGAGGTGCTTGTATTGTCGGAATGGGATAGGGCGAACTCGCTCACTAAGCTGTCCCTACCTCCCATGGCTCTCATGGCTTACTCAAAACCCCTCGAGGCCCTTGAAACCCTACAGAGTTGTATCAATATCTTTTTTCTTTTGTTTCCGCCTCCATTCGGCTATTCATTATTAAATACCCTGTGAGAAAACCCCTTCAGACGACTCAGCTAAAACACGGTGATAGAGTTGTAGGCATTTTGGACGATCCATAATAGCTCTCAGTCCTGGTCCGTTGCTAGCATGTCGACTTCTCTTCCTCTGGCTCAATTGATACTCTGGAGTGTAAAGATAATGGAAGCGACGGAGATCATGCATTCCTAGTGTCAACCGAGGTGCTTGTTCTTTATTCTAGTAGAACCTTTCGATTGCGAACTACGATCTGTCAAGAACTCAATGTATATAGACCATGGCCCTCGAAGTGCACATTCATAGGGCAGCGTAGTATTTGATAGACCATTTGTGCCACTAGCCACTATAGGGGTTGATAAAGACAAAAGGTTGAAGAATTGAATATTTGGTAACAAAGGGCCAATGAGAATGGGCAAGGGTTAGGGATCTACATATGTCTTCGGGACGCATCGTACCCCGCTTTCCCTATCTGTAACAAACTAGCAAAACATGAGCGCTGAAATTCCACAAAGTTGTCCGCCGGATAAGTACCTCACTCAACGCCACCTGCAAGAGTTATTCGATGGTAAACAGACTATTCGCTCCTCGGTTGGGACTAATGCTGACAGGGACCCCCGGGCTTAGATTTTACCACCTCGTTAACCACCTCTCGTCCTGCGGCCTCGATTTTCTCGTCACTTGTTACAAGTGTTGGTACCTCTACCCGGTAAAGACTGCTAGTAACAATTTATAGATCCGCTATGTGTATACCAGGGCACTACTCAAGGCCGGGAAAGAATGTGCAGAGGAGATCAAAAAATATGCGCAGGACCAAGGCGGTGCGAATGGCAAGCCGAAAGAGGAGGCCGGACGTGTACATGAGTGCTGCTCATGTATCCTTAAAAGGGCCCCTAACCCGATGCCAGCAGGAACCTCTACTATTACGGAGGTAGTTGAAGGGGTTGGTAGCGTGATTACAGCATGGCCGGTATGACTAGTGCCTATGGTTTCGGTGTATTACGCTAACAGGTTAAAGGCGAAACTATTCACACTCTACATTTTCAGCAGTGACGACTACGGGCGGCGCGATTGGATTGATTGGAGTAGCACCCCAGAGTTTAGAGCAGGAGAGAAGTGGGACATACGTATGGAATTCAAAGCCTTCAAGTACCAAGAACCTGGGATGGTCAACCTCCTTGTGCTCTATGAGAGTTACTCAGAAGATATTTTTATGACTCAGGATGAATGTTGGGAGGGTTGGGGTGATCCAGGGGAGTCATGGACATTGCTTATTGACTTCTGGGCCTTTGATAAACCTCTACCCGGAACTCAGGTGGTATGGGTTGGTTACCTGGATGGCAGTAGCGGTAGCATCTTGGCAAAGGGAGACTATGGAAACAGTGTAGGGGATTGGATACCTAGATTTCCGTTTTGGGTACCAATCTAATACCAAATAGCTCCCTTCTTGATCTCAGTTATATTATGTAAAGCTGAAATAGAAAGCTATTCGTTCGGCGGTTCCAACCACCCTACCTGATATGGAAGCATGAAACTTGGTGTTAATCTCTACAGTTTTCGGTGATGTATTATATATAATGCGACTTTTGGGTATCAACCTGACACTTAATCGTATGAGTAGTTTGATTTTTCTATGTGGAGTCTAATGAACTTCTAAAATCTATTATACACCAAAATATGCTATCCATCAGATATTGATGGCAATGAAGCTATATGCATCGAAGGCTCTACCCATATACTTCACAGTCATGCGGGCTAGCTGTGGTTAATCCCTGCTCAGTTTCCTCTACTGATATCACAGCTCCGAACTATCCGGCTGAGTCTAGTTTTAGATCTAGGTAGAGTTCTATGAAACTCAATTACCATACACGCAATGAAGGTAATCGTGACATTGATTATAACGGTATAAGTAGAGTAGTCATATACGGTTTATCTGTATTGGAAAGGATAGAAACACGGTGGATCTCCGCAATGTGTTTGTATTCTGATGGGTAGTTGAAGTCATTTTATACAGATATCACTTTGGTAGGTACTGATAGATCGGACACCCCAAGAAACGTCTGACAGTTATCAGATAATGTTTGTATCTATTCTGGCCATGGCTCAGTAAGATTTGTTACCTAGCTAAGGACGGGGAACGTAACATACAATCCTAATATTGTAAGAGAAATAGCAAGCTCTTTAAACTCGAGGGTAGTAATAAAACTATCCTTACTTCTGCCAACTCAATAGAACTTTACTACGTTCCTTGTTTTCTCTATACATGTGTGTGGTTTTAGCCGTATTATGGCTGCGGAGGACGGAAACTGCCATCACTGGCGGAATACCACATCAATGCCATACCAAAAATACCCAGATTCCTGTACTATAGCTATGTTATAGCAAGTATAGTGTTATTAATAGTTAAATGAGCTATGCTATCTCACTCACGTTATGAATCTATTATCATTATGATGGTATCTCACTCGGTAGTAGGGTTAGGGTTTCCCTGTCCCAAGTGGCTACCGGCATCCAGAAGTGTAAACAAGATATAAAGGCATAGTCCCCATCCTAAGGAAAGCAAGTACATAGACTTGTAGTTTTAAAACCAACCCCCACAATCATAGCCAATTACCAAATGCAAGGCTTCGTTCTATTCATCTATGACTTCCGAGGTGTCCTTGGGCAAGATAGTATAGCGGGTGAAATATACTATTTAAACAATTGTATCCTCCAGAGTTCCGGTCAAAGAGAGAACTAAGGTTGTCAGATATTTTCGATCAACAGTTCCTCTAAAGGGGGACCCCATGTAGCTTCTAAGCATATAGTGTAACTACTAAGTTTTCCTAGAATCTCTTTGTAAACCTTTACCGTATATCACATGAAGATTTCTCTTTGAGAGAGGGCCAATTGCCGGGGGCGAGGGTTAGGCGACTAATCTTAGTCATTCATTCATTTAGTGAAAATATTTATATCCATCATACCCCGCTTTCTCCAACTCCAACACTCAATCCGCACAATATGTCTGCACAAGTTCCGCACAGTTGCCCGCCCGATAGATACATCACCAAAGACCATCTAAAAGAGCTATTTGATGGTATGTGGACTATCTATTCGTTTGCTTTTCATACTGACTCCCGGGCTTAGATTTTCATTATACGATAACCACCGGCCGCTTACCAGCTGCGATGTTCTCATCGCTTGTTACGAGTGTTTGTATCCTTCCCCTGTATAGAATATTGCTAAGAGTTACTAGATCCGCCATGTACAGCCGTGTCCAACAAATTCCCGGAGCCCCCGGCACAGCAACGGCAAACCCACAAACCTCAGCGCGACAAATACTGAGAATACATTTGGAGACAAAAGAGATTACTCTAAGGAACATAAATGTATAAAAAAAAGTCTAAGAAAACTATCCCTTTACCTCACCAAGTGATGTATATGGTCCCCGCCAAGTCCTGTCAGCTAATACCTTTCTTTAGGGGACCTTTATAGTTGTTTGTATATCACAGGAAATGATCCCCACTGCTCTAGAAACTACATGTATATGTATTTAGACACAGCTATGCATCAGTATGAGTTCATGGGAGCTGCTGGGTCTCAACAAATACCACCAGTAGGCCAATTGGCCTACTGGGAAAGGACTCAGACAACTGATAATAGCCTTGGCACAGGGACGAACCAGGAGGCCCCTGGTTCGATTCCCTGGGGAGTAGTTTACTAGCTAGGCGGTGAATAAACTCTTTTGCTACTACTATGGGCGGGGGGGGGGCTCCGGGAATTTGTTGGACACGGCTGTATATACTAAGGTGATACTTGAGGCCGAACAAGAATGCATTGAAGATCTCAAGAATTCTGTGCAGAAACAAGGCAGTTTGAAAGAAAAGCCGGAAGCGGAGACCGAACGAACACATGAGTGCTGTCCATGCAGACTTATTTAAGTATCTGCACCAAAGCTTGAAGAAATTCCCGATACCGTTAAGCCGGTAGATGGTACCGTGGGGGTGGTGGAGATAGCTGGCAGCGTGGCTCAGGGATGGCCGGTATGGTTGATACCCACATCCTCTATGATCTACGCTAACAACCTAAGGCAAATGCATTCGAACTTATATCTTTAGCAATAATAAGCACTTCCGGCGCGATTGGGCTAGCTGGGAAAGTACCTTCGTTGACACAGACAGGCAAGTATGGGATCTACGGATGAGTTCCAAGGTCTTCAAATACGAAGAACCGGGTATGAAACGGGTTTTTGTTATGAAGTCAGGTAAGTAAAGTCCTCCCGGTCATATGGTGCTGAAGAGGGAATATTCGAACTATGACACATCCGAATATCATATGGAGTTTTGGGCCCTGTAGGGCCCTATAGGTGACTGTAGGCATATATAGGCATTTATAGATATTTATAAGGCGTATGATCCAGTGTGATCAGTGGTTTGGACTATTAGAAAAGACTGTCCAGGGCCAAGTAGTATTAGTATTTGCCAAATATAGTGGAGAGAAAACCACAACCCTGAACCCGGGATCCCAGATTTCTGGGTTAGGGTTACAGCCTGCTATATTAGATTTTAGTACCGGGCCCTATAAGGGGCCATAGTTCGTAGTCCTGCTGTCACCAGCCCTAGGGCGACCCGCAGAATCTATTAGGACGGACTAAAGACCATAGGGCGTTCAGTCCTGAGGTCTAGAACAGACAGACTGCCCCATTCCGATTACTGGTTCTTATAGGTATTGGATGTATAGAATGGCACAATTATACTGACATAGTACTATGGCTAAATATCCTTTAGGGATATCTATTCATGCGGAACATAGGCAACGAGGGAGTCACTAGTATAGTAGTTGAATTATAACTGAAGATGGTTTTTGAATTCGAGGTCGTGGCATACATAATATCAAACTCTTACAAGAGGAAATAGGAAAATGATGAAAGAGCAGAAAGGAAATCATGTCACACGACCCATTCTTCAGTGGCCCGATGACTTGAAGATATACACCAGAATCACACTATAATAACGAATACAATATAAAGTCATGAATATCACCCCGACAAAAAGAAATAGGGTGTATGCGTAGACAAGAAAGGCTATTCCGACAACGCAAGTTACCAACCAAAATAATAAATTGAAGAAATATATCACAAAAGCTGTATAGACCTCTGCATCAAGCCCCGGTATGAATATAGCACGCCCACTTAATTGGCTGTCTCAGATTCTGATCTCGTAGTCTTTTGACAGCGTGATGAAATGAAATGCTAACCTGCCTATGACCTTCCTTGCCTCCGCTAAATAGTAATCTATAAAATTGGATTGCTACTTGCCGACAAGCGATGTCATTTGATACCCACTGGGTGGCTAGGACGTGACTAAACCCTGCAAGCTGAAATGCACTAGCGATATAAATACATTCGTCTCCAAGATTTGAGGAGTTATCTGCCGTAGAGCAAGCTGAAAGGTATGCGATTTGGGCATTTTCGATGTTTGTGGTGGATATAGTTTCAACTGTAAGTTTGTCAAGAGTACCTTCCTCCGTATTATCGTCTTTGCGAAGGATCAAATGGCTTTGCGAAGGGCTGTAGCGGTTGGATACACCATGGCAGGCGAAATGAACTGCATCGCAGGAAGGAAGTTGCTTAAGAACACCATCTGCACTTGGGCAGTTCAGAGATACCGTACTTGTCCTTCCCTCCACAGCGCTTATGATCCCTTGAACTTCTTCTACTACACTCTTAAGCTGACCGGGCCTCTTGGGGGCCTTCGAACCCCGGTTATTCTCTCCAGGGGTGGTAGGCATAGCGACTAGTAGAAGGCGAGAATCTGGATTACTTAATATTTTAAGTTCTCTGCGCCTTGCAAATGATAGCGACTTCATCGTTGGGATGTAAGATGAGATGACTCGACTCATGGTATTGCGCGTAGACCCAGGGGAATGATCACCGGCAGCATGAAACGGAGCCATAGCAAGGACTCCTACACCAATCCACCATATACGAGGTAAATCTCCATGAGACTTTTCTAAAGTTAGTGAATCGAGGACAGGCTCAACTGCGGCTTCCCATAGCCACAAAAGCAGTTCTTCCATTCTCTCATTTCGCTGCTGGTATGTAGACCGCGTCCCATGTACAAGTGTGGGAATCTCAGACATCTGCCCCTTCACATAGTCATAATCTATTTTTGACAATCTAAGAGACCTTATATCTGTACTGGTAACGATGATGGCATCGGTTCGGAGTGCTGTACAGTTGAAAATAATGATTGGGCCTTCACTAGCCATGGCCATAAGATCACGAGAGCGAGGGGGAAGCTGAAACCCTTCGAAGCCGGGTAATCCCCGGATGTTGCTTAATACGTCCTCCATTTGATAAACTGCTTGCTCTCGTCGGCGTCGACTTTGCTCGTAGCTCGATTTCTGTGTAACCCAGCTGTGGCCTACACTGGGAAGAGTACAGTCGACTAGGATTGGCGCGTCTATTTCTTTGCGTAGTCGATCAAATTTGGTAAAATTTTCTGGGTACATCAGTTTTAACTTCGGGAGATCCGTGTCACTCCGACAGTCAATAATCAAGCCTGTAATTATACCCCGGCCAAACTCTAGTATTCTGAGGCAGAACATCGCCTCCTCTCCTCCCTGCAGAGCAAGAGATACGACCTCTGCTGCAAGTCCTGCAAATACGGACAAACGGCTCTCCTGATCGCTTCGCCCCAAAGACCGCCTACTTAGTTGTGGAAGCATCCTAACAGCATCTTGTAAAATCGAGCTTTTTTCTTGAAACATTCCCTTTAAATCGAGAATCCGAGAGACAGCAAGGGCAGCTTTGAAGCGATCCGTAGGCGGAGATAGATGGCAGTGCCAGGCTTCATAGCTAATATGCAGAGCGTGGTAAAAGTCTTCTGTAGCATTTGTCTTCAGATAGCGTAGTAATACTCCACTGGAGTGACCAATAAGGAATTCTGCTCGGCGTGCATGACCTCGAGGTGTTAGTGCTACTGACTCTTCGCCATACTTTATAGCATCGTCTAGGTCCTGTAGGTCTCCCAACTCCATATATCTTCTCTGAAGCACGACTACTAAACCGCAGAGTACTAAATTCCGGTGGACGCTATCTCTAGGAAGCCTTTCTGTTGCCTCCTTGCAACATTTTATGGCTAGGTGAAGGTCCTCGATAGCTTGGTGCCGATCATATCTAATGAGTGCAATTGAGGCCAAGTTTTGACATGCAGAGGGATAACTGTTGCTTGATGGGTCAGGATGGGCAGAAATTTGACTACACTCCATAGCTTCATGGACTGCAAGCTTGCCACACTCCATAGCTTCGTCAAGATCTTCTCGTAGGCCCAGGCGATGATACCTCTCTTTTAGTGCTGCTGTTAGGGTACTGAGTATTATGGCCCTGTGCACAGCCTTCTTAGGGCTGAGTTCCTTTGCCTCTCGCCCAAATCTTACCGCTTGGTCTAAGTCATCGAGAGCCCCGAGCCTGTCATATCTCCTGACAAAATGCGCACTCAAATTAGCTAGAAGTGTAGGAGGAGGCGAATTGTTCTGAGGCGTTAGTGCAAGTGATTTCTCCAGGTACAGAATCGATTCTTCGAGGTCGCTTGGTTCTCCGCACCGCTCATACCGGTATTGTATCATAGCTCCGAGATTGCTCAACTGTTGTGCGAGATCATCCTGACCAGGGGGCGCCATCTCTACTCCCTTCTTAGCCAACTCAATACCCTCATCAAGTATCTTAATATCTCCTGAACGATAGTATCTAAAATGCATAGCTAAACCGTGATTTCCCAGCGCACGAGAAAGCTCAGAAGCGTCTAATCTAGAATTTGCAGAAACCTCCTTGAAAATCCTAGTGCTCTGCTCTAGATCCCGTGCGTCTCCAAGTTGGCTGCACCTATCACTATACATACCGCCAAGGTCATTCAACAGATGTATTCGCCTTGGGTCGTCCTCGGCTATTCTGACTGTGACTTCTTCCGCTCGATTAATAGCTTCCTGCAGGGTGTCTGGGCTGGGGAATTTCTTATATCTCACACCAAGATAGTATGCCAGGAGGCCTAGATACTTTTCGTGTTGGGGAGACTCCTGGGGAGTTGTCATTACTGCTTCTTCCAATTTTTTGGTGGCCTGCTCAATATCCTCTATGTTTTCAAAGTGCTTATATCTCGCAAAGAGTATAGAGCCCAAACACTCAAGTTGTTCAGGACGATCCTCATGATCTAGTGGAGTGCAGTCTAGAGCCTTTGACCCGCAGTACAGGGCTTGTTCAATGTCCTCCGGTAATCCCGACTTTTCATACCTTTTTAAAACTAGCTCCGCCAGCTGTATAAGCCAATGCGCCATGCCAAGATGACCTGGAGATATCTCCGAGATAACTCCTTCCCCTGCTTTAATCGCTTCCACTAAGTCATCCTCAGCGCCTAAGTATTCATACCTCTCCCCCATCGATTCCATTAGACTCATAAGTGCTATGGGTCGATGTGGATCACCTGGAACTGTTGCTGCCAATGCCTCCCGGGCTAGGTGAACGGCCTGATCGAGGTCATCTTGTCGATGAAACTGCCGGTGTTTAGTTAAAAGCATTCTGCTAGATAGATATAGGCGCTCTGCATAATTTGGGTGGTCTAGCGCAGTTGCCTTAGCGGAATTGAGGATGAGTCTTAGAGCTTGATCAAGATCTTCCACCCTTTCCGATGTTTTATATCTATCATAGAACATCTGCCCAAGAGCTGATGCGATGTTTTGATGGTCCGGACCCTCACAGGATTTTACCATGAGTAGCTTTTGGGTGTTGGAGATGGCTTTATCGAGGTCTTCCAAAGATCCTGATAATTGATAACTTTTGAAGTAGGTACTTCCGATGGTTTCGGCACAGAGTGTGGTCAAATCTTCGAGTTCCTTCAATTTATCGGGGTCATCGGGGGAGATTTCTACACGCACTGCTTCGGCTACCTCTAGTAGCCGCGTAAGAACCTCCGGTGATTCGGTTTGTTCATATCTGGTACTCATCATTCTAGCAAGATTTTTCAGAGTTATCGTCCGGCAAGCATACTTAGAGGGCATGATATTCATTGCCCTTTCCGTGATTTCAATTGCCTCCTCAACGTCGCTAGCTAGACCAGATTGCTGATATCTTCTCCACACCTTAACCCCAAGGGTAGCTAACAGTGCTGCTTCCTCTGGGTCACCTTGAGGTAGTTGTTTGAGGCATTCGTTAAGGCACTCAATCTCCTTCTGAAGGTTTTCCATACTCTCTACCCAGTTGGATGCATCCCCCAAGAGTGTAATCATCGTAGAATGGCCAACCAGGCGTAACTCTGGTGAGGGAGCCGAGAGGATAATCTGCTCCGAGAGGAGTATGGCACGTTCTAGAAGAGTATTATCGCCAGTTGCTCTATATCCTTCATACAAGCTTTCAAGTTCCCGACAATCATTATACCATAAGCTTTGAGGGTGTTAGCATTGGTTTCCCTTACTCTGGGGGTGAGATTTAGCACTCACTTGGTCCGACCTTTATCCGCTAATTGAGACTTACAGACGCTATTAAGGACACTATTGAGGACTTCTTTTACCTCTTTATCTTGAAGAAGTATCTCCATAAATGTTGATGCAGCATCCTCCGGTTCCCCTCCTGTCGAGATATATCTTTCTAGTAGACCATCTGTGTGGTCGGCCGGCACGAGTGTAAGATCCGGTAAGTTTCGTCTGCCAAAATCATTGCCTGATCCAGTATCCTCTAGGTCATTCCCAAAGTATGTACTTGACTGCGGGTATTCCCTTTATTCATTGAAAACCTTAGTATCTCAGCCGCTATGTTTAGCAAGAAATAGTATCTTACCCTATGTTCCCTTTGGCACGTTCCAGTCCTAATAGAAGATCTCGTGCTATACGGAGACGTTCTACATCTGCTACAATACTCTGGTCAATCCATTTTAGCCCCTCTACCAGACCGAGGGCATTATCCAAGTAGCTTCTGTCTCTAGTAGCAGTGAACATGTTATTGAATGTTTGAAAGAGCTCCAGTATATCGTCGTCCATCCTATCAGGCGGAAATTCATTAATTTCGGGAATCTCGCTATGAACCATTTCTGAAGTCGTGGCTTCATGCCCCGTATCTGGAGTGTATAAATCGTTTATTCTACTACAACGGAAGGGTTAGTCACGGTAATTACCGATATCCAGCTTGATCGAGGGCTTACGAGTTGTTCTCTACGAGGCCCTCTGGTATTACAATTGCCTTACTCCGAATCTCAAGTAAATTATCCAAGGTACTCTCGATACTCTTGTCTAAGGGTGCCAATTCTTCAGCCATCTCAATTGCAGTATCTAGGTATTGAATATCGTCTTCCGATAGGAATGTTTGGTGCAAAGTCTCTATGGCATCCTTCATCTCCTGTATGTATGTTGTCTGTTCATTCTCCGAGGAGGTGCCCCCAGGGTTTAGCTCCCATAATCCATGAGTAGTTATGTCTTCCCTACTCGTAATACAATAAGATTAGATGCTATGCCATATAGATGAGACTTCAAGTCTTACATTATGACAAATATTCTAATATTGGGTTAGATAAATTGTTGGTGGATATGAAACTATGTTCTTGGGGAAATGAGTATGTTTGTATGCAACAGACGGTAGTATAACTAGGTAATTCCCATCATCTTATAGAAGAAAAATCCTACAACGCACCGCCCTCAAATATAGAAGCATATAGGTGCAGTTTAAGGCAGTCGAGATAGTAGGGGGCTTAAACCTCTAGGTAACCAACCGTAGAAGTGATTTGTTTTTCGTGCGTTACTCTGACTCGAAGACGACGCCCCAGTGTCCAGGAGATCTCCTCCTAGTGGGGCGTCGCATGCCCTTCACAAAGTGCGACCAATCAAAAATCCGCTAGGCCGTTCACCCCATAACCCTTTCACTTCGTTCAGGGCAAGTGGCATAACAGGCCGTAGTATTTGGTGAGTGACAAGAAGGCTTGAGCCTTGCATGTGTTTCATAGCTTGAAAGGGATGCAACCTGTCAATTAGACCAATATCATTTATTATTTCTCATGTTACACTATAGAACAGGCTACGCTCTTCTGAACCCTTCATACTCACCGATTAGTCACATACTCATGTCCGACACTCCTTTTCCCACCGCTCTTAAAAGGATTGAGTGGATTCACTGAATATTACGGTACGTGATGCGCCACCCCCGGGCCCTCTAAACAGAGACAGCCCTACAGCTAGGTTAGCAAGCATCAAGCGGGACAAAGAGTGTAAGGAATTTATCTTGTGATCATTTCTGCTTCACAAATAACTGCTTCTTAGCTGAGCCCCAATGGAAAACGCCTACGCCCCAGTCAGCCCACTACTTAGAGCCCATACTATAGATCCTCAGCCCACCGCCCTACCAGAACTTACGTACCTCCGCACCCACCGTACGCCTTTGTCCGACCTGCAGAAATTAGCTTTACTCTTCTGGGAAGATGTTGTGCCTGCTTCGGGATTTGCCGTATGAGATCGGAGATCGCCATTGGCTAATATCGCCTGTCACATTTGTCTAATAACTGCCAAGTTATTAAAGCCTGGACGAAATGTTACAAAGGGGACTAACATAATATTATGCGAGTGATATTAAGTATGAATGGGTTATAAAAGGCACTATTCATGATATCTATGAGTTTTCGAAAGTGATCAGAGATAGAATCTATTATCCGTTAGCAAAAGTATCCGAACATTTGCGTTGCAACTACATTTTCTATGCAAAAGCATCTTCAAGCAAGATTTACTCCACAGCCACAATAGCCATAAGAAATATAATTTCATTTATGGAATCCTCAGGGGCTATGGTAGCTATAAGCTTTGTGTAATTTTTGTGTCAAGCTTTTGGGGTGGGGGTTCTTGTAGGAGGTTTGCCTAGGTGCAACACAAATGTTCGGGTAGATTTGATAACGTATAATAGTTATCCTACTGGCCAAGAATATTTCCTATCCCTTACATAGAGTTATAGCGAAATAAAATAATCTCAAAACTGTCCGTAGACTAACGATATAATGGTTGCTCTAAGCTAGGTAGCACAGATTAAGATAATAACTCCTAATACAGTAACTATTGACCACACCCATACCTGAAGAAGTAATTATAGAATTTGGAGGCTGCGCAAATCAATATGTCTGAAGAGGCGCTAAGCCTGGACACTAACCAAATCCATCAGAGAGCGTCGGTTTCAAAGACCCCAAGGCGTAGTCCAGCCTTAGGACCGGTTCTCGGAGCTAAGCCTCAATACTACATATTACGGGTACCTATATTCCTGTCCATGATTAAAAAGAGTTCTATTCCACCATATCTTGGATTCTCACAGCGGACAAGGCCAGAATATTAACGGCTTGACGCCACCCGGGTGCAAAAATGGCTTCCGGTCACCTTCTCAACAGCCTCCTCCCCATCGCGTCCGTCCAACTCGGCCGCCTAGTACTAAACGCTAAATGCCCTCACCAAGACTTCCTAGACCCACTTGACAACCGGCCAGCCGAAACCGAATTTGTCCAAACCGTGCAAAAAGACTTCTCAGAGACAAGAAAGTTCTCCAAAACATCCAAGCTACGTTCCTATCTCAGCACCGCATTTTCCGCCTCCTACCAAGTACATGAAGACAATAGCGCGACACTCAGTGCTCCACTAGTTACCACACATGACCTCAAGAACTCCGGATCCTGGTTCACGAGTGCATGTGCCCATGCCCCTACTCAGAGATTTCTCGAGGAGGCTTTCGATAACCGGGCTAGTGTGTACCTTATTGTGGGGTTCCGGACTGTCCATAATGCAAAGATGGTGAGATCCGTCACGACTAAGCGGAGCGGAAGTGCGAAGGGGGAATCACCACTGTATGCTGGGGCCGGCGGAATGGTAGGCCCGGGAGCTGAAAGCTCCCGGTGTACACAGAATGGTCAAGATCTCAGCTATCATGCTGAAGGGGATCAGGTGTTTGCAGTGTTATACCGCAAGGTGAAGTTGAAATTCATGTCCCGACGGAAAGCGGGTAATATGTCACTGGAGGCAAATAATCGGTGGAAATCATGCTGGGATTGGAGAGATTTTCAGACTGGTACGGATGATGAGGACGAAGATGATATTGTAGAGGCGGAGCTTACGGACAGTGATCTTGATATATCGGATGATGAGTATCCGAATGAAGAGAAGCTTGAATCTTCCCAGAGGATTCCGGGTCCTTCCTGCGGGGAGCATGTCAGTAAGGATGTATACCAGACCCTATTAGGAAAGGTACGCAGCGCACCAGAAACAAAAATCAAGGATCTCAGTCAGCCGGGGGTGTTAGTAGAAGAGAGGGGCGAATCTGAGCCCGGCTCCCAAGGACGGCACATGTGTGCAACGGGTATTGAAAAGAGGTCTGAAATGATTGCCTCTCAACAAGAAGGCACCTCGGGGGTCACTGGAGATATTCAAATGAGGTGGATCATTCTTTTTTTTTATGGTGTTATGATATCACTCTGTTTTAGTGTATGGTTCTATTATAGTGGTCACCTTGGGCGATAGCGATGTGCGTTCTCCGTATCAAGCTGGCTTACCTTTTGAAAGAATATGCCGTAGATAGTAATACTAGATAACCACTCTTAGATAGAACTCGAAGTCGTCAATGTGCTTATGATGGCTTTGGTCATTAAAATCTTATTCTTGTAGCTGTTTATACCACGATCACTTGTGCCGTCAGTATTAAGAACGTTTGCGATTTCTGTCACAATAGATCCAACAACCCATAGACCCCAAAAGTATGCCACCAGCTCCCGTAGATCCCAAACCTTTTCATTCAGTGCTGCGATTAAAAAGGGGAGAATATGAGCACCCTCTAGATGCGGTCTGTCATTGTGACTTGTGATCTTGCAGGGCTTACACGTCTCCTGCGATTGTTTGGCCTCCTCCAAACCAATATAGTCCCTCCAAAATCTTCATCCAATCTAGATCTCCTCCTTGGTTCTACCACCCCCCACCTTAGATTGCTGTTATGCTACAGGCTCCTTGATTACATCCTTATCATTAATACCGAAACAGTAGTCCCCATTGCCGAACCTAAATTGTCCAAACCAACACTCAGAGAAAGAACTCGTAAAGAGGAACACTGCACCTAGCATTATATCCGAGATTTAGGTGATTACTGTAGGTTTTACCGCCGCACTTATTTGCTTTTTTGCTATCGTCGCTGCCACAGTTATAATAGTGGAACTCTGATAAGAAGGCTCTGGTGTTTGCGACTACCCGAGCCCTCCGGAACAACTGAGAAGCGGGTGGACTATGGCTAGTTGTCCATCTAGTGCAAGAGAAATTCGGACCGTAAACTACCCTAGGATCCTGTAGCGCGATGTTGTTCTTCCCAGAGGTTTAAATGGGCCGGGCCAACCCATTTAAACCTCTGCCTATTCCTTAGTTCAGTATAATATTTAGCTGCCCTAATAAGCCGTATTTCTGGTGAATGCTGATGAATCCAGATCTCTCTGATCCCTAGCACCCTAGTACAATGTTGCACTGCCGTTAGACTACATAAATGTACAGATGATTCTATCATAAAACAATAAATAACTGATGATGAAGTAGTATTCTTTACTAAGTGCCTATTAACGTACAGAACTTTCTGGGAATCAACATTCTAACATTTATTCGCTACTTCATTTTAGTTAAGTTCTTGCTAACATAATGGTGTTCGCTGCAGTGTAGCCTCTCACGTGATTTGAATGTAAACATATTGGTGACACAAGTATTGAGAGCAAGGCTGACACCCCCGCTTCAGAGCTTCACCGACGTTCTGCTGAGATACTCGTCGACCTAAACCTAGGGGATATCTACCGGGTTCAATATGCCAAACCCACTTAGCAGCTATCAACAGGACAGGTTGGATACGTACCCTACGGACGGAGGCTGGGAGCATGTCTTTCTGGACAGTTCAGGAATGAGGTCCGAGGTGTGGAGGGAAGAAGCATTGCTCGGGCGAGGGGGATATGGGGAGGTACGGCGAGAGAGAGAGGATAGAGGTGCTGTCAGGGCGGTGAAGAAGATATCCAAAGCCGAGGGTACCGGGTGGTCTCACCTACAAGAACTAAAAACTTTTACGCTGCTGAAGGATGTAAGTGGATTTTCTGGCACATCATACTCTCAGTACTCCTTTGTTCACGTTATATGGATTGTTGACAATTTCTAGTACCCCGAGTACTTCGTTAAGCTTTTTGGATGGTGGGAGGACATAGGAGACTTTTATATTGCTATGGAATATATTCCGGGGGGGAACCTGATGAGCTACATCTGTACTGGGCAGAGTACAGAGAATGATGCTAGAGATATTACACGCCAGTTACTGCAAGCCGTCAAGATCTTGCATGATCACATGATTTGTCATCGTGACCTGAAACCCGAAGTAGGTATAGCCGATTTAGATTCGCTCGGAGCAAGAGACTAAAGTGAAGAGCAGAACATTCTCATGAGCTCGTTACCACCGGATGCTAGTACAGTGAAGATAACGGATTTTGGTTGCTCAAAGCAAGAAATCAAAACTCGGTTGAGGTCCCTAAAGGGCACCCCCGGCTACATGGCACCGGAGATCTGGGGGACTGCAGATTCCGAGTCATTACCCTAATCGAACAAGGTCGATGTCTGGTCCCTCGGGTGCATAACCTATACTATCATGACCAAGCAACCACCCTTACAAGTCACTTCCACTTATAGAGCGTACCTCAAAGACATTACCGTATTTCCGAAAGAGAAACTGATCGATAGTGGCATAAGTCAGGCAGGAATAAGTTTTATCCTTAGCCTGATGATGCCTCACCCTGAGGATAGATCTACACCTGAAAAAGCACTACAGGATTCATGGCTTCAGCCCGGGAAGGATGAGCCGGAGCATGAAAGGAATGGTGGGGGCTCATGCGAAGGGGCACAGGGGTGCTCCAGGAGAACCTCAATAATTAATCCCCTACTGACAAACACCCAAGACGAAAGCTCTAGTAGTCATACCACCTTAGTACTAGAAGAAATACCGGATGAACTCGATTTGGTGATAGAAGGAAGCGGACATATCACATCGAACACCGTTGCTTGTGCTGGATACCTTTCCTTGTTTTTTATATCTTTGTTGATTACCGCTATAAAACTTGAAACTTACAATGAAACGTACGAATACTTCTTCTCACCGCCTGTCCGAGTACATGCCCTACGAACCGAAGTATGCCAACCACGGCTCGAGACATCTGTCTGGCTATTCTCAGATATGAAGGACACTTGCGCAAAGATCGGAGGTCCGGAGACCGAAGATCGAAAGATGGCACTATGGTTGGCAGTAGAGAAAAACCAGATAGATGTAGTTGAAAAATTATTAGAGGAGGGCATAGAGACTAGAGCAGAGCCAGACGGCCGGTCAGTACTACAATGGGCAGTGAGCCACGGAAACACGGGCATGGTTGAATTGTTATTAAGATATGGAGCTGACCCCCCACCTACGGACCGTTCCGGAATAACCGCATTGCATTTTGCAGCTGCACATGGGTATCAGGGCATAGCCAAATCCTTAATAGAGCATGGCGCAAACATTACGGCTAAGGACAATGAAGGGAATACACCAATGGGCCTAGCTGTAACAAGAAAGAACGGAGAGATAGTAAAACTCCTGAAAGAGAGAGGAGCAGATATCATGTCAGAAATCATACCAGTGAGCTATAGACAGTCTCTAATATACGGGGTAGGTATAGCCAAGGTTGATAGGATAAAAACCTCGGTAAGGGACTATTGGGGAAGGACACCACTTCATTTAGCGGCTTGTTTGGGGGACGAAAAGGCAGTGAGACTTCTATTAAAGAGATGGGCAGATGTCAATGCAGTCGATTACAACAAAAGAACAGCACTACATCTAGCGGCTCTAGTGGGGGACGAAAAAGTAATTAGAGCTTTGTTGGAGAGCGGAGCAAATACTATGGCGAGGAGCAACTTGGGAGATACTGTACTTCACGCGGCGACAAACATAGGGGGGGAACGGATTGTCCAACTTATATTAGTGAATGGAGCAAACAACTTGGCGGCATACTATCGGGGAAGGACAGCACTTCATCAAGCGACTATGTCGGGGGACCAAAAGTCGGTCAGATTTCTATTGGAGAAAGGAGCAGACATCATGGAAAAAGAAAAAGCCACAGGAAGAACGGCTTTGCATCTAGCAGTCATCAGAAGGGATAAAGGGATGGTTAGACTCTTGCTGGAAGGTAGAAAATATCTTTTGGAGTCGAGAGACAATTACGACGAGCAGCCTTTGCACAAAGCAATCGATAGCCGGGATTTAGCAATTACAAGAATCCTGCTTGACAACGGAGCGTTAAACTTTATGAGACATATAGAGTTAGCGGCGCTAGTGGCATCTACGGATGCTAGGATGAGGAAACTACTCTTTGAGCACGGGGTAGTAGAACGGCCAGGCTCCCACTGTCGAGGTTTGTTACTTCTCAATGACCCCAGATCCAAACTAAAGATTGAGCAAGAAGGATATTGTCGAACTCTATAGGAAAGAACTCTGTAGCGGTATTCATCATTACGATGTAGATTGGGATGTAATTTGGATGCTAGTTCAGGAGTTTAATTTAAATAGGCAGGCCCGGGCTCAAAACTAGGCTAGCCAGGCCCAGCCCGATAATTAATTTAATGAAATTCATAATCTATACAAACCGGGCAAAATCCAAAGAGACCTGGCTATGTATGGATTTGGGTTCAGTGGGGAGAACATGATATTGGCCCTACTTGGGGGGAGGGGCTAAGAGAGAAACAGTAGAGGGTAAGAAGAATTTTTCCTTTTATATTAATTCTCAATGAGCAGCTAGCATAAAACATTACCTACAAGGCAGATCGGTAGAGTATATATAGAGGATAAAGAAAGGTCTTGTTCAAAGAAACCAGCTAGGTATTTGTGGAGTAATAAGTGATTCTACACTGGTTGTTCTCTTAGGGGCCATGATTTTTTGGCCATGTTTGATAACCAAATGAAATCCAAATACTCCCCGGAAAAAGGTGCATATTCTTTAAGCTGTAAAAAGAATTTGTACCACCTACTGAGGGTATAAAGGGGTGTTTGCGGCACTGCTGTCATGATGGTTGTTCTGTTGGTACCTAGAATTCGCACCCTAGTCATGTGGCTGTTACTCGCGTGTTCGGGAGGGCTTCTACCACAATTCATTCTTGAGAGTAGCAGCTCTCCTACGACATTAAAAAAAAAGCTTGAAAACCTTGACTATTATTTTTATCCAATCAGCCACAAAACAAACCATGATCCCAACACGATATATGAGAAAATGAACTCGCATCAATAAACTCAGGGCTGAATTGGCGGCAGAGAGAGGGCGTACGGTAGAGCTACATGCCGAACTACATCAGGTGAGGTGGGAGTAGTGTTCATCTTGAGGTGATTCAAGCCTAATTCGAGTCACAAAGCCGCCTCAGCAGGGGATTAACTCACGGGGCCCTGCCGGGGGGCCACACCAGTCGATTAGGTTAGAAGTAGGTCAATAGGGGACTTTTAAAGAGAAATCCCAACCTGCCCGGGGATGAGGTAATTTAGGCGGTTTCTTGCCGCGGTTCCCCGATCGTTTTGGGGACTGACCCCCTATGATGAAAGCTTAGTGAGAGAATGTCTGTCTCTAAGAAAATAACCTTTGGCAGAAGTACGTCATAACCTCATCAGTTAGAGCTAGTCAAGGTGATCTGAAGGGAAAGCCTAAAGAGAATACCAGAATACATCCTCCTAATGATCTAGAAGTCACAATTACTGCAACAGTTGATAGAAATGCCAGCTTAATCAAGGATGGGTTCAGAGTCCTCACTACAGGAGCGAAGACCGTAAGGAAATACAAAACATAATAGATAATGTTCAGACAGTCGTTCAGAAGAAGGTGATGTCCCCCAACGCAGATACCCAGTCAGATACCAATATCCCTATGACGGTCGTCATTGCAAAAACAATCAGAAATGACCTACTAGATGACACGGTAGGATATTTTTATATCCTGGGTGCCACCTTAAATGCCCCGTACTTGAGCTTCAAGGGAGCTCCATCGAGGCTAATTACAAAGATAGCAGCACCCTCAACTCTACCAATGCCACTAGCAGCTGCGGCACCCCTGACTCTCCTTATGGCACCAGCGCTAAAGGTGGACGCTTTCTTCTAACTTAATTACCACTATCATCATGTGTAGCAATGATTGCTGCAACTGCAACAGTCTACTCCAACTCACTTGCCAGTCCCATCTAGTATAATTCTAGGTGTTGTATTCCTACTCACAATCTTGTACTTGTGTTTTAGTTCCAGTTCTTTTAGGTTTGGCAGTTGTGACAGTATGTTGGGTGATAAAGAAAAAAGTGTCATGAAGAAACCTACACCAACAAGATAGGGCAAAGTCTACAGATGAAGGAACTAGGCGAGCCGAAAGTATGGAGGGTCTAGATGAATCCGAATATGGTGAAATTACCGGGGTAGACGTGAGTGCCGAGAGGTATGCTATAGCGAAGTGGACTGAGTAGGGACGCTCTATAGGGGCCCTGTATTGACCCTAGGATAGGACGAACTATGTATCATAGTCCGTCCCAGGGCAAATCTCTGCCGGACTATCAGGGAAGACAGGGGACTACAGGGCCCTGCCAGCTACTACCAAGATATATCAAACCCGGTTTTATCAATAGGTTAGACTATAGCTAAACCTCTCCTATTGGTACTCTACAGGGCCTTATAGGGGACTATATGGTCTATATTCCCATACCTCAAGTCCTAGGGGATTTTAAGTATACATAAGACGGGCTATAGGGCATCCGAGCCCTATAATCAGGATGAACAGACTGTCCCATTCCGATTACCGGATGAGAAAGGCGGGTATGGGGAGAGGGTGAGTGAATCTGAAGGAGGCGGAAGTCTTGTAGGAAACGTAGGTACTATAAGGTATAGTAGGTTCGTGGAAGAGGAAGGAGCCAGGAATGACTGGATAAGTGCGTTCGAAGAAGATCGGTATTTCGGAGACATTAGAGCTAGGAAGAGAATTTTACTAAAGAATATCCCGGATTTGGAGGATCTCAGGGTAAGAAGAGGTAGGTGGGCCCAGATGAGGAATTCCTTCAGGGAAGAGGTAGGAACTAAGTGGTGTGAAGGTTAAGGAGATCGGAGTTGGAGATTTCTAGATGGTTTGAGGAGGACATGATTTGTCTAATAGTATTACTAGGGTCAGAATGGTTGAAGGTTTATACGACTAAAATAGAATTTACTTACATGAATTGTAATAGAGAGGACGTAAAAAACTTTGCTTGTATCCACGTGGCGAGTAGTGGAAAAAACGTGCCCAGAGGCGGATTTGGCGGATCTTAGTGTCTTCTATTGCAAATACCCATGCTCTTGACCGGAGAGGTAGACTTCCCTCCCGTTACCCTAAATTATAGGCATTACTAATCCGTCATCTGGTGGAGGGCCTGTTTGCATCCGCCCTGAGTTTTTGCTAAGTTTAGGTGCGCCCCCGTTTCATTGGACCTTCTATGTACTTGCCGAAAAATAAATGTGTCTTCCACGTTATTTGGGTGTAGGCTACAAAACCACAATTCAATTTCGGGTTAATTTCCTCTGCACAGAGTAATTATTCCACTATCTACACTTGAATATCTAGATATAGTAAAGGATCTAAAAGTCAAATAAGGTCCTATTGTCTTCATCTATGGTCTAGAGAGGTCTTTTTTAGATGGAGGTAGGCTATGCCAGGTAGTACTGTTGTAAAGTCTGCTTAGGTAAACCTGGAAGGTGTATTTGATTCTTTGGTAAGTACTTCAGAAAGGATAGAAGGAACCATAATTAAGTGCTATGGGCTAGGTAGCTAGGGGAAGATCTAAAGATAGCCATATACTCGGTCTGTCAAAACTGATGGGATGGAGGGGTATCTGGCATTGCGAGTGATGAATGTAAGTTTTGTAATGTGTCGCCTATAATGTACCTATATATTATCCAGGTCTATATTCATAGAGGATGATTTCAGAACTGTGGAGCTACAGGGGTGCGACGATGAGTCTGACCTGGATGAGAAATCAGGTATGAAGAATCAAATCGCACAGAAAGCCAGGATGTAGAAATACAGACGTAGATAAGGAATAATCGAAGATAAGGATTGAGGCGGGGTCCTAAACGGGGTGTCCGGAGATTTATGTTTCAGTTTTTTGTTTTAGTTTTCATTGTTAGTACCTTGGCGTTAGGCTTTAAGTACGTTATAAACTCATCAGCCAATAATTTACGCCGGAACTGCAACACATTGATCTAGCAGCACCTACACCTAGGGTTTTAGACACACAAGAACAGTGAGCGGTGAAGGTTGTATAATATCTAGGTAGGTAAACTTCATCTTACCTTTTTTATCAATTCTGCTAGGTGCTGCTACAACATCAGTCTGTATTAACTCGAGTGATGTCGTGTGATGTAAGATTTGAATACCTCCTTCGTATAACCTATTATGTATAGCCTTCCAGCCATCATGCTATGGACTGCGTACCTTCATAATATAAGATTAAACCAAAGAAATTTCCTATCCAATTCTTTCCAAAACATATTCGATCATACCTATCTTAGTCAACACTCCATACTTTACTCTACAAAAATTATGAATAAATCTTAAAACAAAAGAGCAATTCGACGGTCAGCCGAAACCAGACCTGGAAACCTCGGACAGCTCTGGTACTCGTATAATTAATAGACAGGTATAGATCATGGTGGGTTTATCGAGGCAAGGGAAGTTCGTCGGTAGCTAGATTGACACCTGGAAATTTTCTGGGCATTTTGGTAGATATCCTAGTCATATCGGTGTATGTCTCGAATAACCCCTTCACCATATTAAACCCGGTAACTAAAATTACTACTCTGCATCCTAGGGTATAGCACCGAAAACAGCTAGGATAACGAGATTATTCTTCCTAGATGATTTGTGCTAGGGATATATTCTGTGTCAGAGGAGAACACTAACTATAGGGTATTGCTCTTGCCACTGGATTAGTAATAAGTCTCATCATCAGCTAACAATACCTGTATTCCACATAGACTAAGTCTACTTATACAGGTTGTTTCAGCAATTTGCGGTTTTCGGGTGTGAGTGAGATCTCGTGATCGAAACACTACCTTTACTTCTTTCTGAGACTCTGGTTAGATGCATTATAAACCGGAGCTGCTTTTGGCGCCCCACCTATCACAGGATAGAGAATCTCTGAACAGATGCGAGGACATGACTGACATAATGGAGGGGGTGGGGGGATAACTAGTGGAGGTGTCAGCCTATCACAGTGTCCTGAATGACTGAGAGGCAATCCACTAGAGATGAAATCATCATTATCCTGGGGCTTAACACTCCTTCCAGGCAATGAAGACTAGCATATGCCCTAGCCACGTGGCTTCCCATGACCAGAGGGTAGGAATATTCTTCCATGTTTATTCTACGCATAAGAAGGACGGATCGATAGAGCATAAATAGAGAATTAAAAAAGGGCCTTGTTCAAAGAAACCGACTAGGTGTTGGTGGAATAATAAGCGATTTATACTGGGTGTTCTCTTGTGGGTTGTAGGATAGAGAGCAGAAGGTATATACCATGACTGATGGACTATGTCCAATAAAGAGTAGTTAGTCTTAGTCAGTTGCTTAGTAATCTGCTACTAAGCAGCAACACATATTTCATTCTCCTCTCAACCTCATGTAACTAGTCAGTAAATAAAGAATCAATCAGCCGATTCATCAACGACCTCCTGAGTATGTTTTTAGCTAAAAAGGTTCAAACGATTCCCGGAAACAAACACTATTTCGGTAGAACAATAAGATAGAACAGCCAAAAACATTAGGTATGTCAAGGTTGCACTGAATCCACGTTTTAGTGCTGTGTTATGTTGTAGAGCTAGTCAGGTACCCAAGCTAGTGGCTGCTAAGTAAATTCAGGAACTAGTATTTGTTTTTTAGAAAGAGGGCGAGACCCATCCTAACCCGCAGTAGATCATAGAGGGAACGTAAATGAAAGGGCCTTGGAATTCCGCTTGACATTCTAGAGTAAGGCCAAGTCAGTGCTTGGGTCTCAGAACCTAAACTCAAAAATTGTGTACATAAGATCTGGTTCATACTCTAGTCATCTGTATGATTTGAAGCATCTAAAGAATAATTTAGGTAGCGGAGATGGGCAACAGCTCTAAAGGTATATTGAATGACGGCTCTCTCCCAGAAATAGCCCTCATGATCAGGTCCTAACTAGAAGTAGAGAGGTGACGGTTCTAAACTTTATTCCAACTTTACTAATCGTTTCTTCACGGTATGACCATACCTCATAATTCTTATAACCGCCTTGTGTACTCTACCGGCTTCACTCTTTTACATAATATTAACCTTTCTCTTTGACCTATATACCCTTTCCCCCCCCTAGAATCACTATCAAGACTTGGCGTCTGATTGTAGTTCTTCTCCGGGGGTGGTGTAGGCCGAAGGTTATTTTGTAATTTCCTTTAAATATTTTGGACGCATTAGTAAGCGAAACCACCTGTGGGAACATAAATAGAACGTAAACTAAGTTGGCTGAGTGCCCTAACTAATATTATAGACATTGCGGAAGTAAGTGTTAGCTCATACAAGATATAGTAAATGGATTCTAGAAGCTTTTAAATTGAATATTACTGATATATATATTCTATACTTTATACTATTGTAATTATTATAAGAACCACAATGGTAAAGAAACTAAGCTAGGTCGGCAGGTGGAATATAGGATGGTGCTTATATCCGGTCGTGCCCCTTATATATAATTAGACCCCACCCGGTAGCGGAAAATAGCTATTACATGCTTAAGTAGTAATAATAACAATAGCATTAATAGTACCCCGCTACAAATAATAGATATACAAAGTATCATTCCCCTAAGTAGTGATAAAAGAGAATTAAATGACAGACAACTACATATATATCATTCAATTAAGCGTGTAATATGAGTTATAAAATCCGGCTCCACGCTATAAAAGCTGCCTATGTGGCCTAATATTATTCCTCTTCCCCATCATCAACAATTTCCAGCACTCTATATATTCAAATATCCACAGTTTAACCGAAACCTCCACCACCGTCAATACCAAATCCAATACACCAAACCCAACCCTCTAACCTGACAACTTAATTTACTATGAGTCAACCAATCATCGTAGGAACCGGCGGCTCACATATTATCAGACAGGACATTATTTACCTCGTAGACAAAATCCAACAAGCAGAGATAGAGGCTGCACGTTTGAGAGGTGAGAACTACATCAAACCACCCAACGCTCAAGAGCTATTTACCGCCGAAGCCATACGTCTCGCTTCTATGATCGAGAACGGCTGGGAAGAAAAATCTACACCTGAGGAAGTGGCAACTTTGAAGGCAAGTAGTACTAAGTTTACGAGTATGATTATAGCCAACTGTATGAAACTCATCAATGCAAAACGCGGTATCGTAACTGTTGTCAGTTCAGCGGATTGCGATGTGTGGTGGAACTGATTCTTACAACGGTTGAGTTTGTATTTTTTGTCGCTCTTATTTGACTAAGTGTTTTTGTTGTATTCCACTACTGTACTTGAGTTTCTTTTATAGTCTGTGTTGTTCCCGTGTGGGACCTACATTGTCTCTGTATTACGTTTAATTAGTTTCTCCTTCGGTTATCGTGATAGCGTTCTCTGTGTATATTAGATAAATGTATTGACTATTATCCATTTATATGTACCAACAACAAAAAACAAATTGATATACATTGGTTCCCGGATTTTGTCTACTCGCTAAATCAAAATAAATGCTGTCCAGGTAGTTACAACTAGATTTACTCACTAAATTTTGACTTTGGAAATAGACCCAGAAAGAAACCTTGTTTCGGTAGAACAAGTCGTAATCTCGTGAGAATACGAGTACATGATATAACTGCTTATATGTGACCACAGAAATCTTAAAACTTCAAGTATGTCAAAGTTGCACTATCCACATTCTCCTATTGTGATACAGAGTCAACTCCATTACGGGGGGGTCTCAGAACCTAAATTAAAAAAAAACTCTAGTTCATACTCTAGCCATCTATATCATCCCAAGTACTCAGAGAACACGTAGGTGATAGGGGATGGAGGTGGGGCAGAGGCTTCATGGGAATATAGGTGTTGGAGTATGGCTGACAGCGGTCGATCCTTTACGCATGTAGGGTATAAGAGGCGGGCTTACCTCCGTCCTCCAGTAGGACCATATCGAACTATCATTCCATTGCTCGCACCTCCGTACTCTCACAATAGGATATCTATTTTCTTCCGGAAGTGGCCATTATAATTAGCGGTAGAGAGGTGTTGTTATGTGCGCTGCAGCGATAACTTGGGCTATATTGAATCACAAAAGAACAATATGCAAACATAGCTATTGTATTGCAAATAAACAGAATTATAATAACAAAAAACGAACCCAAGTTAGATATCATTCAATTAGACTCGTCAAGTAAATTCCATGGCCCTAGACCTACTCCCTTCCTATAAATACTGGTTTTATGGCTGAACCCCTCTTCCACTACCTACTTCAACCAGACCACTTACAACACAGATCAACCACACTTCAAACTCTACCTCGCACAACTACTCGACCATCATGAGTCAACCCAACACCATCATCCCTGCCAGCTCACTTATTTGCACAAATGACATAGATTACCTCGCAAATTACATGGAGGATACAGAGGAGCGTATCGCAAAGGATAAAGACGAGGAATACATGAAGCCACTCAAACCTACGGAGCTATTTTTCAGCAAAGCCGTAGAGCTCGCTTCTATGATCGAGAAGCTTTGGAAGGCCCAATCTACGCGTTGTAAAATAGTAGCGATGGAAGCAGATCCTTCAAAATTTACGAGGATACTTCTGTCCACGTCCACCAAACTTGTTTGGCTCAGACATGATCTTGCGGTACCTTCGGAATTTAATGATTGGCAGGAAGGTGATGTGCTGGACACTCATCTATGTCCGCAATTTACCGAATGGCTGGATGGTAATACCTTGGACGTTGATCTATCTCCGAGAATCAGTGCGTGGTTGAAACAAACTTGATGTGTGAAACCCGGAGTAGTTCTTGCACCTTTCTTGTTATTGTGTTACCTGTGAAAACTGTGCCTGAATTCTATAGTCCGTGTTGTTCCTGTGTGTGGGATCTATACTGCCTCTGCGCTATGTTCGATTAGTTTTTTCTAGATGAGATCTTGTTCTCTGCTCTGTATAATAGATGAACAAAATTTACTGTCATTATAATAGAACCACAAAGGATAATATACAAAGTGTTGAGAATCGTGATACTTGAGAAGGAGGTTTTAGCAGTATTCTCAGTATCTTAAGTCACTAGAAGAGAAAGCCTAGCGAAGGCTATCTACCGCTCTATATATATATATACTCGAGCCAATTCCGCAGTACCCTAAACCCTTGTATCCAAAGAAACAGCCTCTCAATAGGCCTAATAGAAAGGTCCTTACGTACTTGGGTAAATATACCTGTATTCTGACAACACCATACCTTATCAGATAGCCATATCCGAACCCAAAGTACAAAAACAGACCCGAGACATATCATTCAATTGAGTGCATCAGCTCAGATATATTCTATGACCCCTAGACCTACCATCCCCCTCCTATGATAGCCAGCTTCATGACCGAGCCCCTCTCCCACTAAACCGCACTACCTATTCAGATACACTACTACCACACGGAATAATCCATCACACCCAAAACCTACCTCACACAACCATCATGAGTCAACCCACCACCACCGCTGTCTTTGCCACCTCACGCGTCTCCAAAGCCAGCATACTCTACCTCGCTGAATACATCAAAGATACAGCGATAGAGGTTGCCAAAAACAAAGGCAAGGAATACGTAAAGTCACGCATGTCTATGAACCTATGCATCAAAGAAGCTATAGAGCTCACATCCATAATCGAGAAAGGCTGGAAAGCTGAATTCACACCTACTAGAATAGCCGAGTTGGAAAAAAGTAATTTGAAGTTTACGTGTATGGTTATGTCTACCTGTACTAGACTTATCTGGTTTAAACATGGTGTTGCGATACCCCCGGAGTTTGATAATTGGTCGGAAATTGATGCGTGCCAGGATATTAAGGTGTCTTTGGAACTTGAGGCGTGGTTGAAGCCTGATGCATGACCTTGTATTTCCTCTGCGGAGATGTGCATGAGCTTGTGTAGTCTGTGTTGTTTTCATGTGGAGCTTATACTGCTAAATGCGGTATTGTTCTCTGTGGTTTCATTTGTTTGTTTATACTAGTGATAAGAAACAAATAGATTGGTGTGAATGTGTTGATAGAAACCCTAACCCTTATTCGAACCGGGGATGACCACTCTAAAGTTTATTCCAACCTCGTTATTGACTAATCGAGTGTTCCTGCATCCTTGGTTATCTTGCTTGGGAAGAAGCATAAACGGTTTCTTAGACTGGGGTTACACGGGTTTGTGGTACCAACCTTTTATCCTGGCTCCTAATGATTACCGTAGTATTATTACTACAGTCAGCACACTTATATCAGACTGTCATATAGAATGTTCACGTTCGGTTATATGAACTCCGGTGGAAGCAACCCTCTCCGATCAAACACAGCGGTCTCCTTGAATTATGTAACACCAATGCCATTCTTTGTATACTACTGTGGGTTCTGGACCTGTGTATCACAAACCCTAGTATTCACCGTCGTGCGACTAAAAAGAAGAAACCAAATAATCAACAGAAAGAATGTAGAATACCAGTTCTGTCTACGAAAGAAAGTTCTTTGAACATATTGAACCCGAAGCTTCCATAGCATAATATGTGAATAACCGACGACTTAAAAGTAACAATCCACCCACGTTACAACAGATAGAAGAGGAAACAAAGAATATCCAACCTCGAACCCACTACAATAACACACCTACAACATATCTTCTACCCCACTCACCAATATATTCCTAACTTTACTCTGCTCCGGCGCATCCGTGAAATGCAAGCCCAAGACCGCAGTAGTCACCATCTCAGCCCCCTTCCCCGTCGAATGTTCCGCACTCCCACCCAGACCCAATAATCCAATCTGCTTCGCATCCGAGCTCTTTATCCACTCGTGAGTCGGCGCCATAGACGCATCTCCACCCGGGTAAATCATGTTGGACACTGCGCGCCCGGTAGCGGTTTGGTTTAGGAGCTGCCGAAGCCCCGGTAATGTAACCCGAGCAGATACCCAGAGTCCAAACGCTACCAAACACAGTGCTGCCCATAGTACTAGCAGCAGAAACACCGGGATTGCGTACCGGTAGTCGTACACAATTACTGGCTTCATCACATACGGGGACTCGTCCATCGCTGCGGCGTTGGCTCTTGACCGTGTACCTAGTACAGTGTTGGCTATCACATCTGTCCAGATCAAGTTCGGTATAGAAGAGGTATTGTTCGCTGAGATCGATAGTTGCTTCCACCTGCTAAACATCGCGTAGTCGGTTTTCCCAGAGTAGTCGGGTCCCAGAGCACCACCTTGGTATGCTTCCAATAGAGCATTCTGATACCATGACCCAGCCAGTGTATCTATGATCCCATCTGCCGGAACCCCCGAGGCAGGAAGGTAGAGTGAACTATTCCGCTTGGTCCATAGATTCTCGTGATTCTCGTAATCTTTGCTAACGAGGCCCCATAATGGTCTTGCATCAGATATCACCATTCCCGTCTTCTCAACAGCCCAGATTGGTAATGTGTCGTTATCGTAATACATGTCGTCAATCGAGAGGACTTCGAGACTCATTAAATCAAGGTCTGGGTCTGTGGTACCGTTGACATAGAAGAAGGCTTGCTTAAGTGAGGATTTGACACCCGTTGCGCAGGTGTATATAGGGTGTGACCAAGTGGAGCCGGCCTCGGACATGAAGCTGCGGTCGGCTGCGTGGGAGTCTGTCCTCCGGGCGGCTCCGACTATCATTCCGCACTCGACTGCTATATTCGTAATATTTGCGTCGTCAGTTTCTAGGAATCCTCTGCATAAATCACCTTTTCAAACTGTTAGCTAGCATTCCAACTCGACTTTCTAGTTGCTGGTGTTATACCTATGCTTGTCTGGTTCTCCAAATCATTAATCAACAAATCCCCGAGAGGACTTATGTACAGCTGAAAAGGCTTAACAGAATCCCTCAGAGTCGTAAGCCCCGCTATATTCCAATCCGACGCATCATACGATGTTCCATGCTCCTTGGTCACATTGTCCGCCGACAAACTGAGCAGCTGAGCATACCGCAGATTCCCATAAAACGCGCCTCTAGCTGCCCTCCCCCTCAGCCCCGGTTCAGCCTGAGAGATCGCACTATCCACCTGAGCCGGCCCATGCTGTTCCGCAGCAAGTACATCCATAAGTCCCCCGTTGTCCGTCAACCGTATATCCGACGGCCCATTATACCCAAACTCATAATCGATCGTGATATTATTATCCACACAAACCGTCTCCGGCTCCATCCACAACAAAGTCTCCGACCAATAAACCTCATGCGATACACCCTCAGGCACCGAATGATTCCTAAACCCTATCCCCCCATTCACCGCATCCACCACCAACCCTTCCACAACCTCGTACTGTCCATCCATAGCAATACTAGCCAAAAACCTCATTTTCCCAACCGATCTCGGTTGCCCGTTATCTATCCTATCCATCGAATCATTCGTAATCGAGATCTCAAAATTCCGAAACTGTATCTCAAACACATTGGCCACAGTAGACCCATACACTCCATCGGCGCTTGTGAAAACCTTAGTCACGTTCTGAGGAATCTTAGAATCAACCCATCCAGTACCGTTGGTACCCGTATCTGTACCATACAAAGTATCGTTCATCCGGGCGATGAGACCATTAGTATTAGTCTGCCCAGGACAGATCTTGTACCCCCAGAACCCACATAATCTACCGAGTTTGTATTCGCTACGTGGCGCGGTACCTAGGCCGAACGAACTCATGTCCGGAAGGTATGTGAACTGGGGGTTGGTTAGTTGGCCCCATTCGTAGGATTCGGATAGACCAAGTGGGGTGACTGTGGATGCTGCGAGGAGTAATATCATCCCCAAGAGAGAGATTTTGGATAGTATCATGACGCGCGTTTGGACTCCGCGGGTTGCGGCGGCGTCGGAGCGGAGGAGGACGGGCCATAGTGAGCGTTGAAGCATTCGGTCGACGACGGACCTGTGGGGTTGTTAGTGTGGGATAAGCGGGCTCGGGGCGGGTGGAGTACCATGTTACTGGGTTGTTTTTGTTCTTTAAGACTCCGGCGAGGATTAGGACTATTGCTAGCGGGAGTGTGTTCTGGACTGGATGGATTGGTTTGTTAATAACGGTTTGAGATATGGGGCTCTGTAGAGAGTACCTATAACGAGACCAGCATTGATGACCGAAGATATACGGCCGACCTAGTCAAGTTAGTATACGAAGTAAAGGTAGAATATCAACACCAAACGTACAGTTAAATACTCCATCTGAGCGGTATTATAGCACTCTACTACAAATGCTACGTTTATCGAACAAGACCCCCGTGCTCAGTACTAGGTAGAATTCCGGTAAAGACTGTAAGTAACCTTCAGAAGAAAAGATAATAGACAAAGCAGACAAACCCAAACCACCGGTACTTGAACCTGTTTATATACAATCCCCTTCCCCCTCTTCAGAGTTCCGTTCCGACTAACAAACGCCTCCCTCGGTCTAATCATTACAATGAATCAGGGACGAAACTTTTAAGACCACGATCTAGAATGTCTCATATCCACAATAAATCCCGTCTATATCTTGATCAAGCTAGAGTTCAGCCCGTTGAGAGATGCCATAAACGCCACAATCCCAGATGGGCTTAGCACAATAGGTCGATAAAACAAGACTTTAATGTCCTATTGGTTATACACCCCTGCACGTCCTTTTCTGAACTAAGCGAGTGGCTGACACTCGCGCCTCCTCTAGTATGATAGTGAACTTTTTATCCAGCCGAGGGACTGGGAATGCCCTAAGTGAATTAAGGTGGAATAGGAATGTTGTTCCTGTCGGTTATCTCGCTACTGAAAACCCTAACCTTATCTTGTCTTCCCCCTGAATCACCTGCACCTCCCCCCCACTGGTATCTCGCAGCTGAGAGGCAGCTAAGGAATTCTGGCATGAGTGGCGTACTTAGGGGGTTCTACTCGGCGTCGTAATAGGGAACCAAAGTATCGGTGTAAAACATTGAAATTCGCCTATCGAAACCGTAGCTCCGGTACCGAGAAGCTATCACATCCGGGGGAATCTCAGCTTCCCCTATTTAGCTGATCACTCTTTTTGTAGTATAGTACCCAGTACCTAGGTATGATATGGGTGTTGATCAAATAAAGATTTAATAATTCATATACATGGACTAGTAGAGCGCCACTGGTTTATTAATAACCGCAAAAAAAGTAGTAATTTTTGACCACTGCCAATGCAAGTCTAGGTGATAGTTGTGGAAATAGCTTAAGTTAGACCTTGGGCCTAGGCACTAACTAGGACAATTATTAATTTGGGATTATTTAATATCCTGTGATTACATAGTTACATTGGCTAGTTACTTTTCACGCCAGGGTATAATCTCCGGTGCACGGTAACCAAACACCCTGTCTTACTCTATAACTACTTTATATCTTACGACAAAGCTAAACTGTTATGACTTTGTTAATATATTTTTGAAATGCTTGGTGGCGTATATTATAGCAGCCATTAATAATAAACGCCCCCCCCTCCCCCTTTGTAGAATATTAGTTATACCAGTGTTTACAGCGTGAATAGAATAGTTAAACCGATAGCTGTGTATAGTATTAGCATCACCTTACACCCATTGTAATATTCTCTAAGTCTGGTGTGCCGGTTGATTCTGCTGATATTTTATGCACACTTCCTCTCACCTTATAAACGGTTAACTCCTTGATTATCGTATAGAACACCAATTTCTAGTACGTCGGGAAAGAAAAGCCGTAAAGCCATCCGGGGGTCTTAAAACCCAGATACCAGGTCGATGGATGAAACTTATATAAATGGATAGGTGAACACGGTCAATCCTATCGCAAGACCTAGAAGACTCATTCTAATATGTATGGTGTCGGATTATGCGCCTGCGTGCCTGATCGCCTCACACCTGTAGCAACCACTCCACCATAATTGCTCAATAAGCCAATCAACTCACACAAGTTGCCTTGTGCTTTTTGATCAGTAAGTGTAAATCCTCGTATCTATAGAACCCCAGGAAGCTAGGTTTTTTTTTGTATATAACTCTAGCGTGTCAGTTCCTTATGAACTAAATATATAGCATTGCACTGAATTATAAAATATTTGATAGAGTTGAAGCTACTATACGGAAATTGAAAATGATTAACATAGAAACCCCTCGGATAGCTACAGTCTTGTACTTGGTGGTGGTAGATACAGCCTGTCGCTGGCATCAAATCTCTACCGTAAATAATCTATCAGAATGCAAAAACTCTATTTAGCCGGTAGTTATTCTATTACAATACTAGCCTTGGTTACTGGTTTCGAGAGATTCCATGTACGTTATGAAATGTACTACTACTACTACTACTACTACTACTACTATGGTTTCGAGAAATTCCCCAAGGCTGCGCACATGATTGTTCCGGCGAGTCGAATTTGGTGCGTATGCGCGATATATGGCACAAATGATAATTGACAGTGTTTTATATAATAGGTCATAAAACATGAGAAAAGTACAACCCGAAAGTGTATAAAGCTATCAGATCTCAATAATACCGAGTATCGTAAAACATTTAGTAACATAGAACAATATAGTGCCGGATAAATAGTCTTCCCCGCTACAGCGGGTAGTAGAGAATGTAGCTATAGATATAATCTTTGAGAATACCTATATAGTCATGTAGGGAGCTGTATTCCCTCCGTAAATGTATAAAAAATAGATTCTTTTACTGAGGTTGGAGTTGGATCATGCAGTATCACTCGGTATTTTAACCAGAAGTTTTACGGTAATAGGGGGAGAGCGAGGGTAGATTCTTGGTTAGGAGCTCTCACTCTAGCGAGTGCTCTTACTGTCTTATATACGGTCCCCCTGAAGGTGAGTCTCTTACATCATAGACCTATTCCGTGTCTCACCTATCGAATATTACAATAAATTATAGAGAGAAATGGCTTAGATCACTGGACTAGTCGAGGTCTTATAGAGAATTATGATACCCGAAATGGCCGTCTCAGCAGCTGGATACTCAAACATAGAAAGGCCCGTAATGCTACGTGATACACAACCTAAGGACCATAAAGGAGTAAATTACAATAAATCTTGAAGTGTCTTGTATCAAACAAGTTGGACATAGGTATAAGTAGATCCTGGGCCTATGATATATGGCACTTGATTTATATATACGTGGAACGGCAGTGCATAAGCAGTGTCCACTCGTCTTTCTATATATCTGCATTATAATACTATGAGTAAAAAATAGTATTCTAATCTTATTTTTCAGACGCTATTTAAGCCGTGAAAATGAGGGCTAGTTCTAGGAATAAAAAAAACTACATGTAGGTGGGTAGAATGACTGCCGAAGGATGAATACAACGGTCGGAAATATGTTAACACTATGTAACTAGGCTGCTCAAATCCTAGTCACGTAATAGGTGAATATTTAATAAAGAAATAAGTATTAAAACCTAACAGGATTCTCCATAAATACTAAAGGTAAGCAGGTTGTAGATCTGATGAATCGTGTATTATCACTCGTATTTTAATATTACCACAAAAAGAGCAAAGGATGATGGATTATTAGAGATTGAATTCACTCCCCAGAACTACCCCACCGCCCCTAGATCCTCAACAGATAGGCTTCTAATTAATTTATCTTTCATCTCATCATAGACTCTGCAGGGTGTCTATTCCTTTCCTGTAGCCTAAGAAGGCTAAGTGGTTTTAGGCTCTTCAGATCGTATCTTGGTTTAAGAAGAAGTCTAGTATCGAGACCAGCGCTGTTGTAGCTCTATGGAGCTACTTGATCAAGTGCATACCTCTCCATCAAGCTAAGAGACTCATATAGATAGTAGTGACTCCCCTGAGATATAATCTGTGACGTTTTATTTAGTTACCAAGGGGGGTAATAGTCATCGAGGCTACTTTGAGCCCCTCTCGGGCAATGCGAAAGATATCAGGTTCCATAGAATACTAACATACTTAATGAGTTAAACAAAAAATCAACAGCGCACGTGTGATAACCCTAACCCTGATGGATTTGATGAGGCGTATAGTATACATGATATGAACAAATTTTTAATGTCATTAATCGACCTCCCTACTCAAAGTATTGTTATGGCCCGGTCATTAGCCTTCATCGATAATTGACAAAATTTATTATTATTATTATTATAGCCTTCATCGATCACTGATCCCTTTCCTCCTCCCACCACTTTGTACCAGCTAACTCTCTCCCAAGTCTATCTTCACACATCTGCCACATATCATTCGTCCGCCTGTTTAAGTCCCTTTTTACAACGCTTACAAAACGCGGTTTTTCTAGGATGTAGCTTTCCAGACACTGGTCATCATTCACCTGGAGAGCACTGGTATCTGCTAGGGATACGCAGTCTAGGGATTCAAGTGCCTGGACACCCACAGCATGGTGTTCCTTTCGTAAATCACAGCCTGAGCAGCTCTCCGTAGAAACAGGAGATATGGGGGTTACGATATATGGGCCATGGGACGTAGACTTGCTACTAGGATACTGACTGGGGCTATCGGTTTGTACAGACCCTGACTCTTGCTCATCCTGTTGCGATGCTGATTCAATTTCTAATGACTCCCCATCATGCTGGCTAGGGAAGCTCTGGAGCACCGGAAAACCAGCGGCTGCCTTCATGGCAATTATCCGAGAACAAATTAAATGTAATTGGGGTAATAGTGGATGCGGTAAAGGGAGTTCAGCAGGGTCAGGAGTCTGAAGCACCACTTTATCCCCAGTCTGCAGATAACGTACATGCTGCGGAACAGAGTTTACGAACTCGGTCACGCCTAGCACAACCTGGCGGCGGCCAAAGGGAAACTCGACAGTAGCGTTGTACTTAGCATAGTATTAGTGGCGGATATGATAACAACGGAGGAGAGGGACACACCTCAGTAACTGTCTCCAGGGTGAATGGATACTGATTCTCGGTTAACTCGGGGATGATTGCAATCATACCTTTATCGAACCAATGGTGAGCCGCGTGTGACAGCCACCATACATTCCTGACTGAGTCTGTCTGCCCACCTGTATCCCCTAGCGCAATAACTTTACGCCTTTCCGTCCCTCCTTCACCACGGAATATGGCAATGAATCTCCAGAAATCGGCCTCTTTGCCGCCGCGCATGCTAAACGGAAGAATATGCGCGACCACACCGGCTTCAGGGATGCCGGTGAGTTTGCAAGTATTTTTGTCACGCACTCCACAACGGTTACGTACTTTCTGAGAGCGTGCAGAAGTGCCTGGTCTTGAGGATCTGGACGCAGAGGACTGGAATATGGGTGCTGACGTGGATGGTGGTTCAGCAGAGCGTCGACCTCGGGCTGCGAATGCAGCAAGACCAGCATCTATAGTTGTCACAAGCTCTACGAGTTTATTATTAGTGGTCTCGTCAGAGGCGATGAGACGAATGAAAAGGTGTATCGGGGTGTCAGGAGGTGACAGATGAAGGTGGGTTGTGGATAGAAGCGATGTTAGGGAGGCGGACATGGAGGGTGTGAGGTGTGAGGAAAGATCTGAGACGCGGGAAACAGCAACATCATAGAGCGATGTTGGCGGTGGCAGTGACTCTGTCGCTGGTAAGAAAAGGGGGGTTAGAGCTGTGTCTGGTTGGTTTTTTGGGGTGATGTTAGATGTGAGATCAGAGGTCTCTTGGGCGATATGGAGGGATAGTGACCAGAAGATAGACTGCGGGGCGGCTAATGATTTAGGGGCAATCGAGTTTAGACGGCGGCGTTTTCGGGGTATTGAGGCCACTCCCTCCATCTTTAACGGTGATGCTGAATGAAGAGCTGAGATAATTGTTGAGATATGGCTACCTAATAAGGTATAGCGTTGATGGTTCAACCAGTGTAATTGTCTCCGAGGAGATTCGGTCGACAAAGCCTATTAGGAGGCTCTTCTTGGGGTTCACTTGGTGTTTTCTCTAGGCTTTAGGGTATCGCGGGGTCTACCTGATTAGTCGTATATATAGAGGAGTAGAAAGCCTTTGCTAGGCTTTCTCTCCTAGTCTGTTAAGATACTGGCTTTGATCAATTCAACTACTATTGATTATCGCAAGTTTTGAACAATAATGACGGAGGTGGCCCATATCTAAGCGAGGATTTGTAACCCTAACCCACTCGCACCAGGGTTAGGGAATACCAATTCCTCGGGTACTGGTGCAGCTTATCACTCCCGGCCCACGATTTACTACATTGCGCCCTCTCAGCGAGAAACTCGGCGGTCAACGGAGAATGTTTCCTCACTAGTTTATCACTCTCCTTATTTTAATCTCGTTCAAAGAGGTAGATACGTTTTTGGCCCTTCATTAGAAATATTGTATCGGTAATTCTCTCAGCTGTCGCATTGCGTCGTACCGAATCGAATGGACTTGGTTCTCTCATTTGTATGGACGCGTCCTTCATATCCTACAATGCAATCTGACTCCTTGGTTCCGTATACCTGCTGTCAAATAGGGTTACTGTCAGATTCGTATAATGCACCAGGTACCGTATTAATTGAGATAAGCGGTCGGTCACACAAGACGTTAGAGTTGCCTCCTCAAGTAAGACAGCCTCAATTTCCCTTTTCTTTCTTGCCGCGTTACTAGAGGGGGGAATTCTGGACGTCGTGTGTGACCGACTGCTTATTCCAATTAATACGGTAGTTCGTCTGGTTTGGAGCTGAATGTGAAACACCATACAGTTAATCCGCGCTGTCCTTTAAGGGAGACCCCTAAAGGTATGAAAAGATACCGTGACAACAGAGCCTTTAGCACACTATCAGGGATTTTCACAGGTTAGTTGGTCTTGCTATGTACGACTTGTCAGTTTGTGTTGCGGCTCTACGGATATACCGTATAATCTAGTGAAATTCGACCCGCTGTAGCAGGGGTATTGTGCACTAAAACATGTAGAACTGACTTCCAGAGTACTAAAAGACCGCCTCTCAAGACAACTATAATCCTACTGTCGCGGGTCGAATTTCACCGGATTATACAAGTACCTTGGCATGCGGCTCTTCAGTTCTGGGTCTTGGCTTATTGCGGGGTAGTGGGGCTAAGATCCGATTAGATTAGATCCGCTAGGAGGAGGATATCAAAACTGCTTTCTATTAAGCTTCCTACTACGGCAAGACAACGAAGTACTCTGATGTAATTATAGTATCAAGACTGCTCTAATGAATTCTATAATAAATTAAACATTCAATATCACAGCATTGAACAAAATCAACCTACCAATAACTAGAGCTCCTAAAAGGGATACATAATGAAAATTTCCTTGCACGCCAAAAAAGGGTCCCTACGGACAAAAGGTACTATGCTATCCAGCTGATAATCAAGAAGAACTACTCCCAACGTAGTTAAGAATTACACCTGCCGATGCAAAACATATAATAGCGTATAATATGGAGTCAAAGCCTACATACAAGTAATGAGCCACTCATAACAGACTAAGGAACACAAAGCTAGGCCACCACGAAGAATTTCATGAACAAAGGTTTGGGAATCTCATCCATCTAGGACCATTGGAGAACTAGCTGTTCTATTTGTTTTTACTAGCCATGGGTTCTGCAAGGCGGTAGTTGCAGTTGGTCGGTTTGGGGGGTACGGAGTCAATAGACTCTTCACAAAAGCTATTCCGTCTTCATTTACTCCAGATTCATGCAAAACCTGGGACGGAAACTCTATCTTTCCTATACAATATTCGATAAGAGAGTGCATATCAGTATTTCGTCCCTGTGGTAGCCCCGTCACTATACCTGTCATTGTGACAGACTCTTCTGTAGTATCAGAAGCTGTGGTAGTGGTGAAGGGCGTTCGCGAAGTTAAAAGTTCATGTACAAGCGCACCTAATGGCCATATGTCCAAGGCATAAGCGGGAAACTTTGGATCTTTAGCTTTGCGAGAGACTGCCCCTATTATCTCTGGTGGACGGTAGCATTCGGTCCCCCATTGGGTTTTAACAGTAGTGTCGATTGCCTTTTTTGATACACCGAAGTCGGCAATTTTAACCCAAATGGGATTGAGGCGAGCGATAAGGATATTCTATTGTTCTAATTAGCATCAATTTCAAAGATAATATTAATTTTTGATAGGGGCATAGTAGCTCAACTTGTGGTTTGATATCGCGGTGGTATATCTTCTCTCCGTGAAGGACTTCAAGTCCATGTAGTATCTGAGTAGTAATATCTCTAGAGCTTGCGTCCGTCGCGAGATTTTGGCGAATGTACATACTTAGGTCCCCATCCTGCATGTACTCCATCACAAAGAACATAAATATAGAGTTTGTGTACCAGCCGAAGAACCTTACAAAAAGGTGATCGTACTATAGTCTTACTATTAGAGTTTCATAATTAGACAGCAGAAGTAGAAACTTGCATTTTTCAGCTCTGTCAATGCTAACAGCTCTTGGGACAGGCCCTCTGTTGGTTGGAGTATTATCTTGACAGCCCTGAGTTCTCCACACGTCCGCTCCCTCTGACAACAAACACTCCCGGCTGCTCCTCGACCAATCTCCTTCTGCTGGTCCCATATCGATTCTTTCCATACCCCAGTTGAAATTTCTTCTTTATGTACTACATAGTTGCTGTGAACTTCTGTTTCCATCTTGTATCTAAGAAAGTTGGTAAGTGAGGCTGCCATATGCCCCTCACGCTGTCTACCAGGTAAGACTACCGGATGGTTAGCTAGGTAATTAGGGTCTCTTAATAACTCTATTATTATCTCATGCCGTTTATGCTCCGCCAACTGCAGTGCGGTTCTCCCTGATGTGTCTACGAGCGTTGTGTCTGCCCCTTTCTCCAACAACAACCGAACAATCCTGTCCCACCCATACTCCGCTGCAAAATGTAGTGCTGTATAGCCATTTGCAGACACCGATGTGAGGTCTACCCCTATAGCTAAAAGCACCTCCATAATATCGACGTGACCACCCTGGGCCGCAAAATGTACTAAAGCTTCCCCCAAAGGTCCCTTGACATCCTTGTCCGCTCCACGCCTTAAAAGAACTCCCATGGCCTCTTTATGCCCCCTAAAAGCTGTAATGTGGAGAGCTGTCCGGCCACGATTATCAGTGCGTTTTATGTCTGACCCTTTCATGACAAGAAACTCGACCATGTGTGCACGTCCTAACCAGGCTGCGATGTGCAACGGTGTACTCCCTTCGCGTCCCACCACGTTAATATTGGCGCCGTTTCCAACTAACATGTGAAACGCCCACTCGTGACCCCCCTGAACTGCTAGGTGTAGTGGCGTATCACCGTCTCCATTAATGACGTTAGTGCTAGCACCGTAGTTGAGGAGAAGCATGCTGGAAGATTGGTCGTTGTTGGCTATAGCCATGTGGAGAAGAGTGGTTTGACCGTCGTGCGTTTTGTTCAGATTAATATGCCATGTGTTGAGAATGCGTTCTAGGTCTACTGCGTCCTTATTTATCACAGCTTCGTAGGCAGCTAAGGGATCTACTTTTGATGGGCACTTGTTACAAACAGAGAAGCTGGGATGGATTTGGGATAACAGTTCTTACCACCTTGTACGAAACTATGAAGAAAGCGAACAACACTTTGGTAGGCTAAGCTTCCGTTGTGCTTGAACTTAACCATTGTCCAACGATTCCCGTTGATAGAAAGATGTTCTCCAGCAGTGTCTGGGAGTTGAACAACTTTTTGATCTTGTTCCGCAGTTGTAAAGCAGTCCCCACACCTAGACCATGTTCCATCATCACTCTAACGGATAGTTAGCTATGGCTCTAGCGCTAGGTGCAAGGGTAACATTCCTGATTTAGTTTCCGTATTTCCTCTACCTCCTTAAAGATAATCGTCTTTATTCTGGCTGATGCGGTGTAATTGATGAACGTTTTCAGTACCTGCTGGAGATTGAAAGTTCCATATTCGAGCCACGAAACTTGCCAACTTGAATTGTGTCCTAAGCTACCCCCGCCCATGGTAAATATTTCTTCAGCTAGTATACTACGATGGGGAATCCCGAAAAAGATCACGCCACGCGTTCGTAAGTATAAAGTGTTGTATATGGCTTTGGCTTTCATAATAGCCTCGATTTGTTAGTGGGTAGCTAAGTATTGCCTCCTCTGGAAAATATACCTGTGCAATAATAATGCTCCCAAAGTTATGACCGATGAATATGGGTGGTCTCTCCTTTTCATACACGATGATATTAGTTTATAGCTTAAATCTCTGTTCCGTCTCCTCAATACTTACCCCATGGAACCATGTTGACTTATCAAGCTCCATCAAAAGGTTATCCGCATAATCCGGCAAAATACCTGGCTTTTGAGTAGTATCATATCCATATATCATCGTCCTACATGTAGGTAGATCCTCTTCTAGAAAATCTTGTAGCCACATATGTTGCAGTCCCAGTCCATCTTCCCCCACCCAAGACCCGTATGCGTGGCCATTAAGGCCGCTGACCGCAACGATGCTATACTGGGTTAGAATCTTGGCAAAGGTGGACGGGAGTACTGCATACTCCGCGTTAATCTCGCTGGGTGTCTGATATAGCTGCGTTAAACCGTAGAAACCCTTATCTATAGTGATCTCTTGACTGCCTAGTATCATATTGTAACTATCTTGATCTCGTAGTGCTCCCAATACTTCCGGAGTATAATCCCGGAACTGCACGAGGGCATTCTGTGTTCGCTGGTTTGGAGCAGAGCATATTTTTAGTTGTATCTCGTTCATAGTGGCCTCTTTGAAAGAGAACTCGATAGAGAGAGCGGCGATAAGATCGGTAGAGGTGGTGAGGAGGGGGATCCCTTTAATGCGAAAGACACTGCAGTTGGTAGTAGGAGGTGGAAAGTGGTTGAGTGGGGGCTGAGGGCTAGCAGGAGAGAGCACATCTAGTTTATGGGCAGTATACATTGTTGGAGGTCCTACTGATTGGTGTTGATTCTTGGATGGTGGGAGAGTAGGTTGAATAGGGAGCCCTGTCGCATAACGTTATCAGGGATAATCGCGCCAAGGCTTGTTCGCAAATGGCGTGGCTGCACATACCCCGCAGCTGAGCTAGCGAGATGAAGGGAGGAAAGAGGATCGCTTTACTCTAACCAGCCAGCCATAAGTTGTGCCGTACTATGCCGGTCGTAAATAGCTAGAAAATGATAGCAATAGCATTAGTACTAATGGTAATTAGTATCCTTGAGGATAAGTAGTTAAAATATATGGGTGCAGTCGCGCGAGTTATGAATTCTGCAACCGAATATAGCGTCTATTGCGTTTTACAATCAGCCTTGTTTTTAAAAGTATGAGCGTATATAAATATAAACCTTCGTGTTAGTACATCACAAAAGGTAAGTCGAAATTGCTTACATCATTACCACAAAACCTAACCCTGATCCAACCAGCGCAATCATTGGAGGGCCTAAGTAAGGATACGGTTATATGAAACTGCTAAGTTTGGCACCCTTTAGAGATATGGCGACTCTTGTAACTGAAGTAAGGCTCGTGTGTGAATGTGATCTGTGCGGCTCAACGGTCTATGTAGGGGTTTTACATACACGGTTTTGACTGAGCAATAATTAACCTGAAAATTCAGCTAGCCAGTTCTTGTTTGTAGCATTGTTGACCTTACTAACCATCCGTACCAGGGGTTGTTACGAATTTATCGTAACATAGCGCGCCAAACAAACAGATTACAGCTAGATTCCTACTCCCTTGCAGCTCTCAAAATTAAGAATACACTGTTTAACATAGTGCATAGTAATAGCTGGAATTTGCTTTATCATAGTAGTTGCATTAATCTAGACATGCCGAGTTACCACATTCTGCTAAAACACCATGATTACCAACAAGCTGGATGGACCTGGGGTTCGGTATGACAAACTTTGAAAACATTAGTACCCTACCGCTCAGTGGTATAATTTAATTGATATCAATTTATTCATTACATAATGCAGCGAACATCCTCTGTCAGCCGTACTAAGCCACAAATAAAGTAGAACATAGGGGTTATTCTCAATAAAGTATAACATCAGTTATATCCCCAGTACACTGGCAGTCTGCATTACATTCAACCACATGGTCCATAAACTTCTCGTAAAACCCTTCATCCCCTGGCTCAACCCGTGGCCCTTCAAGAAAATAAATTACCACCTCAAACCCATTCATAGCATGTTCCATAATTGTTGACTTATTTGTTGAGACGTCCATATCATCCCATACCATGGAATAAGTTTCTTTTGAGTTTGTCATTAAAAGCCGTCTATTTATCATTTCGGTCTCGGGGCCCGGTGTATCAAGGTCCTGAGACTCCGTTGTAGAGCCGTTAGAAGTGATGTGTTCTGGTTGGAGGAACCACGGTATTATCGGCGGGGCTTCCAAAGCATGTGGGTTACTAAACATCTGAATGGTTGACTGAACGAGACCGGCTGCACCCAAGGTTCTAAATGCCTCAGTGGTTGACCGAAAGAGACTAGCTATCAACGGGGTCTGTGTCCCAAGCGCAATCATCGCCGCCCCAATCCCCGTAAAGACGCCCGTCATCGCCAACGACTGAAGTATTGCAAACAATGATCCGGCAGCTACAGCCCCGATGCCAGACTGCCAACCCGCGGCAATTGATCCTGGGTTTACTAAATCAGCATGATATCTATATGACGGAGGTGGGGCCAGTACCAAGAATAGGTCCCGCTGGGCCAAACCCAATCACCAGGGGGAGAACGATTACCAGCACACCGCCGGCAATTAAGGAGCAAGTAATTGCAAACTCCTTCGGATTTTCTCTCGCATAGGTGACGAGATCCTCCCATGCTTCTTTGGGGTTGTTAATGTAGTATCGGGTATTTTTCTGGGCTGATCTAGCGCCCTTTTTGAGAACCCAGAGGACTTGTCTGAATACTGTATCTAGAAAATAGTTAGTTTGAGTGGAAAAGAGAGGAGGAAAAGCCCATACCCATTATTGAACTGAGATATTATAGTGCTTTAGTTATTAGAGAACGTAGAAAGTGAATTTAAATAAGGGGAGTTAAGGCATCCCATTCCTCAAGGCAACCGCTTGGCACCAGGGGGACTAAGACTAAACCATCTGAGACATTAAGTACATCATGTATATGGTTGATCAGTAGAATATGGTCTAGGTATTATCTGTAGCCACTACTATCCCTTACGCTGGTGAAAAATGCTGCCCCTTTTGCGTGGGGGCCAAAAGGTACGGGTTACGTGAAGGTGGCAACTAAGTCAGCACAATCTGTAATCCTATAAGATATAATACCTATAAACTTAATACTAACACTGTATTTATTGAAACTTCTACCTAAAGTCATTAGTAGGACGCTGCCACCTCACTGCTGACTTAGCTGTGGTTTTGGCCCCCACGCAAAATTAAGGCAGCAACACCAGCGTATGGGATAGCTGCATATCGTTATTCATAAATATTATCTGTTATGAGCGATATGGATTGACAGGACTGACGCTCATCTGATAGAGTGTCTTAGCTGTTGTTTTATAATTGGAATACACGCTCATTCACTACAATAACTTTATCTACGTACTTCCGGGAGGTCGGGAGAAAAAGTCTATAGTGGTTTTAGTAGGATAACGGGGTCTCAAATATAAACGTACTGGGTGGTGCCACCATGCAGAAGCAGCCTTTCTGACGTCCTAGACGCCAATTCTGCAAGTTGTAGTGCAATATACCCCTGCCACAGCGAACCAAATACTACGGTAATAAGATCGTCGTCTACCCGAGACATGAGATAAGCGATAAACCGCTAGTGTGGAGGCGGAGCTCCCCTTCTCTACTTAAACAAAATCAAGGCTGAACACGACACGATTAAAAGTATCACCACCATATCGCTTAGAGTAAATACCGTAGATCAATATAATATATTTCTGTCTGTTCCGTACCTTAGGAAACTACCCTCATAAGTCATACCACATCATGAATAACAGGAAATACAAGTAAGACTTAAGGAGACCAAAGTTCATCTACATCTCTAAAACACTGACAAGTTACATTACAATGAGTGTCATGGTCATCAAATTTCTCATAGAACTTTTTATCCCGCGGCGTAAACGTTGGTTCAAGAATATGAATCAGAACGTCAAAATTACTCAAGGCATACTCCTTAATACTCTCACGACTTGGGCAGTCCATTTTCATCCATATCATCGTATACGTTGATCTTGAGTTAGTTACTAGTATCCGCCTCGTCGCACCTTGTGTGTCTAGAGAAGCCGCCGTGGAACCTTCAGGAGTACTATGCTCTTCACAAAGGAACCACAGTTTATCCGGGGAACTATTTGGTCGGATGTGCTTAGTTGGTAAAGGGGTGCTTATCCCAAGTGCAACCAATGTTGACTCGATACCTGTACAGACACCCGTCATTGCCAACGACTGAAGCACTGCTAACAATGATCGGGCAGCTACAGCGCCGAGTCCTGCCTGCCAACCCGCCGCAATGGATGCTAGGGAAGTATGAAGTTAGCGTGATACCTATATCAGTAGAGTGAGACAAGTACCGAGAATAGGCCCGCTGGGCCGAACCCGATTACCAGCGGGACCACAATAATTAAAATACTGCCAATAATGCTTGTACAAATGAAAGCGAACTCCTTTGGGTTCTTTTTTACATATTCAACGAGGTCCTCCCAGGCCTCTTTAGGGTGGTTGATGTAGTATTGAGTGCTTTTTCTTGACATGTTTGCCTGCATTTTTGAGGACCCAGAGGACTTGTTCGAATACTGATCCTAGGGAGAGGTTAGTTTGAGAGAAAATTAGAGAGAGAACGGAGCATACGCATTGTGAGAGTAAGGTATAATTGTTTTTTGACATATTAGGCGCCGTATATCACAGGTGTACTTAAACAAGGAGGAGTTAAGGCATCCCGTTCCTCTAGGTAACCCTTGCTGTGGTTGGCGCCAGGGTGTCGCAGTTGTGTTTAAGACATAATTAGGCCACTCAGATTAAACTATATGAGACAGTCGTCTATATCATGCATATCGGCTAATTAATTGTTATCTATAATCGCTTCTATAACGATTGCCGCTCATAAATAATGTTCATTGAAAGCGGTCCGGGTCGATAGTGCTGGCGCTTATCTGATAGGGTCAGGGAGTTGGTTGTTGTTTCTATGTTTGCAATCCTTGCATGCTCATCCAACGCAATAGGATTATCTTAAGCGGTGAGTAGATTTTGATAGAAGAAGCAGTATTATTTTCAAGCTTTAGAAGCACAAGATAATGGGAGGGGTCCTCAAAATAACCGGCCTTACCATGCAGGTATGTACGGATAAGACATACCAGAGCGTCGCCTAGTGTGGAGATAGGACAGGTCCCACAATTTCTCTATAAACTGAAAATTCTCGCTGTGCCAGCTCCTAATGGATAAAGTCATAGCTCCACTTCCCCGCTTGAACAAACCTGAAGCTTACAAGACAATATTGAGAAATTTCACCACAATACTATGTACTTAGGGTACCATAAATAGTTTAATATATAATTCCAGCCATCCATTCCATACATAGAAAACCGTCCTCACCGGTTATACCGCATCAAAACCACCGTAACATATAAATAATCCTCAGGAGGGCTCAGGTACATCTACCGTACACTCACAGCTTGGATCACAATTCCACTCATGGTCATCAAACATCTCATAAAACCCCTCCTTTACCTGTGGCCCTTCATGAATACAAACTATCACTCTGAGATCATCCAGGGCGTATTGCCTGATACGTTCATCGCTTGGGGAATCCATCATCATCCATATCATCATATAAGTTGTTCTTGAGTTAGTTGTTAATTTCCGCTTCTCTATCTGTCTACCAGATTCCGAAGATATCCTCGTGTGGTCTCTGTGAAGGAACCATGGACTATCCGGAGAATCACCTAACCGATAGAGTCCCGAGCTTAATGAAGTATTTACCCCAAGCGCAATCAAGGATCCCCCGATACTCGTAAACGCACCCGTCATCGACAACGACTGAAGTATTGCAAATGTTGATCCGGCGACTACAGATCCAATCCCGGATTGCCAACCTGCCGCGATTGATCCTAAACAGTTAGTATGATATCTCCATCAGTGAAATAGGACTAGTACCGAGTATAGGCCCCGCTGGACCAAACCCGATGATCAGCGGGACCACAATGGTTAGAACACCACCAACAATTGTCGTGCAGATAAATGCAAACTCATATGGGTTCTCTTTTGCATAGTCGACGAGGTCTTCCCAGGCTTCTCTGGGGTGGCTGATATAGTATTCGGTGTTCTTTTTGACGTGTTTTCCGACCTTTTTGAGGACCCAGAGGACTTGTGCAAATACTGATGCTAGGGAAAGGTTAGTACGAGATGACAAGCATGGGAGGGGGTACATACGCATTATTTTTTTCTAGTGTGGTATTATGGTATATCAAGAGCTATAGCATGCGGCCGATGCCTACTTATATGGGGTTAAGGCATCCCATGGCTCTAGGTAGCCGCATGATTGTTGGTGCCAAGATGCCGCAGTTGTCGTTCGAGACATGCTTATGCCACTAATACCAAAAAACAATAGATCGGCGGTCCGCATCCTACACATCAGTGAATCAGTCAATCGGCAGGATATGGGTTCATGATGGTGGGTATTATAACTACCGTGATAACACGGCGATACCGAACACGACTGTGGGATGAAAGAAATTATGAGATTGGTTCAATGCACATTGAGGCTCAGTTATGGCTAGTAAGGCTCTCACGCAGCTTTGTTCGTTATGGCCGAGATAATACAGTATTAGTATAGCTACTGTAGTCCATGAATATTTGTTATTAAAGAACAAGGTGTCTAGATCAATAGAAATGAGCAGAAGATAGTGTTGACCCAATCATCTTAGCTATTCTATTCATAACTAAACCCCTGTTGTAATTGTACCAGTTTTAGCAGTTCATAAAGACACAGAGAAGGGTAAGATCAATCTACTTATTCATTAGTATTAACTACTTCTGCATCAATACTAGCTCCAGGGTCTGAAGCACGGCGCAGCGGAGCTCACCAAGATAACAATACCACCCGCATCGGGCAGCGCCACCATGTAGGTACGACTCAATCACCCGAGATATGAGATAAGCGATATATTTTCTTTGTACTAGTGCTTATGGTAGTCTACTATTATTTACTCTGACAGATGAAAACATCTTACTACAAGCAGTAAAACCAGAACTTATTCACCGTTCCAGCCAATTCCGCCACGGTAGTCAGCGAGAAAATTTCCTAGTTTCATAGCGATTAGTAAATCCGATATAGTATATAGGTTATATCTAACTCTGTGAAGCTTTTGACTACCTAAGCTAGAGTACCCTAAACCGAGTGTGACGTGACGAGACGTACAGGTATTTTAAATGGCACGCAGTATTACTTTTCCATTAAGATTTTTGTGAGTAGTGTTGTGTTAGCTAAGGATAGATGTACTTTATTAGCAGGTATATATTCCTGGTTTATTTTATTATTATCGATTATGGGTTAGGGTTATATCCCCAACGTTGTAGGGAGTATCGGCTTTATAGCCGAATCCAACCTAAACGGTTATGTACCCCAGACTATAGCGGGGAATGAAAACTACATAATATAAGTGTGCCAGTGGCTAAGTAAGTAAGTAAAATCGATATTGCTTATACAACTGATACGGCAATGAAGCTCGAACTACACACCGGCTAAGGTACTCTTTACCCTGAAATTTCTCGGTTCTTAGAGCAGCAAATGTGGAGGGGGCCAGTAAGCGAGTATATCAGAGTTATTGGGCAGGGCGCCAAATTGTGGGGTTCTACCCGGGGTGCCATATCAGAGTAGAGGCGGAATACTCCGATTTCATAGCACCAGCAAGTAGAAAATGTATGTGTAGAGATTTCTCTTGGTCACTTAACTAGCACGGAAACCGGTAAGGTATTGAATACAAAAATATATTTTCAATAGTATAGAAAGATAACTTAGTAGATATAGAAAGAAAGATTCGCTGCTAGAAATAGTAAAAGTATCGGCTTATAGATAGTACGGGTATAGATAGGGACTTCGCAATTTACATCCGGTATTTTCTACATTCCACCCTAGAAGCCCTACTCCGTGGATGAGAGATGAAATAAAGTACATACTCAATAAAATAAGAAAGATAAAGAGAGACTAAACACCTTACCGCACCCACAATCTTTCCAGAGCTCAGTTTAACTATCCTCTGACAATGCCGGACTAACCATATTCTCTGAATCCTGATCGTCTCCAGAACTAGTCTCTTCATCAATGCCAAAATATTCTTCGTCCCAGTCCTCCGTGTCACTATCATCTTCTAACAATGCTTCTAAAAGTTCTTCCTCCTCATCATCATCATCATCATCTTCTTCCAGTCCCCTCCAACTATCCTCATCTGAGCACGGTTTCCATCTGTACCCCGGTTCGAGATGGGCAGTTTCTGTCTTTTTCCGAGAAAGCCAGTTAAACCTAACTTTCCGGTACTGAATAGCGTAAACCTGCTCCCCTGGTGCATCAAAGCCAGTGGTTTGGTGACGAGACCTGTCTTGAGTACTTTCGGCGCTAGGCGAGAAGAGGGGTAGAGACCTGGTAACAAAACCAATCCCAGCGACGGCGTCAACCGGTAGATCTGATTTCAACCCTGTTGAAGTTCTGGCTGAACCACTTCTTGATATCGTTGCGTCTTGAACGGTATGGAACCCAATAACCAAGTACACGCTCTCCCGGTCCCTAACAGCGGTTTCTAAAAACCTACGAGTCTCTTCGTCTGCACATGCTGTTTCAAACCATGTTCGAGAGTTTACGAGATGGTGAGTTTTAACATTTGGTATATTGAGCTCGATGGTGCCTTCCTTCTTGGAGTTGTAAGAGATAGAAAAGAGACTGCTTAGGTGAGACTGAAGTTTAGAGTTTTCGGTAACTCCGGTGGTTTGTTTGTAGTTGGTTTGTTGATTGACAATGGTTTCTTCTTTGGTAGGCCGGTCGGGAAAAGGATCGCGGTATTCTAGGTAGGGTGCTTTTGTGTTGAGAATTAAACGACCCAAGCGGACAGAGTCCAGCGGGAGAAGAGTACTGAGCAAGGAGGCCATAGGAATTGCCCGTGGATGGAAGATACAGAGTCTGAGAGTAGGAATAAAACTATTAAAGTATTAAATATAAATAATACCTGGGTTTATAGAAGATGGTAGGAGTATAAGATTTCGGAGGAGTGTGAGATGAGCCGAGTTGATGTAGAAAAGATATAACTTTGGGCTATGTATTTCTAGTGTGATCTACAGGGCTGAGTTCCAATGAATAGTCGAGGTGATACGAGATAGTGCCTTCAAATCGAGAAATGTACGGCAGTTTTGAGAAATCTGACCCCACTGTAGTAGTAGGGATTATAGTTGTGTTGGTGGTCCCGATGTCAACCCCGCAGGTTCAGCTGAAAAACACTTTTGGTGCAACGGAACAGCTGTCAAGTCTTGTAAAGTGCAGAGAGAGAGTCTTGATCTATCATTTGTTATTGGACAGTAAACTACCGGTTGAACGGCTCAATGGCTGTGCATTCTTGTGGCGTGGGTATGCCGGTTAATAGTACAACCTCAGTGTAGAAATTTATGTAGCTATGGATCAAAGTAAGAAACACAGCCCCTCGTACGATTCCAGCCTGGTCTAGTCTATGAAAAAAAGATAGAAAAGTTTTATAACTTGGGCACATTGTTGTACCCGGCGGGCGATCATGATCCGGGGGGAAGGGGTATGTCAGACAGACAGCGGTCACTAGGAGAGGTCAGGAATAGTAATTAGGAAAGACAAAAAAGAGACAGAACATGGAGCTAGAATAGCGATGGAACAGCTTGATAACCGAGGTCGTAGGGGATTATTGTGCACATACTTTGTGTTTGCGTTTGTTTTCGTGACTTGCTTTTATTTGCTTTGTTTTGTTTTTGTAGCTAATATCTTATCCGCACAATCCCTATGTAGGCTATGAATCCATCACCGCCTGAATCATCTCGACCCTGCCGATTATATTCATATATGGCATTATAGATACTGTTAGTCTACAGCGAGCCGTAACAAAGATCGAGAAACAAGGATCAGTGAGCAAGGGTTTTGAGAAAATGGCGAATATCAAAAACCTCAGTTAACCTACCGTACGGTAGTTAGATTTAATGAGAAATTAGGGCTGAGGGGCTGAGTCTGTCTTTGAAGAACTCCCATATTTGCAGGTATCTTACATATACCTACGATACTGCGATTGATTACTGAGGAATCATGAGATACATTGCTATTAGTCGCCTCGCTCTAGACAGTCTAATGACTCTTTGCTAAACATCATTCCATTCTCTTCATGACTGCATGCATGAGAAATGGTGGCGAACCTCTAGTGTTTGTAATACAGTCTCGGTCTCTTGCTACACAAACACAGCCATTACAGAATATTCAGCCTTTATTCCAGATATAGCCATGATTAGTATTACTACAGTGTGTACACTAACCCGGTGCATATTTAGGGATGAGCGAGCCCTGCTACTGTTTGATATCATTAGTGACTTCAAAGCTTCAGGGACAATATTTATACCATTCCACTCAATATTATTCTACCTACTTAAGCGTAGACAGTCCACGAGAATTATTCTGTCTTCTAAAGTTTTCTAAGATGTAAGTTCAATCTCCTGTTTCTACACAGAGCCTGAAGGCTGATCTAGACCTACTAGGGAGGGACCTAGAAATGCCGGCATTCCCGAATACCTTCCAGCAACGGCAGTAGGGTCTGATACTCGTGTAGCAGCCGGGGGATCCTCGCAAGACGGATTCTCAGAGCTCATGAACGGAATCGTGACACGGCTTATCAAGAGGTTCGCACCAGCCGATGAAACGAGAAATATCCGGAATTATTTAACTCAGTTCCGGGAAGCAAATGAGATTGAGTATCTCGATTCTGCAATCGCTCTGACCAAGTCTCTCCCCAGCAATACTGGACATTATTGGCTATATATCTGCACTTTTTCAGCAGAAGCATATGACAAGACCAATGATCCTATATACCTTGACCGGGCGATTGAGGCGGGAAAGCTTAGCGTAGCCTCACCTCTTGGTAGGGCGATTGTTCTAGATCAATTATGTGGGGACCTTTACAAGAGATTTTTACGGCTAGGTGCCCAACAGGACATTGATCAGGCGATTGAATATGGGGAAGAAGCAATACTTACCTCGCCCCCGGGAAGTAAACAATGGGTAACGTCCGTCGAAAACCTATTTGCGATGATGAGTTCTAGATATGAAAGATTTAGGGCTATAGAGGACCTTGAAAAGTGTATTGAGAGAGGGATAGCTTTTATGCTAGATGTTTCGAAAGGCAGTGTAGAGCACGCATTTCTAATATGCATGGTGGCAAAATACCTTAGCATGAAATATCGAGAGACAGCAGACCTCAGCAGCCTCCAGCAGGCTATTGGCTACCTGGAAACGACAGATATCATGAATAGCGGTAAATATCGAGTGGGCCTACTACAAATAATGGCGACTTGCCTAGATCAAAGATCCAAGCGACTTGACTCGATAACAGATCTCGACCGATCTATCGAGATTTCTGATGAAGCGCTGGCAATGACTCCCCCGGATAGTAAAGGGAGGTCATCTCTCGTATATAACCTATCAGTTTCAGTCATCGGCAGATTCCCTAGGACGAAACAACCGGCAGATATTTCACGAGCAATCGAACTAGCGGAAGAAGCTCTTTCCTTAACCCCGGCTGGGCATCCTGGCCGAGGGAGCAGGTTAGCACTTCTTGCCAGCGCATTGTACTATAGGTATGAATGGTATCATGCACTGCAAGACCTCAATTATTGTATTGAGCGGGCTGGAGAGGGGATAACATTGTTTCCTTCAACCCACCCATACCAACCAGTGATATTAGCGAATTCTACAAAATACCTCTTCCACAGGTACCAGCGATTGGGGGACCTAGAAGATGTTGAACAAGCCATTCAGCACTCTCGACGCGCACTTGGGATGATCCCTAAGGGCCACACCGATCGTCCAAGGATCTTGATCAGTGCATCTCGTGCATTACACACCCGGTTCCAAACATTATTAGTACATACTGAGCGCACCCCCAAGGAGACTCAAGGGTTAGTTGAAGCGGCAAAAGATATCGAGGAGTCCATTGAGTTAGCTAGAGAATCATTCGCAGTATCTGTCGGTATCGCAGGACGGGCAATGGCACTAAATCTCCTAGCGTTACACCTGACTACTAGATATCGTGCATTTAACGACGACCAAGACCTCGAGGAAGCGATCACTCTCCGCCACGAAATCCTGGATTCACTTCCCCCATATCATCCCTTACGGAGTTGGTGTCTGGATCATTTTGCCAAGGATCTAGTCCTGAGATGGGCACGTACTCATTGCGCTGATGACTTTGCCCTTTATATTAAATTATCCCTAGAAGCCTCAGACTCAGATACATCAGGATTACATCAAAAGATTCGCGGGGCATATATTGCTGCAATTGGTCTTGCTACCAACGGAGATTTTCAAAAGTCGATGTCCTTGCTAGAAAATGTAGTTGAGATGCTACCAAAGTTGAGCCCGAGGTCACTAGCAAGGGATGATCAGGAGTTTTCGCTGTCAGCGTCTGGAATGATTTCACCACTTGTTGCGTCGGTTCTCCTGAGGGCAGGAGCCGACCATTCACATACGCTTGCTTTATTAGAGCACTGTCGAGGTATTCTTATGGGCCTTGTCATTGACTATAGAAGCGAGGTATCAGAGGTATACCTTAAAAGTCCAGAGCTTTTTGAGAGATTCAATCGACTTCGGCTAGAGATAGACTCCCCAAATCTGGAGTCGGGAGGCGTGGGTGCGAGTGAAGATTGGAGTTGCTATCAAAACAACCGTCGGCAGCGAGAGAAAGCTGCTGATGACCTAGAGAAAACTTTGGTTGATATCCGAAAATTGCCTGACCTTGGCAGATTCCTGCTTCCGCCCGCCGCGGATGAGCTGATTGCCATGGCCCAAGAGGGCCCAATTGTTATTTTTAACAGCAATCCTATTGGGAGTGATGCTTTTATCCTTACATCATCCGGGGTAAAGGTGGTGAACCTCCTAAGGCTAGAGTACTACGATGCGAGGTCCAGAATGCAGGGTATCAAGGGGCTCGCAAGTGGCAAGCAATCAACATATGCAAGAAGGAGTGAAAAAACGGAAAAATTCCTCATTTGGCTCTGGGAGGTGGCGGTAGCCCCAGTACTAGATGAGCTACAGCTAAGCATGGTTGAAAAAGAATTGCCACGGGTTTGGTGGATTGGTATTGGCATCCTGGCTAATGCACCGTTCCATGCTGCTGGAGATCACTCCCCCGGTTCAACACAAAATACTATCAGTAGAGTCATCTCCTCGTATATACCCACAATAAGGGCACTTTCCTTTGCACGCCAGAGAAGGTTCAAGCTACCTCGGAGCAGCGATTACAATCTCCTTCTAGTCACCATGCCGACAACTCCTACCCAAGCGCCACTAAAACACGCTATGAAAGAGGTTGAAGATATCGTAACTACAGTCAACGGAAAGGCCAACACAACCATTCTTCAAAGCCCTGGAGCGGATATGGTTCTAGAACAAGCCCGACCATCTCATGCAATTCATTTTGCGTGTCATGGTGTATCGGACGCTAAGAACCCATCGAATAGCCGTCTCCTTCTTCGCAAAAACAACGACTCGGGTAAAGAGGTGATAGACAATTTGACTGTAAAGACCATTGCGGGCAGACATATCAAGGACGCCCAAATATCATACCTATCCGCATGTTCCACAGCGGATAATGCGTCAGTTAAGCTAGTGGATGAGTCGATTCACATAGCGAGTGCTTTCCAACTTGCCGGTTTCAGTCATGTCCTTGCAACTCTGTGGGCATCTAACGATGGTGCCTGCCGACAGGTTTCTAAGGATTTTTATAATCGACTCTTTAGCGAGGAGGGGGATGGTGATAGAGAAGGTCACTTTAGGGTAAGCAGTGCATTTCATTATGCTGTTAAAAAGCTCCGAGATGATAAGAAGAATTGGGCTCAGCCGCTGTTATGGGCATCGTTCATGCATACTGGGGCGTAGATCTTTGTGAAGTATTAGGAACGTTCAAATTTCTGTGGGTGCTGGTTCTTGCTCTTTTTATTTTCTTTCCTATTTTCTTAGACTCGGGAGTAGTGTCAGAATTACGCCTGGTGGATATCAGTTCCTTCCGTATGGTTATGTGTATAAGAGGTACCCGACAACAATTAGCCAAGGAGTTATGTTAGTACTTATCACAATTCTAGTCCTATACTAGTATGTATATAATATCTACATGTCTTTCATAGTATGGTACAAAATTAATCTCTGCTTTACAATCTCCTACAGTCCCCACAAACCGCCGAGGTCTTGATAACTGCCGAGGGATACGAGGGGAAAGTACTCGTATCGGAAGAAGATTTTCAAAATCGCGAAGAGAGCACCAGACCATACGCTGCAACAAACATGGGAGTAATGGCAAGAAGGCCAAAGCCACAATATGTACCTTACTTCCCTTCAAGACATGACTAAGCCAAAGGGGGGTCTTCAAAACGCATACCGATAAGTCGGTGGGGTATAAACTATAACTCTAAATACTACACTCGCGTATAGAGAGAATCACATATAGATTTAGTTATGTAATATATCAGGCCAGGGGTAAAAGGTTTGTTTCCTGGATGATTGGGGCTCTGTGCGGCTCTGCGGGTGCTAGGTGAGACAACCGAGGCTCTGCAGGTACGCTAACTTAATATAGCTTCACCAGGCAAACATACCGGCAACTGCCGCAACTAATAGACCTTAGGCCAGAAGGACACCGGTCCTTGTGCTTAGGATCTGTCGCTCTGCTTAACAAGTAGTTTCGCGAGCCCAAATTCTTCTATGCGCGCTCCACGGGGTTAAAGTATATCACAAACCCTAAACCTCGTGTGTTATATGAGGTAGTACTCATTCTTTCAGGAGTAAATAGTCCTATGATATGATTACTCGGTAAAGTAGAGTGTAACATATATCGACGGTTTACTGTGATCAAAGCTTTGCAATTGAGTCTATTTAGGGCAGATATTTACATTAATTACTAACAACGGTAGTCGAATATATTCTTTAGTCTATAGTATAGTTTTTAGTTAGGTCGGTTCGGTAGGAGCTTAAAATGATGATGATGAGATTCATAACGTGGGAGCTTAAAAGTTCTTTGGAGGGGCCTTTATTTTTTATATAGAACCCACTAAGATCTTATGTGAGCGTCTTTCCTATCTTAAGCTTGAACGTAGTCATATCTGAACTAGAGGATTATAAACTTTCAATATACCTAGTATTATCAATCTGGAGCAATGTGCGGCGGTTTTGCAGCAAAAGGCTAAGATGATTAAATCACTTATGTATCGGGTTTATATCGATAGATTCTATTAGATGATTTTTTACAATTGCTCTAGTGGAATTGATTATAACTGTCTCAATATTGTCGAGGAGGAAATATTATCGTACGGGGAGCAAGGAGATAACTTCTAAATTTCTCCTCTACTATAGGATTATATGTCCTTGACGCAGACCGTTTAGTTACCAACAGTTCTGTATTAATTAAAAGTCTTTTACGTGAGATACTGCACTGAGTACCTTCTAATTGTATGGGAACTAGGGTTAGGTGTCGATAACAGGTTGGATCTACGGAAATGGTACACCGTAGTGATATGCTACAAACACTTAACCAAAACTTCAATTTCGACTTAAAGAGAGTATAGCTAGGGCCACTAGCATGAAATCTGTTTTTTGCTGATTCTTTCAGGCTCCAAGGTGCTCATCTACTGATCGGCGACTGGCCACACTATTATCATAGAGCCGCACACGTGATTAACAATGTTGAGGGCCTGATATGTAATCGCAATCCCACCGAACCTTGCGTAAGCAACGCTCTGCCCCACCCTAGATCTTTTCTACCGCAACAAACATTACACGCAATAGCCATGCCCTGTAAGTCATCCCCACAGGCCAACCCTCTTGTCCGGGGAAATGACTACGTTCCATCCTCCTATGTCATCGCCGCTTCCCGGATGACTGCCGGGGATCTTATCAGCTATTTTCATGGTTTGCCCCCCCCCCCCCCAATATTTCGGTATCATTTCTCGTATGCATATTTTACATCCTACCTTTAGCTTTCGCTAATCAGTCCTTAGACTTTCAAGCAACCCTCGAGTATGCCCAGAGTGCACCAGATCACGCCTTTGAGCGGCTAGTCCTGAATGTGAGTCATTATGATATTTTGCTTTGGGGCTTCGTCCCCGTATATCGCTCCCTCAAGTCTATTAGAGCACAAAGCTAGCGTTTGTGGGCACGCTTACTCAGTGGGATACTCCTAAGATAGAATACGCGAATTATATCTGACACGTTAGCTAGTTAAGCTCGGTCCTGATAAGCGCCGACGGAGCTAAGATTAACGAATCGCACAACTCGATCGACGAGAAGGTCCCACAGCCAACATCCGCGACCCAAATTGATACAACGACTATAAGATATCCAGCTATCGGCACTTACCATACTCGGGAGTCTCACCCTATTCCGGAATCAAGAAGGCATGTCAAAAGCGAGGTACTATATACTAGAGCGTACACTACAGTACCAGTCCTGCACACCGCGCTGACGTCGATAAACCTCTCTACAACTACGGGATCCTCCGTATCAATATGGAGTACGGACATTAAATCTGATGGTTGTACCCTTAACATCGATTCTAAAGAAGCAAGCACGCTACCCGGTACCGGTTATGCATGGCTAGAGCTTGACAAGGATGACCCCAATTTCCAATATGGGTGGCTCGATGCGATAGGTTCAACATGGCGTACACGTAGAGCAAGCAAATTTATAGTATTCCCGCACCCTTATACACACCCGCCAAAGGTCGTCACTTGGCTGAACCAGTTTCGCTTGAAAGAGACAAGTAACTGGCGTATATGCATCAATGCGTTCGATATAACTGAGAACGGGTTCATGATAAATATCGACGGTGTCCAAGATGAGACTGATAGAATCGCTATCTCATGGGTGGCCTACCGAGCGGATTTACCGGGTGCACATAGCGGAACCGTCGAGTCATCAAGTGCATTCCAAGCACACGGCAATCGTGTTGGTTTTGGTCCTCACCGGTTTGCAACTAGCCCTAGAATATTGATGGCGATCAACACGTTTGACGTGGATTGTGCACATGACGTTGTTCTGTCAGTTGGTGTTACTGATAGATCAGCGACCGGCCTAACCTGGGGGATTGGTGGTTTGCCGCCAAATACACCCTACAAGATAAAGGCCTCGTGGATTGCACTGGCGTAGGCAGCCGAGTTAGCTGATATGTTTAGGTGTGGATATTGGAGATATGAGCTTGTATTAGGGTACTACTTTGATGTTATCGGGCTATATAGACATGATAAGTTTCCTTTTTTATTATTTTCTCATCAAGCAGTTTATTGTTTCTAGGTACAAATAGTGTCATGTAGTTTTAAAATATCGCCTAAATATTATGAGTTCCTCCATCTTTCTTTATTATATTTCGTTATTGGGTATGTTATGACTCCTCCTAGCAACTAATTGTTTGCTTCTACAAATAGTTTCACTATCCCATCTACCCGATAGAGAGACATACCCTCGGTACGCTAGTCGGAGAGTAAGAGATTAGAGGTCTACGAACAATCTACGAATCTTCAGCCGGACCTACTAACTGAATAGCCATATCTTCTCAAGCTTAGTTGATATTCGTCTGGGATCTCACATTTATAAATTCCATAGAAATCTTGATAACGATAATGAGGATGAATGTTCTAAGTCTTCAGTTTTATTTGTTCTAAGGTTATATTATATTATTAATGATAAGACTAAAATACTACTGTATGCGCCTTCGACTAATCATCTCGCCTACGTGTATTTTTCTTGTAGTAGGTGAGTATAGCCTGCCCCATTGAGAAGGTACCCGGGTAGATAACCTACCCAAGAGACATAGCCCGCTTAGATTACAGTCAATATTTAAATCCTCTATAGGATATCATATATCTCTTCCATATATGGGGTTGTTCAGATCATTGTAATAACAATCTCGCGAGCCATCTCTATCATAGGTGAGCAACGCATCCAGCCCTAACCCTAGGGTCTTGGCGCCTTACTTGTCTTATCTTATATATCACCAGTTGATCATACCGAAGGCTAGATAGACTATGTAGGTTTAGGATATCCGGCGCCTGGAGTCGAGTTTTGATGGATCATCTAGTTACGTCAATTAGAGTTTCTAATATGCTACCTGTTAGCCTAGTGTACCTAGCCGGATGACCCGTGCGACTAATAGGGAGCACATCACTAAAGGGCCTGAAAGGTCAACCTAGCTCATACATGATATACTGTTTTCAAAAGTGTTTACTAGTACCCTATTACTTCTATGGAATTTAGGAGTCTTTCTATGAATTTCTCCTCATTTTCTGAGATCAAATAAGCTATTACGATAAACCTCCCGATACCTTTACTGAGCCTATTGCACAGGGACTATTCATGAATGATATCCGTAGAGTGCATATGTAGTTTTACTTGGTCGCTTAAAAAGATTCTGCTATTACACCTGAAAATTCAGTTATCTATCTCTATATTTATTGTATCCAACGTTGTTGGAGTTTCTCCTACCGTCATAATGGCGTAGTATATCATCTCCAATTATTTACTAATCCTGCTACTGAGAAACGGTTTTAAGTTTACTATTATGGGTAACTTTCTCGCTCCTCTACTACTAAGTCTGACGCGGTTCTCCACCCTATTACATTACCCTAAATCGGGTGATCTATATCTAGTGTCTGATGATTTATATCACGGGAGATTTTGTTCTTTCCAAAAAGCTCGTAAATTACTAGGAATAGAATGACGAAGAGTGGCCTATAACTACTCGTGTCAGGGGGGAAGTATTGGGACACACTGAAAAGGGAAATATAACAATTGCACAGATCCGTGACGCAATAAAACACAGCAAGAAGTAGTGAAGCACGGTAGTAGCAACAGAGTAAAACTGTGGCCGCTCAGATCCGTGACAGCCTGGTCTGCCCCAATGCTTTACCCCAGACACGAGTGCATCCCAGTGTCTTACTATCAGGTTCGGTTACACTATGTACAAGCTTTGGTAGAAAGGATTCGGAAATAAAGGTAATATACAAGGGTTCTTGGGCCAATGCTATTACTACGTAGAATCCTTGCCGAGGACGTAAAAGGTTAATCATGGCGCCGAATATAAGATTTTAGGCCCCCCGACCCTTTCTACTGCAGGCTCATGCACTGGGGGCTATACCTAAAGAAGATAGGTATGTATGTAGATCAATACCGGGGGTACCTGCATGAAATTATGTCGTGCAGATGTCAGATTGTTATCCCTGTCCGGGACAACGCTTTGACCCCACTTAAAATATCCCTGAGACTGCCCTTTTCCGTGGAGCCGATAGGTTGATGTCGTTAGCATCTAAGGAATGGTATAGCTATCTATGACTTGAGGAATGATCTATTTACGTGTTTTCAGGATATATTCTACAACTACATGCCACAGTTTTATACTTTGCCTAGGGATAAAAACTACTTCGATTCAGAAAAAAATCTATGACCTTTGCTCGGTAAATCACCAAAGCAAGGGTTATATTATATTGGAGTTGCACTCTTTAGTCGTCTCGTAACTACGTCGCATGGTTCTTCGCAGATTGGATTGGATACTCCATGTCGGCTGGTTAGATCGGATAAGATAAGATAAGCGCACGTGATAACTTTTCGTGGGGGTGATAATGCTATACTTAAGTTGAAATTACGACAGCTGGATAGCTGAAATGGAAAGATTATACTGAAAAAAGAATAAATTAAATAAGTAGGCTGTTATCCAGTGTATATTGCTCTTAAATGCTCAATATACTGGGCCTTCTTAGTCATCTTCTGCTAACCAAGTAAGGCAGGTACACGACCTGATGTCATGATGAGTTGTACAATAACCCTAAATAACGTTTGCACCCTCCCCGTCAGCGCTATCACGAAAATACAGCAATATCGCCCCGTAAAGGATCGGGTTATATGTTATTTATGCGTAGTGGTCACTTCCTACTTGGATATCTACCCTATTAGGATTTCATATTCTTATAGGACTATTTTACTGTTATGGATTCTCACTCAGCCCCCTCCCGCAAACGCCGTCGGCTAGCCACCCCGAAACCTACTATCGCCCCAGCTGCACTCTTTTTCCCTCTTACACTACACTTAGCTGAAGGAGACACCAGTGAAGACGCCAGTGGAGACATCAATGATGTCAATAACCGAGCCCCATGGTATTATCCCCTGACACTACGGCCTACAGGCGAGCCCTGTCCCGCATTGAGGTCCTTGTTGGGCCTCTGTTGACCCCAGATATGACTGCTGCCCTCAATTCCCTACTTGCAGTTACGCACGCGTATCTGTCTGCACCTACCGCCGGGAATGACCCCCCTCACTGCCTCACCCTTCAAGTCGCATCACCGGAACTACTCTCCGATGATTTACTGCGCGATATGGCTAATACCATAAACACAGCCCTCATCGGCTTTGCTGCTCGTTGTGGTGGCCGTACTAGATCCCAGGCAGAGTCATCACTACCATCGTCTCCGTCACTTCCGCCAGCCTCGGGCGAGAGTGACCCACTGCTCTAAGGACCAGAACCGTTTCTTCTTCCTCTCGTAGCCAGAGGATCCATAAGCTTTGCGCTGAACGGGACAGAAATACCTGCCATCTCACAAAACGGTCATCTAACGGCGAATGCTGTCATATCCTTCCATTTAGCCTCAAGGATGACAAGGCACTCAACTTCTGGAAATTTATATCCCTCTTCGTGGCGAAGTAGACACAATAGCTCTACGGAATGCTTTATCGATGACCTCCGGCTCCAGTATGGACATGTTGACTAACGTTTGGTGGTTGACGGAAGACGTACATGCATGTTTCGACAAAGGCTCGGTTACCATCCCCCCGCAGCTCACACCAGAGCAGGTTCCATATGATCCCTCTTCTACCTCCGAAGTACGTTGCTTCACATCGGCTACCTTTCTGATGATGTCCCCTTCGTGTGTAACTGATCTTACGTAGTATTCGGCCATCGTAGAGTTCCCCTTTGGCTCAATAAAGGCTCTCATGACTGTCTATTCGTTTGATGCGGGCGGGCGCCTAAGCCATCTAGAGCAGCTAAAGCCAGGTCATACAATACGACTAAGCACCTCCAACCCAAAAACAATGGCCCTTCCCCACCCCTTACTTTTCCAGATACACGCGATCATCAGCCGAATCATAGCTATAAAGGCGGCCGCTGGATTCCCCGTACTTCCGGATAACGACATAGATATTAACAGCCAGGATGGCCTCCTCGCAGACTACGAGTATGGGTCTGACGAGAGTGACTGGTGTACGGACCACGATTATTGCGGTCCTCCCAATGGTCACCAGCACAAGAGCATAGAAGGAGAGGTGGAGGATCGGAATTCTCCACGAATCTTAAACCACTTTGGGTATCTCCCCACATTTAACGATAGCCCGCCTCCACCATCTATAGCGCAAGAATCCCCCTGTGATACTCATAAATACGGTCATTAGCATGGAGATGGTGATGACGGCTGCTATGGGTGCGAGAAATCACGAGTGATCAATGCTATCAACGCCGAGTATCCACTAAGGATGGCGGAAAGGTATACCAAGATGACGGAGAAGCTTGGAAGGAAATTAGACGGCACGAAGTGGTGGGGGGACGTTGGATTGATTTAAGCAAGCCGCTTCCTATTTGTAATCAATAATTTTATTAGTAGCAATATAATATCACACTCTAGAATTATTTTAAAAGAATTATAGTAAAGAGTGTGCCTTCAAATGGTCAATGATCTGCGTTCTATATTAAAAACAGGCCATTCAATACTCTGATATAGGATATATAGTACTAACCTATACGGATAAACACAAGCAACGGGGATAATATGTAACTACCCACGCTCGTGACTTGAGGCCCGATATCTTGCATTAGAGTTATACCAGTTTTGCTTGCGGTATATACAGATGAATAGGAAAAGACGAAACATAGGAGTAAGAAAGGTATTATTGTAAATGAGAGTATTTATTTATAAGAAAAGTGGGAGTGCGAAGACAACATCAGCGTAGTTTAACACATGGAGCAAGAATGCAAATAAAAGCGGCTAGTCCCAAACCAAAGAAATTGGGTAGCCTTGGCTAACTGCGGTTACTCCCTCCGAGATTTTTTGACCCCTCCAGCCCTTCCCTCTCGCGATTTTACTGGCTTTGGCTTCTTGGATTTATCCAATAACCGTTTCAGAAACCTTTTTCTGCGTTTCTTGCACAGCTTCGGTAGCCTGGTCACCGATACCCCACCCTGCTCCTACCGATCCTCACTCGTTTGGGAACAGCTTGACTCTCCCCTATTAGAAGCGTTTGGATTGATAAAGCTTTTAGTCTCTATTTCGTCACACCCCATCTCATCAATACTTAGCAGTTCCTCGTCCGATGCCTCGGCTTCATACTCGTTGTAGGGTTTTGGATCATGCATTTCTTCATCCCGATCCTCATCCTCATTATTCGGGGCCTTAATATCATCCGTGAAGCTTGCCACCACAATTTCCTCATTATGATTCGTAGTATCAAGGTCGTCGTCGTCTGTAAGGCTTGCCTCTAAAATATCCTCATCTTCCTCGTCTTCTTCGTCATCCTCTCCTCTCCATCGCAAATAATGTTTCCATCGAGTCTTTTTATCCAGGAAGGAACTATCCACGTTCCGGCTAGAGAACCACTTGAATTTAACCTTGCGGTATCTAATTCCGAAAACCTGATCACCCGGCGCCTCAAAGGCAACCATATGACCGTAAGAAGCATCCTGAACGCATCTGAAAGCAGATGTAAGGCTTATTGGTGTAGCCGGGGAAGCGATAGCGGTTGATAGGGTGGCCAGCGGTAGATCAATACCAACCGTTCCTACTTCCCCCGTGGTAACAGTTTGGATCAATTTTGCGTCCTGAAGGATGAAAGACCCAACTATCAAATACATATCGCGACCGTTGAGAGCTTCTTTCTCGATCCAGTTTCGAGTATCTTCGCTCTTGCATGCATCCTCGTACCAGCTATTGGACCTCTGGAGTTCGTGAGTAGTGACTTGAGGAGAGGTTATATGGGCGATACGGTCGCTTCGTGCCTCAGCACGAAGGGAGAGGATATCAGTGAGGTAGGTCTGGAGCTTTGCGCATTTAGAATTGTTATTGACTTGGCGGAAATTGGTTTGGCGGTTGGTGTCTAGTTCGAGGGCATGTGGTCGATCGGGGAATGGATCATAAAACCCCTCTTGAGGATCTTTAACATTAACGACTAGGCGGCCAAGTTTGATACAATCAGTAGGTTTGAGTTGGCTTGGGGAATAGTGTCTAGACGGCATCGTAAAGTATATGGGACTTGGGCTTTAACTGTGTTGAAGTTGAGTACTTGAATGTACGATAGGTATTTGAGGCAGGATTAAGTATTCCCAGATGCGAAGTCTGGTTATCTGTAATGTATTAAACTATCCTGTCAGGTGATGAGTAGTACCTGTCCGGTGAGGTAAACTCTTTAGACGGGGTACGCCTAGTAGGTAGAGGAGCAGCGAGGCTATATTAGCATAGCTGTATTTGATCTAGGTTCTCTCATTCGGTGCATGTCAACTCCATCGCGAATATCAAGTGTAGAACCTGGCGTTGTCAGAAGGTACTAGGGCTGTATGACAGCGAAAAGCCTTGAGCTGCGCCAGCATTTGTGTATGAGCCCCCCTTATTCTAGGGTTTTCTATTATCTACGTGTACCATTTATCTTGGTACTATGTTTGCTTTTTGCTATTGGTACCTGAGCAGATTATAAATGGGTCTGCCTTCAACTAGTATTACTGCTGTTTCGTACCTAGGCTGGACTTGGCGCCAAGGTTCGCGCCTCACGCGGTCTTTAGTTATTAACGTTCAATTTACTACCAGTCAGAAGAATGCTACGTACGAGACAGATACTACTGGGCGATAAGCCAAAGCGCCCCTCAAATATTGTAGTGATGGTTGGCTATGGACAATGTGTCGCAGACATGGCGCATTTAGCACGCACTACACACTCAGTGTTACCCTGGAAGCCTCGAAAGGTGCACTTTGAAATACCGTATTACCTCGAGAAATCGATGATGCAGGCATCGCCGCCACTTCCTATCAAACATATGTAGCCATCTGATTAGTCTCGTTCCCTTCCCTAGGTTTGCTTTGCTGCGTGCACTCAGTGTCAACCATGATTATAAACAAGACTGGGCTTAGACTGCAGGAGGTGAAGTGTTTTCATATTGGCCGAGTAGCTCTGGGGCTCAAAAACAGCCACTAAATCGACACTCAAGGCTTATATAATCAATATTTTTCCACGTTGCACAACCCAGAGGTTTAAATGGCCCGGCCCATTAATTAATTTCGGGCTGGCGCAGCCACCTTGTTGGTGGCCCGGGCCAGCAATCACCATAGTAAATTAATTATTGGGCTGGGCCAGCCTAGTTTTGGACCCGGGCCGGCCATTTAAACCTCTGGCACAGCCAGGCCCCCTTTATGATAAGATGATAAGGTCTGAGTTCCTATCACTTAGCCTCTCTGCGTTCTGCCTTAAATCATACCTACATTGCCTTGTAAGGCGCCCCCATACTAACAAGTAATATTACATGTCCAGGTGCTGTTGTCTTCAACCATATCAGCTGTTGGCGTCTTTAGGAGCGATGATCATGCAAGCCAGGATTTTTGTTTAGTTGGACGGAAACCACCCTCTGCCGTTGCCTAGGTCATATGTTATGTGCAAGTGTAGTATTAGTGGCTGAGGAAAGGGTCTCTACGAACTAAGTCAGTGCCTCAAACAAGGCAGTTTTGTAACACAATACCTAAGTAGAAGCCCGAGTTAGGCGGGGGGTAGTTAGATATATAAATATTCCGATTTAGACCCATCCTGGCTTTCATTCTTCTGTTGCCATCGCCCACCTCATCCTCCAAGCGCCCGGGGTAGGATCGACTATTCTCAGCCTAGCTGCTATTATTACGTCAGCCAACAATATCCGAGTCGTATAACGAACAGCTTAGTAGAGCTAGACACAAGACATTCGATTACTAAGTAAAGATATTTGGACAAGACGTAAGACCCTGTGATTTTCGCTACCCATAAGATAATAAGATATGCTACTTATGAACTTAGAAAATAGATGGAAGGGGCGGACAGTGTACAAAACGGGCCGCATGATGAGCCCAAATGGAGAATGATGTACAAAGTTTCGGAGACTTTGGAGATTATAGATCGTTTTGTCAACATGTTCCAGGCGACACACGACACGGACTATATAGATAACGCTATTAGTCTAGCAGATGGCTTGCCCAAGGTAATCCCTCAGGTGCAAGAGATGGTGAATCTACTCATCACGATGAAACCCGACCAGGATGGTCACACCGCCCAAGACTCTACGGCGGATCTAGTAAATGGAGTACCAATCACATCTTACTATTCGATGAACCAATTGAGCAGCCTTTATATAAGAAGGTACAATCAATGCGGAGGAGATGAGGATCTCGAAAAGGCTATACAACAAGTAGAGGATACCCTAGCAGTCATACATGAAGGCCACCCAGATCGAGGAGTTACACTTTGTCAGCTTGCATTACTACTTGGTTCAAGATTTAATCGATTTGGTAACTTAGAGGACATTCAAAACACCATCAAATATTCTAGGGAAGCAATTGCAGTAACCCCCATCAATCACCCTGATAGGGCAGGCAGGCTGAACAACCTGAGCAACTATCTCAATGGTAGGTTCGATCGTCTTGGGGACATGGAAGACCTCGAGAATGCCATCAAATATTCTAGGGAAGCAATTGCAGTAACTCCCATCGACCACCCTGATAGGGCAGGCTGGCTGAACAATCTGAGCGGCTATCTCAATAACAGATACCAGCGGCTTGGGGACATGGAAGACCTCGAGAATGCCATCAAATATTCTAGGGAAGCAATTGCAGTAACCCCCATCGACCACCCTGATAGGGCAGGCAGGCTGAACAACCTGAGCAGCTATCTCGATGACAGATACCAGCGGCTTGGGGACATGGAAGACCTCGAGAATGCCATCAAATATTCTAGGGAAGCAATTGCAGTAACCTCCATCGACCACCTTAATAGGGCAGCCATGCTGAGCAACCTGAGCAGCTATCTCAATGGCAGATACAAGCGGCTTGGGGACATGGAAGACCTCGAGAATGCCATCAAATATTCTAGGGAAGTAATTGCAGTAACTCCCATCGACCACCCTGATAGGGCAGGCTGGCTGAACAATCTGAGCGGCTATCTCAATAACAGATACCAGCGGCTTGGGGACATGGAAGACCTCGAGAATGCCATCAAATATTCTAGGGAAGCAATTGCAGTAACCCCTATCGACCACCCTGATAGGGCAGGCAGGCTGAACAACCTGAGCAGCTATCTCGATGACAGATACCAGCGGCTTGGGGACATGGAAGACCTCGAGAATGCCATCAAATATTCTAGGGAAACAATTGCAGTAACCCCCATCGACTGCCCTGATAGGGCAGGCAGGCTGGACAACCTGGGCAGCTATCTCAATGGCAGGTTCGATCGTCTTGGGGACATGGAAGACCTCGAGAATGCCATCAAATATTCTAGGGAAGTAATTGCAGTAACTCCCATCGACCACCCTGAGAGGGCAGGCAGGCTGAACAACCTGGGCAGCTATCTCAATGGCAGGTTCAAGCGGCTTGGGGACATGGAAGACCTCGACAGTGCTATCAAAGCGCTAGAACACGCTATCGTGTCGACCCCTGCAAATCACCCTTATCATGCGATGCACCTGTATAGGCTCCAAGGTGTGCTTTGGAATAAGTTTCAAAGAACATTCAATATTCAGGATATCCAATACGCTATTAAGTTTGGCCAGGAAGCATGGAGTTGTGTTTTATCAACACCAGCTCGGCGGATCAAAGTAGCCCAACATACGGCCTCCCAACTTACTACACTTAAAAGATGGAATGAAGCCAGCTCCCTTCTGGATAAAGCTGTTATACTACTCCCTGAAGTGAGCCCGCGGCATTTACAGCGAAATAGTCAGGAGCTTCTCCTGTCCGATGTCTCTAAACTTGCGATCATGGCTTCTTCAATAGGCCTCAGTGCCGGCAAAACTCCTATCCATTGTCTTGTGCAACTAGAGCTCGGGCGAGGAATAATCATGGGCACTGCTATAGATTATAGGAGCGACGTTTCAGAGCTCCAGGCAAAACATCCTGATATATCGACTAAATTCGATCTCCTTCGTACTGAAATCGACTCTCCTTTAAGTTACGACGAAAGTACATTTGAAATGGTACGGGGGCGACGAGTGGATGCTGTTAGAGAACTGGCAGAGTTGCTGGCCCATATTCGACAATTACCTGACTTTGCAAGATTCCAGCTGTCACCAACTGCGGACGAGCTCATGAGAATTGCAGCTCACGGCCCAATCATTGTTATTAATAGCACACCATGGCGCAGTGATGCCATCATTGTGACAAATTCCGGTGTGAAGGCATTGCCCCTTGCTAGGCTGAACTTTGAAGAGGCTGAAGAACAAATGAGAGTGTTACGTGAAAACATCATCCGAGGCAAGCCCTCAACATACCGCTCGAGGAATGAACAACTACACAAATTCCTTTTTTGGCTATGGGGATCTGTAGTAGAGCCAGTATTTGAGGAGTTGAAGCTTTATCCTACTGATGACGATAGCACTCTACCTCGAGTTTGGTGGATGGGTACGGGGCTATTTGCTACAGCGCCTTTCCATGCTGCTGGTGATTATTCAGATACATCAAATGGTAAAAATACCATGAGACGAGCCATTTCATCATACATACCAACAATCAAAGCTCTCTCTTACGCTCGCGAAAGACCTTTAGAGCTACTCAGAAACACAGATACCAAGCTCCTTATTGTCACCATGGCTGAAACACCGGGTAAAAAGTCCCTTGAAAGTGCTAGCGAGGAGGCGCACAAAATTGCCAGTGTAACTTTTGAGGCTACAGAGTATAGCTTCCTGGAGAGCCCAAGTGCTACAAAAGTCCTAGCAGAGCTTGAGTCTTCCCAGGCTGTTCACTTTGCTTGCCACGGTGTACCGGATAATAAGTCACCATCAAATAGTCACTTACTCCTCTTCAAAGACAGCGGGAGCGAGCAAGGAACGATCGACCGGTTAACAGTTGGAACTATAGCGAGTAAAAGGCTGAAAAATGCCCAGATAGCATACCTATCAGCCTGCTCTACTGCAGATAACCGTGTAGAGGACCTAGCTGATGAATCGATCCACATAGCCAGTGGATTTCAACTTGCAGGCTTTAGCCACGTACTAGCAACACTATGGAAGTCGAACGATACCGCCTGTGAGGAGGTTGCTGTCGAGTTCTATCGCTTACTTTTCGATGGGAAAGGTGACCAAGGTCATGCGAAGGTTAGCTATGCATTTCACTGCGCAGTTAAGGGATTATGGAAGAAATACTCCAGGCAGCCAATTATTTGGGCCTCCTTCATTCATACAGGAGCGTGAGTCGTGGTGGGGAGAGATCGATGCAGTGGTTCTTGATATTTGTTCTTTTTATTGTATTGTTTCCTTCAGTTTCCTCTCTCGTTTCTTAATAAGCTCAGAATGAGGATTTGGGGTGAGGGTATATGGCTATTTTCCTATTTGTAGTGTTCAGAATGTTTTTTGATCTTCCCGGTATTTCTGTTTTCTGTTCCGAGCACCGGTTGCCTTTCTAAGTGAGTTACCCCATTTACCGAGACGTTAGGTACACTTTGCTGATATAACCTAGTAGGTTGGTGGAGATCATCCTACTATAGGCCATCCACCGATAGGGCTGGGACCCTGTTTAGACGGAGGATATACTATCAGTTTGATAAAGGGTCATTTTTCGTTTAAGCGCCTATTTATTCTGTATTTCGTTATTCGTTGTTTATCTGTTGCTCAAGATGTTTGATAAGAAAGCTTTAATACACCAGTTTAGGAACAGGAGATACGCCGTAGAAGTACATCGTGTACCGTTGTATTTATGTGCAGCAGAGCAGATACCCGTAACATCCGTACAGTAGCTCGGGATCCGTTACAGTTTCACCATTCCCGAGGAGAAGGTTCTCTTAGTCCTATTTGATTTAACTTAACTACGAGACACAAATACTCCGTGAGACACGGTATAGGAGCGCATATAGGTACCGATGATAAAAAAGTCATTTATTCCACTGATACGCTATCTAAGCAAAGCGCAAGCGGTAGCGGTATAAATGGTAGGAATTACCTCAAAAGAGAGGGGGTGCAGGACTCACAAGATAAATAAGGGAAGGCAAACTTTGTACTGTAGTGATAATGCCATCTACCGGTGAAGCGGTGCAGTAAGGAGGAAGAAAATGTCGGCCACAAGGTGCCCTGAAGTCGTGGTACTGTATATCTTGAATACCACAGTAAAGGAAGATATCATAGCGTTTGTTGAGGGAGGATGGTTACACCTATCTAAGGGTGATTTGAATCTCTCCAAGACGGCTAGATATATCAATCTAATTATTGGGGGCCTTAGAAAGATACTCAAGAAATTTAGTAGGGAATAGTCATTAGAAATCCAACCACACTGCATATTCTCTTAAAGTGAAACCACCCATTCGCTTGCCCCGGTTCTCAGTAGGATCGAATTGGATCTCACTAACTCTTCAATATAAATTATGATAGCTGGAAGTCTGTAGGCAAAGATAGCACTTTGCCGGTCAACAATCACTAAATGCTTGTTTCTGGATGAGTAAATTATTGCAAGGCTGATATAATATAGAGATTTGGAATAATCCTTACTGCCACGACAGGGCTAGGGTTTTATACCAGTGCTCGAACTATGAGCTTTCCTAGTGCAAGCGTTATTAACACTTATTTCTACTCCAACTGAAAGTTCTGTAGAGTTCCGGTAGGATATTCTGTTTTAACAAAGGTGCCAACTCCAACCAAGTATTTGACACGCATTTCTGTAGTTGATCTAGTGATCTTTTATTTTTGGCATCTGTTATTTTGTTTTTCCAGTCAGCCTACCGATCTTCCTCCTAAGAAAAAAAAGAAACACATGCCACACCGCTCCGCACCACAAAACGTACCTGTAAGCCGGGCGGGGAATAGTATATTCGGTGAAATTCACACCTAGCCTTTAACCCAACGGCGGGGGAACGATATATTCGGTGCCAGTTCGCACCTAGCTCTTTAAACCAAGGAGCGAGGGGACAGAATTATTGGTACAATGTCACACCCTAGCCTTTTGACCCGGGCCGGGGTAGTTATATCTCAGACTGAGCAGCTTCACTCCAGTATTATGCTGGCAGATTCACGCAATATATATAGAAAGAAATGGAACCCTGATATATTCATACAGGTAGAGAATAAACTCCCCAAGTCTCAAAAGGCCCGGTACCCCACTCGCCCCCCCAACTCAAAAAAACGCGATGAAATTGACCCGATGAGACTGACTGGAAAAAACTAACCTTGAAGTAAAGTAAATCTGCATCTAACAGCATGGTTGGTTTTGAAAGGGACTCGCTCAAGCCAGCGCCAAGAGCACTTAAGATATATAAGAGTCAATTATTTTTTATCAAATTACGTAACCAGTTGTTAGCAGGTTGGTTCTGGTTCTGGGGATAGGCGGCGTTCGATCTTGTGCCGAGAACGTCTATATGAGCTGGTGGATTGTTGAACTAGTCGGTAAATTCTCGTCGGATCAATTCCGGCTATGCGCTCGTTAAGTCCATTATGGAAGTTATCTAGGAGGTAAAACACAATTAACCTAATAAACACTATACAATGGAACACGGAACGTCAACTACCTGCAGCTATGCTAGATTTCGCCAGTCCGGTTCGAGAATAGAATGCCGTTTAAACCCGCGTAGGTAGAGGTATATCATAGTCAGATTTAATGGAAATTCTGAGGATGAAGAGGTTTAATACCTGTAGCTCCGTCAACTCTCACCAGATGGGTTAAAGGGGTGGGCTATCGCTCACCCTGCATCGGAATTTTCTAGGGAATAAAGAACCTAGTTAGATCCGATGGATACTACAGATAGGAAGGAAGATTACCAAGTACCTACGGTTCCTATAGTTTTCTTCAGATCGGTTCGGAAATATGTTACCGTTCAGACACGCATAAGGGGCTTTCCGGAGATATAAAGCCATGTTAGATACTAAAGAGCGGATAAAAGACACAAATTACTTAACTAGATGAACTGCTAGCTAATTAACTAAATGCAGTACCCGTCTGATCAGTTCAGAGATAATTTTGACCTTCATGCTCGCGTGCAGCACACCGACATGATCTATAAAATGGTAATGTTGCAACCCCTGGGAGGAACAATTTGCCACGATAAATAAGTCCTGTTACACGAAAAAAGCCGGTATCCTCAAAACGGAGATCCCACAAATGGTTGGCATCGGCAACCCTCATTAGGTCTCCCGTTATCCCAAAGCCCAAGCAACCCCTACGATATCACAACACTTTATTGGTCCACATGCTGTACCTGCATATTGTACCTACATATTGTTGTTCCTGCGGTTCCTGCATGTTCGTCCTGCAGGTACCAAACACGTGACGTAACCGAGCAGAGTTGAGACACTTAACAACACAACCATGATTTCACCCTCCAGAGTCCTTACTAACGGCACGTATATCCACTCTCTCCCATCTAATACATTTGTCTAGATACATTTCATAATAATCCCAAGCACTATGATTTGATTAGGCGGCAACTAGGTGCAACAAGCAGAAGGTGAATGTTAGATTACGATTTTGTGAGTGGACAGCATGCAAAAGTAAGATTACTAGATATCATTTCCTTGTACATTCTTTTCACTAAATGAAACGTGATGATTGTGGCAGTGTTAATGGTCAGTATGAGAATACTATTGGAGATGGGTGGTGTGGAAGTGAACTTCATACTATTCAAACACAAGACTGTTCGCTACGGGTCTTTTTAGTTTCTTTTCTTTGAGTGGGCATGCTTGCTAAATAGGATCTATATAGATGTGGATTGTAGAGACATGAATAGTTACACACCGATCCTACTAGCCGGAGAGTCAAGCCATCAGCCGGTTACACGCAATACTCATATCTTAGTTTGTTTGCATCATATGATATTCATGACGTGGATGTGAGCTCCATGAATCTCTCTGGAAACACAGGGTTGCTGTTATCTGGGGGTCCAGCTAGGCACAGATCGTGCACATATTAAGATAATATAGATGTGATTTTCAAAGCGAGGTATGGTAGTACACCAATCGTACTCACTATGGACAGAGGGCAACAAGAGTTTATGCACATGCTGATAGGCGCGGTCATCTTTAGTAACAATATAATTTTTTTAATTATCCATTTTACACCGAGAAAATCATCCCAACTAAAAACTGGGCCAGACCCGAAAAAAAATTTCCTATTGATTTCCATTAGCAAAATATATGGTTAGAGTGTATCCGGAATTGTATTTGGGGGTGTACCAAAGAACCCCTGTAGCGCTGACACAACCCCGGGGCGCGGCCCTCAATACATATGCTGATCATTGTTGCAGTTATTATCACTACTAGTGCTATAGTAGAGTATAACAACTACACCTTATCGGTAATAATAAAGTACAGGACATATGGGAATACATACCCGGTACTGTGGTCTCTGTATGTTTAAACACATCTCCCCCCTCACGATGTGCCTCCTTCACTAACTTCCTTATCTCTGATAGGTCCCGCTCACTACTAGGGTGGAATACCATCCCTATAGATCCCGCATTCAGTGATTGTAGGCGATACTTCTTGATGTTATAGGATTGACCGTGGTAATCACCGAGGACCGACTGGATGTCGGCAGAGCTTGAAACAGGCCAGTCTGTCCGTTCGGGGACTAAGGACCGGACTATGGGTAGATGTCAGCAGGTACCCACAAAGGACAATGGTAGAGAAATCACCTGTAGATACCTGTGGCACGGCTAGGAAATAGCCTGAAATCCATAGATGCCGGCAGTTCCCCATATTGCAGGACTAGGCCGACTGGAAGCCACAGTCTGTCCGGCCCCGACATGAATACGGGGCCCTGAGCCCGTTATGTACTGCCCTAGAGGAGCATTTTTTAGACTCCTCCAGTGCGCTCTGCTTAAGTATCTATCCATTATTCGGGGCTGTCCTAAGTGATAGCCAGAATTAGCTAGTTGTTATAAACTGGGGTGAAAGGAGGGAGAGCGGAGAAAAAGGAAAATTCAGGTGGAGATAGAAGTAAGATGGGTGAGGTTCATGATCGACGACAGGGTTAAGACTAAGCGAGGTATACTCCCTCCTATGCCACGCTATTTCAAGCCTTGTTCATGCAGGTACCCGGCACGTGTATTGACTCGATAGTGCGGCTATCACCGGTATCTCCGTACTAAAGAATGCAGTAGTAAGTGCAGCACTAGGTACAGGACTACTTTGCTTATTGGTGGGGTTTGTGTAATAGTACCAGTAATGTGGTACAGAGATGCGGGTTATAGCTAATTTATCGATTCAATATGGTGCCCTTCATTATGGCGGACAAGTGTACCCGATCAAACCATAACCATGCAGGCACTACAAGTTGATCCGATAGATTCCCCCAATCCAAATCGCACAGTTACGCACATATATGTAATATAGACTCTTAGCCTATTCATCCAACTATCTGGACTGGAGCTATTTGATTATATAAATATAAAAACTGCCACTGGTTGAAGAGAATCTTCCATTATCTAGCTTAATTTGATACTCCAAACCCCCACCAAACCTAATGAATAAGATAGATTCCTCCCCAAGTTGAATCCTACGTACCTCGTATATCTCAGGTGACGGCTTCTCTAATAGCTATATCAATCATTCCATTTATGGCTCCGGAACTCTTGACCTGTACCAAAGGAACCACAGACGCAACACCTCACTCAAATATATGCATTACAGTTTTAATGAGTATGCCCCCTCCAAGGAATTATCTACCGGTAAGCGACAAGTTCAGCCTACGCGAATGCACCATAGTAGAACACTTACAGTCACTGGTGACTTTTTTACTCAGATATGAGCGACGAAACCTAACCCTGACGCCAGGAGTGTTGTATTCATCCTCCATTCCTTTACTTCCGCAACTATGCCATTCCTTGCTTAGTACTGAGTTTTTTATTCAACAAGATTAAACTTCCCTAGATAACAGTAGTCTTATATGACAGACGTTATCACAGGTATGATCTATCCCGAGAGGTCTCATCCTTATTTTGAACCAAAACTCTCCGTGATCAGTTGTTAGAAAAGCTAGGGTTTTCCTATGCCATTGCTCCACCATATCGGTGAGGTTGCTACGAATATAATGTGCTCTTCCGTCGCCTTTAACCGAGACTAGTTGGATGAATTGTCCTTCTGTAATAGTTCAGGTGTACTTCTGGTAGCGTAAGTTTTATAATGGATGAGAAAGAGTATATCAAGTAGGCTAACGTTCCCATAGAGCTATTCTGGTTTCTAGGGGTAGAGAAACACTATTAGTATAGTGTATATAAAAACCAAACAATCCTAGACCAGCCAAGTACCGCAGAAAAACTCGCTCGAGACCTCCGGTCTGGGCGAAATCAAAGTTAAACCGCGCAAATGCTGGCTTAATCTCAATCCATCGAGAGCGTCAAAGTGGAACGAAACAAGAATCAATATTTCCCTCCACCAACTTTGACTAAATCTACGATCCTGACACATATTTGAGGATTTAGAAGCTTTAGGCCTAGCTATGATACATAATTATCCTGTGCAATGTGTATATCTCTATACAGAATATCACAAACCTCACAGAATTAAGGTATCTACTTCTATGTATTGGACTACACAGGGGGGAATTATTCTAGTCTAACATCTGGCTATGAATTGGCATCACCACATCTCACTCGCATCACGGTATTCTACGGTCAGAGAAATACAGTAGAGGAGTAGTCTAGCTCAGGGGCCTATATAAAAGCAAGATATTTTTCAAGCATCCTGTACCCATGATCTCCGCAACTGGAACCTCAAACAGAGAAATCAGCAAAACCTCGTGATATATCACGTGATGACCAAAGATCGACAAACTGCAGTAGCTTTGTGGAGTACATAAATAGGATTAGTAGTAGATTAGATAGCTTAATCAGTGTTTATTCTGCTGATTTGATATATACCATGACTTGTGATGTCTTTAAGCATAGATTATTTCTGGGTGTTCAGGTTATTCACTAGTAACTAGATATATTTGTTTGGTGTTTCCCATACAAGCGACGTTCCCTCCGATAGGCACGTCCCAATAGATTAGACCACCCGTATCCGTTTCGCTTCATAAATGAGCTGTTGGCTGTCTCACCGAGCTCTCGGAGGTCTCTGTTCGGAGGTCTCACGGCGGTACGGTCCTCCTCCGTACGGTGGCGATTCGCCTCGGCTTGTGACATACTATTTATGAGTACCTTCTAACGTGCTCGTTGGGGTTGTACCCGTGTACAGACATCACTTGCCAATTTTTGGGATCATGTTGCCGGGGGTTGGGTTAGGGTTATTATAGACGATATATTTCTTGCTATTTATCACCTTGTCAATTGTCCGGTAATGCATGAAGATATTTCTAAATCTGGGTATTTATGATTTCTGGATAGCGGGTTCCGCATGCGGCTTTAAACTTCAACATGAAAATAATGCATAGATCAATAATACCATGAAATAAAGAAAGTGGAGTATATGAGGTTCTAGAATAAATCTAGTAAGAGTGATAGTCTAGCTTTCATCCACGAATCTGTATCCATAAGCTACTAAATATTCGTATCTAACAAAACCGGTATTGAACAGATTAGAAGTAGCGACGTCTTGTACTCTTTGGCTATGATAAAAGATGATAAGTATTGGGCATCTGCGACATACACGCAGCAATCGTTGAACCTAACCCTAATTATATGCTAGGAATATCTATATAGTAAGAGGTATGGCTGGGTTGCTGTATCGGGGGTGGATGCTTGGTTTCATGATACTATTGCAACGATGAAAGAATAAACTGCAGACATTCCGGATACAATATCCATACAAAATTGTAAATAAAGTCGATTATTATGAAAGATGCATAAAGATACGTAATTCCCTTGGAAAGAGATAATTATGGCCCTCATGAAGTTGCTGCTAGCGAGAAAGGGATAACCGATGCAGCATCTTCAGTCTCCACCCTACAAAAGCTCGCTAATGGCACCTCCGCAGAAAATACTCAGATTTCTCACAACTTGGGTACCTTAGGCGCCACAAATTCTGGTTTCAACCGCATCATAGATACCCAGTGGACGGAACCTCATATGTTTTCAGTACTCAAATAATTGACCTTTTTGAAAGCGCCTGATACAGAGACAGTATTGCACTACACCCCCGAAAGAAAAAAGCACACTACGGCTACACTAACTGATCCGTACCTCGCAAATACAAAAAAACTACACTCATGATTTGATAAGTGCTTAATGATTTCTTATTGCATCTCAATGTAATCAATCTTCCACTTCCCCTCATCAGACCGTTCTGCTGTAGCGCCAACATTCATATGGGTGCGCGGAAGGGCAGCAGCACCGGCCATCCCGACATAGAGTGTCGGCTCCGCAACACTCTGGATATTTCCAATAACAATAGGGGGAAATCTGTAGAGTATAAGAATCATCTATTATTGGTGTTCATGTGATGGAGGGGTGAATTTGACTAACCGGAGTAGCGTGATGCTATCATCCGCCATCATCCAGTGCTGTAGCCTAGATGAAGGGCTCTGTAGATCAGAAACAGTGATATCCGTCCAGTCACCGCTGGACTCCGGAGATAAAGTCAGTGCACGCTCTGGCCCATCAGCCTTCAGGATGAGGATAAACGTCGCCTGGGGCGTGCCGTTTTCTTCAATCACTCTAACGATCCATGGCGTTTCGGCTCCAAGACCAACGGTGGCATTTCCGTTATGATCGGTAAGGAAGTTATTATCTCCGAGCCTGAGTGTGCAGATACCGTTCTGTGCCATCTGATAATACTGGGTTAGATTATTACAATTCACTACCATATATAGAAGACCTAGGGAGTAATACCTTGGTAGAGATTGATCTGTTTTGTGATAATTATAGATAGCTCAAGGAGATTTCTGTTGGTAGAAAAGTATGTGGATTGCGTAAAATCAATCTGTGGGTTTGACTTTATAGTGTTGTAAACTGCGAGTCTTGAGTTAGCGGAGGAATGTTTGCACACATATATATGGGTATAAGCTTGAGGTAATTTCATCTATCGCCTATGAGCAAGGTTCGCCGCCGCTACCCCGCAGTTCAGCCCCACAAAAACTCCCCATGCATGCAGAGGTCATAATCTGCGCAACCATCTGCAAGCTTGTTTTAGCGAGCCAGTAGCGATATCTGCAGCGATGATATGCATGGATGTAACACAATTGATCTGCAAACTATGACGCGCGCGTTCTTGTGCCAGAGTTGGGCTACACACATAGTATGCACATATCTAAGGATCAACTCCTCCCCTTAATCTGTTAGCCCCACCACTAGAAATTTCTAGGATGAGGGATTTTTATCGTGCATATCCTCAACTCCCGGTTTTTGCGTAGTAGCGAGAAAGTCTTTCGAGAGTCTTGGCGCCACAACCATGATCTGCGGCATTGCATTGTATGTACAGAATGTTGAATTAGGACCTTAGACACCGGAAAACATACCCAAGATGGTATTGTGGTGCAACGGATGAATAGAAACCCTGCGTGGATGGAGTTGTGCAGATTCAATGGCCATTTAACCGAGGCGACAACCACGGAATGGGTTTCAGTTCACAGAGATCGACTCGACAAATCTAAACACTGTATCTCTTCACAAAGTTGGCTTAGAAAGATCAACATAGACTACGTGTACCATGTACATCAACAGATGTGATCTACTCGCACTATTCTTTCGTACTACACCTCAACGTGAACCCGGGTACCTTCGCATATACTGTGGACGTGCTACATGCATCGGAGGTGAGGTAATTTGTCCCCGGAACATCGTTTGATTGATCAACAATATCGCGAAGTAGTGTTTAAATGTATACTATATGGTAAGAGGCATTACACAAAAGGAATCAACACGACTAGAGCGGGTAGGCCCCTATAGATAATAATATGTTCCAGCAGTGCCCCCGTAATTGGAGAATCATTTTTGAATATAAAGTCCGTGATATACACTCTACTGAATAGATGATATGTAGTACTATTGGATTTATCTCATCAATTCGAGTTTTTCTACACTACATTGGTGGATTTAGTTTACCTTTACCCTGATATACGCGGACTAGCCTGACCCTAACCCTGAGACCGATAAAAGATCAAAAGTGCTGAGAGATAGTTCTACTCCCAAGATTGACGTCTCCTCGGAAGTTGTAAATGCATACTAAGTTTCTTCTATAAGGATTCTTAAACCTTCTAACTATAGAGGATCACAGATTATAACCCTAACCCACCGTCGAGTGAGCAGCGGTGATGGCAAATCGGTAATGATAATAATACCACGAAACTAAAAATAACAGCAATACATATATAAACTCCGAATATCTCTGTTCTAGTCCCGAGCTCAATCTCTTTATCTGGATCCAGGTTACCCTCGTCCCCCCCCTTGCTGTAGCATCAATTTTTACTAGTCTCCCACTACAATAAATATAAATATCAACACTAATCCTCTCCGTACTAATTCTTGGTGCTATTGTTTATCTGAATATCTGTTTATGAAATAGCGTCACATCCTCTCACTTCATCGGTTTGCATTCCTCAGGCATTAGATTTCTTCATAACACTTTATACAGAGACGCACGAGCTAAAACAACACTCTCGGGAAAACACACAAAGCAACCCGTATCTCACGACTTACGAAGCACGAAACCGACATCGTACGCGCCAATTGAGCACTATATTCATGTCCTGTAACTAAGCATCCACCTATCGTTGCCTGGAGGTGCCGTTATAGCAGCCACACTCAAATGGGTGCGTGAGAGGGAAGCACTACTAGCGATTACGACATATAGAGTCGGTTTTGCAGCACTTTGTATACGGCCAGGACGAAAAAGAGAATTCCTACCGACCATAACACATCTATCACATTCATATTCTTAGAGTAGGAAAATAGGGGTCACGAAGTGGGATTCTATGATGCCATCGGTCACCACCCACTTCTCATGATCAGATGCATGGGTTTGAAGTTCAGAAATAGAGAGATCCGTAGTGCCGTCGGTTGACTCCAGAGATAGTTCCACGGTTTGCTCCCAATCTGAGCCCATAATTCGCCCCCGGCTTGAACCCTTCCTGTGATCTCTACTCGGGACTACCCATCGCCCCCGTCTCGAGTACATATCTCGATTTCGATCGATATCCGTCTCTTGATCTAGAGGCTCGTTCATCGATGGGTCCGGACCCAAGGTCAACACGCGTTCTGGCCATTCTTTTTCAGTCTTCCGGATGACAATAAATTTTGCGTCTAGCTGGCCCGTATTCTCAGCTACTTAATGGTCCATACAGTATCTGTATCAATGCCCACAGTCTCATATCCGTAATGATCATCAAGGTACCTGTGTTTCCTGTCGGTGACTGCAAGTACCCGATTGTGCCATCTAACAAACAGAGTGGGTTAGAAACTACCATCATAAAGTAGGGGCTTGGGGCACTATGCCATTTCTAGAGCCTTCTAAGGCTGGTAGTGCGTTATGGTTTTTTTTTGTTCTGTCGTAGCTAAGGATGCGGATTTTTCATAAGTGATGGAAAGCCATGTCTTCATATACATTTTCGCCTCGAGTCATTGTGTCATCCCAGGGGGCTTTACTCAAATGTGCGGGGGGGGGGTGATACACGCTTTGTAATGCTTCAAAGCATGGATCACTACCTGAAAGACCAGAAAAGAAAATGGAGAAAAGAAAAAGTAATCCGTGTTGCCGATTATCGCCTGATTCCGCCGTACAGACCTTTTTTCTATCGATCTTCCAGGCACCCATTTCGATGTTGCTGTGAAACACCCCACACTCTGATGAAAGAGCATAATAGTAATATACTTCTTTTGACGTTTTTTGTAAATGCTGACTAAGCTCATTCACTGGTATGACGTTACTGAGAGGGAATTCCCAATGCCCACACTTTACCTACAGTGCTCCACGGTGCCCCCGGTCATTAAGACGATACCCACACATACACTTCTTTCAGATCTTTGAATAAATTCATCTTGAGGAAATACCGTTGAAGATTAAATGAATAAATAAAAACAAAATTATATATATACGGATACATATCCTACTTTAAACGAATTCAGCCCCCTTCTAAAATGCTACTCCCTATCTATGTCGTCATAACAATAATCCTCTAAATGCTCAAGTTTTTCTATTTGGAGACTTTAGATGGAGTTAAGAAACCTTTCTAGAACCTCTGGTGTTGACAAAGAAATTTAGTAAACATGGCAGCAAAAACAGTTCTGTTGACATGGCGGAGCATCTCATTCTTTTGAGGTTGCTGCCAACATACATCTGCTACTGACCGGATTCGAACGCCCAACCTCGGTGGTTGAGCCCGGGGTTTGGTAACCACTTAACCATTAGGATAAGTGGCCCAGGTGACTATGAGTAGTTTTTCGTGCTTTTGAACCCCCCCCTCTCCCCATTCCTCTTTTACCTCTCTGTTATTTGTATGCTTGCTAGAGACCTCACTCACAAATATTCCCCTACCTTCTTCTGTGTAAAATAGTACTATTGGTATCCACCTGTTAAGGTTTTCGGGTTGGTCTCCACTATAGTTGAAATTTTCTCCTGAAGATAGAGAGACCCGAACGAGAATGATGTCAGTGGCTCTAAAAAATCAGACTTCATTATATGATGAAAAGGAACACATAAACTAAAAAATACTAAGTATCTGTATCTACATACTAAAGTAGTGACATATTTAGAGAGACGGTAATGAAGAATCCTAAATTTACAAATAATCACAAAAACGTAGCCTCGGCACCGCCGGTCTGAGCTAGGACTAGAGCCAAACTCCGGGACACAGGGTGTACTACGCATCCCAATATACTTAGAGCACCCACGAATAATAAAACAAATATCAACGTTTTTTCGTTATGACCTAGTCGAGGCTTACGCTGATTGTAGAATGCCTACATGCATTTGAAATTGGGATTAGACGTTTTCTGATCCGGCTGATGGATTTCCAATGAACCATTATTCAACATGAATTATAAATGTCAGTTCCATGTACATATGTTGCTAAAGAGTCCGGTCTCAAGTTCCTACTAGCCAGCTAGCTAGTGGGGGTCGATATGGATCTCAATCTGACGTGGTAAAGTTGCGCCTGACAATATAAAAGGATTAAAGTATTATCTATTACACCTCTCCCGCCCCCTTACCTCCCACAACGAAGCTATTCTAGTAGTTTAAATTTTCTTGGAACTTGTCTATGAATTAACGTCACCACATATCACTCGTATCCTGGCATACTACTTTTTTATCAATACTATAAAAAGATGAGATCTCTGAGCTTATATAATAAAGGTGTATTCCTCCAGTGACCTCTGTCAAATTTAAGCATATTGGGCAGATGAGATCGGTACAAGTGGTCAATGATACCGGAAGGTATTCTCCTATGGAATAATTTACATATACATATACAGGGAGACAATGTAACTACTATCCTCTCTATACTTATGGCAAGAATGACTTTCTTGGTAGAGTAAGGTATCGATATCCCAAAGAACAAAACCCTAACCCATGTATTCAGGCTAGATCCTAAACACAAGCACATAATAACTATCCCGTGATCTCTAGACTCTGAAGCGCGTAGAAAGATTTTGGCCAGTAATGGAATCGATAGCACCAAGATATATTCACAATGGCTTGGAGAAAACCGACGTAAATGCACCGACCCGGTTCATATTTCATGCACAGATCCTCGTCTACAAATACATTCGGAATATCGATATCTCATCGAACTGCATAAATAAATAAAATAACCTATAAAAGACTTTGAACAGATCAACCTATATGCAGGAATAATAAAGAATGGTCTTCCTTGCAAGGTGTATGTAATAGCTGTTAAACCTAACCCTGAACAAACCGCAGGTATTAGTAAATGATAAAGGTTATTGTATGAGTGATGGGTGCTGGTTTTCGTGATACTACCTTTACGATGAAACGTTAAGAGAACCGGTACGTGGTGATAAATTCACTTTATATTAGTTCTATATAGAGATATGTAGTTGACTGAAGAGATGATTAAACTCCGCACTACGGCGCCGTCGGTGAGTATGACAAGGCAGGTAGAGGTTTTAATATATCCGATTCAATTACCTATTCTCTAGGAGCTGTCTAATCCATCACTCCGACATGTATTCAGATTTACAGTACAGCATGAATGTCGGACGACATTAGTTTTTAAGCTTAAACGAACCATTGATAGAAACTGTATTGATATTCAATAACTTGGGGGCTCTTTTTTATAACACTTGATACAAAGACATAGGAATAATACTACACCCCCCCCCCCCGAAAGCAATACGAGATCCGTACATCGCTATTCACGTAAAAATAGGATATTGGCATGATAAATAATCCGTGAGCCTCTCACTACATCATAATATAATCAAGCTTCCATCTAGCATCATCATCTGGCTGTTCTACAGCAGCGACACTCATGTGGGTACGCGGGAGTGGTGTACTCCCACCTATCGCAACGTAGAGGAACGGCTTTGCAACACTTTGTATGCGAGCAATAGCCAGGGGAGGAAACCTATTGAGTATAATGAGTATCACTTTAATATCCTCAATAATAGGATGGTGGAAGGGGGGGGGGGCGACGAACCGCTTTGTTATCATCGCTTGATTCAACATCCACTTCTGATGATGAGATGGAGGACCTTGCAATTCAGAAACAGAGATATTTGTGAAGCCAGAGTCTGGCTCCAGAGCCAAAGTCAATACACGCTGTGGTCCACCATCCTCGGTCTTGAGTATGAGGATAGACATGGCTTCTTGCTCGCCCTCATTCTCGATCACTTTAACTTCCCATTGGGTTTCGGCACCGAGGCCAACGGCCGCACTTCCGTTAAGTTCAGTGAGGTAGTTGTCGTCCCCGGTGCTGATTTTGCAAACACCTGGTAGTGCCATCTAAAGAAAAGAAAAGAAAAGCACTGGGTTAGAAGTCGCTACCATACAGTGAGGAGTTGGAGGTCTATACCTTGTCGAAAATGTATCTATTTTATAGTAGTAGGTTTTAGAGGAGATTTAGTCTGCTCGTAGCCTGGGATGGGGATTGCGCAAAGCTGGTGGAAAGTTATGGTTTTATATACCCATTGATAGACTCGAGTAATCGTGTTATCCAAGGAGCCCTTATTCACATGTGGTAACACGCCGGGAGTGTTTCAACTCATCGATGCTAGAGGCGGCCGACGGGTGAAAGGGGAATGGTTGATCGCTGTAGCTATTATTGCTCAAATCCAGCTGAGAGAGCCTTTGCGGGTATCGATTGCCGGTACTAATTGTGATCTCCCTTCGGATCGTCCGAGAGCTACATATGTTGCTCGCCCCGCATATTCCTCATGCACACACCACACACATGCACACGTAACACAAACATATTTCTTATGGGGTAGTTCAACTCTGATAGTTATACCATAATATTGCACACGCAGAGAGTGTCCGGAAGCGACTGGTATAGTGGAAACCCGCAACGCCTAGTGGTTTTATCATCCCTCATTTCTTGGATTTTGGATTCCATTGATAGGACTAAAAAGAACTCATTAAGACTCATGACAAAGGGATATGCAGTAACACATGAAAACACATGGATATAGACCGGTGATAGCTGATGAATCGCTGGTTTGCCGTGATTGTGGGGTAGCCGATGCAAGACATGGCCTAGTTTGAAATGCGACTACCGATGCCGCAGATCGTTAAGCGACGATTACACAAACTATCACGATGGAAGCAAAGACTGTACTATGTGCTTCTAAGAGTTAGTTCTACCCCTCACTCCAACTATGTAAAAATTTCTTCCGTGAGGGATTTATAGTGCATATTTCCGATCCCACCAGTATTGCTTGGTGGTGCAGTAGTGGGTTGATAATTCCTGGTAACATACTCTTGGTGCCAATGAGGGGATTTGAACTATTCTTGGATGAGGAAAACCAGGTTGATTCGAGGGATGGTCACTAGTACAAGGTTTACACTACAACAGTAGGGAAACCGGCAGTTGGTGGATTGCTGTGTTTTGTTACTGGCAATATTTCTCTGCACAAAGAGATAGAAGTCCTTTCTGCGTTCAACCCCTAGTGTGATATTCCTCGTTGTAAGTAATAAGTTTGATCGAGTAGCTAGCTGTTGATAACGTTGACCTCTAAACGACTACAGGAACCCTATACTCACTGAAAATTAAAGTCTGTCGTCTGGGTAGATCACTTCCTGATATAGAAGCCTGGTTGCAACTCGTACCCAGGCGACAGACTTTATTTTCAGCGAGTACACCACAGCATGGATCCCACGGACACCAAAAGTTCTCTTGCAACCGTATGCAGGGTTACACCATCCATGCAGACGGTAGGAATCAAGGTAATGCTCGGCTCCATGTGGACCCTTGCATACTCACGTGCATCCCGCGTGTGAAACTGGGGATAAACTAACCTCCCGGGAGTGAATTTGCTTTTTATCGGCTGTGGCGAGTACTGGGTTACGCTAAAGCCTTGCCCAGACCTTGGCGTAGATCCCTATTTGAGACGAAGTTATGTTGGCATCTCTTTCGGGAATATAAGACCTGCAGCATGGTTCCTGCTGCATTTCTTGGACGCGTAATATATCATGCCTTGAAGCTGCGTTGCTTGATCAGGTCTTTACCGAAAACTGGTAAGCCGGGAAGTATTTGTATCTCATTCAAGGTTAGGGCCTTGGAGATCGGGGGAGTTCCAGGTAGATCCTAAGCGAAGGTGAGAACTCGGAAAACACCCTTCGCTAATAGAAGTAGTACCTCCACCGATTCTTGCCTAGTTTGGCAACGTAGCTTCGATCGGGAGATATAAGTATCTACCGTCCGTTGGCATATCATGTTCTAGAGTAATTGGTGAGTTCTTATTCGGAGATGAGATATGCGACACCACTGACTTCATATCAGTGCTTGATGCTATCGTCTGAGAATCTTATCTCCTGTGGGAATCAGTGTTATTCCGGGCCTGCGCGCGAGATATAAAGAATTTGACGCCCATAGGTAGGAAACCCGCCTTTGCCAAGCTTAGGAGCCAATGATTTTACCGTAGTATCCACCATTTGTATGGAAGAGGAAGGTATGGACTTTCTACATATCTCTTTCAAAAATCTGAAATATACTCTAAAGTAATAAGAAATAGCGACGGATCTCTGCCTTATATTAGCTTTATACTGGTACAACTTAAGGCTTGTTCCTAGTGATGTATGTTTATTACTGTATCAATGGGGTTTAGGTTGCGGTCTCTGAGGTGGCCTCAACTCGTATACCGCTCTGACTACCAACGTGGCAATATCAGATCAGCTAGCGGAAGAAATCTATCTTCATCTCCCGGTACATCCATTAATGGATAGGCTGTAGCTATTTGCGTGAAGAAAACCCTAACCCTGAGAATGAGTAGCAGGATTTCGTCATGAGCACTAGACATAACCCTGTTCCACCAGTAGCCATTTTATATCTGAACCTGAATGCCTATTAATCCTGTACTATAGAGGCTCCTTTCGGGTTGAAAATTAGGCGATCAGCAAGTAACCCTAACCCACACTCGAGTGACAGTCGATGAATATTGCGAACCGCCGCCTAGGAAATAACGGCTAAAAAAAATTGAATTGGCCTCCTTATTCGGTTGTCCTGACCATTCATATACCACCGGGGAGACTTTGGCCTCTGTTATCCTTGTACGAACTGGTATACGGTGTTTGTGGTGAAAATATATATATAAAACTAAACAAAACGGATTATAGATCATGAGAAGTGAACCATTGGAGATATAGTCACAGCGTATCTTGAGTGATGAGGAAGCTGGGCCTGGGTTACAAAACGTGTAAATAACGTGTTTCTTGTGTAGGAACTCTGGGGATGCTAGGCATTAGCTTTATAGAATAGATTTCTATGGACCCCACCAGCAAATATATAGTAGCTTCAATCGCTATATTTACAAATATATGTCTCGGGAGATATGGTTTGACTAGAATACCTTCTTACTTATTAAGAAAAATGTCCGTTTAGTGTAAACTAAGAAGCTTTATTGTCTTGCTGGGCTAGGCATTCATTTCTGAGACAGATGATTCGCTGAGAAAGGTCTTTGGCTAGTGTAGCTATCTAAATCACCTACTTGCTACTTAGTATGAACTACATGAAGCTTTCAATCACCACGCCGCAAGTTCATTAACCGCCAAAGAAATTGAACCGTCTCATGTGCATAACACTTGTCCCCAACATTTGCAGCAGAGCCATCTAGGAAGGAGGTCACTCTCATCTTTATGGGCAGACTAGTGTTCATAACAGAGGTCTTCCACACCACTGGCCCGCTCGCAAGGAACTCAGTCTTGGTCTTAACACAAATCCCAACGGGTGCCAGGCCATCATGGATAGCCTCACCAATGCTCTCCCAACTAAGTGTACCGTCGCAGACTTTATTTGCGATAGTTTCCAGCGTAGCACCTAACTCACGCTTCTTACTCTCAGACATCCCGACCCAAAAGTCCAACGGCACAGACCCGACCCGCTCGTAAATGAGCATCGTTTCTTCCCCGCTTCCGGCTCCGGACCCTGTTGGAAGCACCTTCGAAATGATCTCCGCCCTTCTAATCACTTCTTCATCTATCGTGCTACCTGATAATGTAGCATTCTCCAACTTCTCCTTCAGTTCCTTATTCTCCGCTGCCAACCTCGTCACATCCTCTCGCAATCGTGCAGCTTCTTCCGTAACCCGGATCGCCTCCCCCGTGAGTCTTTTAGCCTCTTCAGCGAGTTGCGAGGATTCCGTTGTATCATTGGGTCCCGGGGGACGCGGCTGGGGGATCTTTCCAGTTCCGCTGCGGAAGTAGTATTCATAGAACTCGCCCTCGCTGTTGCTGGGGGCACTCGGTGGAGATGCACCAATGCCCGTACCGTTATCAGGGCGCCATCCACTAGGGTTAGCCAAGCGACTGCTATGAAGGTCTTTGTAGGACATGATGGGTGTATGTTGTGGTTGTGTAGGGGAATCGAGGGACTGCGGGGTAATCAAGTTGAGGTTGATGGTTTTAAGACATTGGATGCCTTGATATTACATCCACCAATCACGCTATATATGTAGTTAAGTACATGTAGCTGGTGAATATCAGTCTGGAATACTTGTAGGAGTATCTAATAGCTTACATATTGGTTCGTATTAGCTGATACAAATAATTTATTCATTAGGAGCAAGATTCTTGTACACTCGGTAAAAATTAGATAGTAGGGTTAGGGTTATGGAAGTAAAAACATATATTGGATCAATGGGAGAACGTACTGACGGAGTGCCATACCATTTGCTACTACGAGGAGTTAAATCTCTATGTGGTGCTGTGTGGAATGATGAGTGGGAACTGTAGTAGGGTGCTTTTATGGGGCTACTATTCAGCAATGTTCCTTCACTGTCAGATATCTTCAGTAGTGGAGCATTCGCCGTAAATTTGTAGGGGAGTAGTAAGCTGTTGTAGGAGCACCGGAAGAAATGGTATGGAGAGGAGAGTTCTTAATTTACTCAACGTGAAGATCTGGGTACCAGTGGTAGGACACATTGGTATATGACCTAGAGGTTAAGAGGGATTTCAATATCAATGAAGTCAAGCTAGATATACAGCTTGTATACCACTGAACTAACCCCTAGGGCGTATATACTCCTAGCGGCAAAGATACCAGTACAAGATGTGAATATTAATCCTAAAAACAAATAGAATTAACGGATAAATAATAGAATTAACGGATAGATAATACCTGTCAGCCAGTCAGTGTTCGGAATTGACCGGAGGCCCTACAGGTTGCCCGGTTGGGTCCCTATAGAGAGGTTGGACTGGATGGACTATGGCCCACATTCCGTCCAGGGGTAGATTTTGCCGGACTGCAGAGCCCTATGGAAATTATGCTATGACGGGTCAAAGAGCCCTACGGGCGGCTTTAGGCATATGTAGTCATCTATAAGTATCTATAGACATTTATAAGGCGTATGGTCTAGTATTATCAGTGACCCAGGCTATCAGGAGAAGACAGTCTAGGGCCAAGCGGTATTAGTAGTTATAAAATATATTATGGAGAAAACCCTAAGCTGACTCCCGAGATTCAGATGTCCGAGTTTGGGTTATAGCCTGTTATATTGGATTTTAGTACCGGGCACTATAGGGGTCCGTAGGCCATCGTCCTACTGCCTCCAGCCCTAGGGCACCCTGTAGGGTCTACTAGGATACAGGCCATAGGGCGTCCATTCCTGAGATGAAGGACTGACGGACTGCTCTGTTCCGATCACTGATAGTTTAGAATCTTATTACTGTGTCATTCTTACAAAGGATGGGAGGATAAATTCTTAGCAGGGGTATCCTCTGGCTATTATACAGATTTGCCATCTTTCTATCTTATATTAGAGTGAGATACTCTGGGTCTAGGCATATTGATAAAAACAACGCTATCTTCGAGAACAGGTATTTATAGTTCTAAAGATAAAGCTGATACATTGCTACGTATTGCTATAGATCCCAGCACATAGTATAAACAAAAATATAACCTCAGTTTCCATGCCGTAGGTCCATCAGCCGCTTAAGAAATTTAAATATCTCATAATTATAACAGTGTTCCTTTATGGTTTCAGCGTAGGTGTCAACAAAGGATGTGGCCCTGGTAATCTCGGGTAGGTTGGTATTCATAGCTGAGCTCCAGGCACCCTCTCGGCGTTTACTAAATTCATCCGCAGTCAACAGGGAAATACCAACGCGCGCCAGGTCGTTACGAATAACAGCAGAAATACTCTCCCAAGATGCCGCACCATTATACTGAGATCTAACAAGGGTTTTCAGTATGGTATTCAGCTCATTCTTCCGGGCCTCTGACATCCCAACCCAGAAATCCAACGACACAGACCCAACCCGCTCGCAAATCAGCATCGTTTGCTCTGTGCCCGCTACCGTCTCCTTTGGAAGCACCCCCTGAATCACACTAGCCTTCCTAATAATCTCCTCATCCATCGCGCTCCTTTCTAATGTCACTCCCTCCAACTTCTCCTTCAGTTCCTTATTCTCCGCTGCCAACCTCGTCACCTCCGCCTGCAATCGTGCAGCTTCCGCCGTAACCCGAATCGCCTCCGCCGTAACTCTTGTAACCTCTTCAGCGAGCCGCGAGGATTCCGTCGTGTCACTGGGCCCGGGGGGACGCGGCTGGGGGAGCGTTCCGGTTCCGCTACGGAAGCAGTATTCGTAGAACTCACCCCCGCCGTTGCTAGCGGCATCCGGTGGAGGTGTATCATCGTTTGTACCGATATCGGGGCGCCATCCACTAGGTGTAGTCCAGCGACCGCTATAGAAGTCTCTATAGGACATGATGAATGGATTTTGTGATGATGTGGAGTTCGTAGAGTGCGGGGTAAGTTGGGGTGATGTGGGTTTATGAAGTGGGATGCCTTAATAGTGCACCTACCAATCGGATTCAATGTAGACGGGGTAAAGAGATACCCGGTGTTACATGTATGATGGAGCATCTCATGGCCTGCGAAGTGATATATGTCAACTACTGAAGCCGGTTCTGTACGAATTAAATAGTAGAGTTAGGCTTATTTAAGCAAGAAATTATATCGGATTAATGGAGAAGCAGAGCATCGGCCGGTAGCCAGACTATTAACTGCTTTGAGAGAGTTAATTTCTACACGGTACTCCGTAAAACAGTGAATAAAATGTCTGTTGAGGCAGAATGACTTTACGGGATTAATATTTAAACCTCCCTCTCTTATATACCAGAGATTTTGAATAAGGGAGCATTCCGAGCAAAGGTGTGGGTAGGGGTAAGAATATAAAAAAACTGTGACCACCAGAAACCTACTAGGACATAAAGCAATACAATACATAACTAGAGATGTTCTAAGTATTGTTCTTTAATGGTTTACAAGAGGAAACCCCCTCAATCTGTCCAACTGGAAGATCACGGCTATATAGAGGACACTAAGTGGATAATTCATCAACTCGTACGGAGCTCACTGGCTATAAGTTCAAAGTAGATATAAAGTTCGTATTTAACTGAACTAACACTAGGGCCTAACTAGTCCAAACAACAATGGTAAAAATGACAGAAGCGGATATTAATCCCAAAATCCAAAGATAGTAATGACGGACAAGCTATATCCGTCAGCCAGAGTACCCCCCTGCCATCCCTGCCTCCCCTTCTTCAGCAGAATAGAACGAGGATCCCGTAATCCAAGCCCAAGCAGCTTTAAACGCATTCGCAACAGTGTTGAAACCCGCTTTAACCTTCTCCCACATGTTTGCCAACCACTCCACCACAGCTTGAACTACAACCAAAACACCTTCCCAAATCGTCTTCCAGAACTGAATGAAACCAGCCACGAGACCATCCCAGAAGTCGACAGCCGTCTCACGAGTCTTCTCGGGCATCTTATAGATAAGGGCAATAGCGGCATCGTAATTCTTTGTAATAATCTCGTCGGAAGCCTTTTTCGTCTTTTCGCGGCTCTCTTCCATCCTCTTCACCCAATCAGGCTTATCCGGGTTCTTCTCCGCCTTGAGTTGATCAGTAAGGGTCTTCACGTCATCGGTCTGGGTCTCGTGTTCGGTTATTGTTTCTTTCATTTGTCCCTTCAACTTCTCCTTATCACCAGGATCGACTTCGTCGCTATCGCCACTTCCGGCGGCGCGGAGTTCGTAGAACCTGCCATGGGTCGCGGCCAAGCGTCTGTGATCGGAGGCAGTGAGGTTTCCGGAGTCAGGACGGCCGACGGAGTTGAGTTCGAGGAATTTGTCAAGACGTCCTTCTTGACAACATACGCTGTAGAACTGCGCCATGTAGCGCATTTTTTGCTCCCAGATGGGGAGGTCGCTGGAGATTTCGGTTTGAGTAGACATTGTTCTTGATTGTAGAGTTAGTAACTGGATATGGATTGTGGGGTTTGAGACGTACTGGTTTTTGAAATATGTAGATGGTAGTGATGTTGGTGGATGGCGGATGGGCTGGTCTGGGGGTTAGAGTGCGTGGGAGTAGGCTATATATATAAATTCTGAAAGCAAGTCGACACCATATCATCTCACCTACTACGTAATGTCCCTAGGATATGAGCAATGAGACCCTCCGCATGTAAACCTATTAACAAAGGCACTAACTTCATCCGAAATCAGATAAATAGCAGTGCATGAGTGAAACCAGGGATCTGTCGTGTTGGTAAAACATGTAGTAAATCGAAGACAACAGCCGAACCATAGCTGATTGGCATAATTTCCTACCTGGTCTCTGCAGTGTTCTTGCTGCAAAGCTAGACAGCAAGACAAGAGACAAGTATGCAGCAATCAAACACTCAGTAATATGATCTGAGATAGTAGGTATTTTTTCAATGCGAACGCTATGGTGATCAATTGGGTATAGGAGCTGTAGTTGAAGTTCCGTTCATGGTTTCGGTGATCCCCACCGCGGGGGTATCCGCAACAAGGCATAGTGACCGCCCTAGATCTAGCATAGGGAAACCCACCGCATTCTTCGAATCCTTTTTGTGTTTTAGGTAGAACGATGGATTTCGTAGGTCGTATTGAGCACCAAGAGTGAGGGTTAGGTCCGCCGGAGTTGGGTAGATTACTAATCAACTATGCTGAGATTTGTAGTCAAGTTTAGAAGTCTGGACCGTTGCAAGGCCGTCTTGACCCCCACCATCTGAAGGGTCTTCACCACGTGCTTCCATATCACAATGTAGCATAATGCATATTTGGGTATTACAACACTCAAGGCCTGCAACCATAACTCTATGCAGGCGCAGGCTACATACTCACTTAAGCTGAAAATTATGCGAGTAGATAATTTGTATATGGTCAAAACCCCACTACAGGAGACACGGCGATGAGGGACAGACTAAGCGAAACCACGCATGCACAAAACTACGTAGGTGGTTGATCGGCAGATATTCGTCTTTATTCCATTTGTTTTTGGCTTCTGCATCTAGCATATCTCAAATGGGATATCGGATCACTTGGGTTGCGTCAGACTAAGTACGTGTAGTTACTTCTCGCACTCCAGGGTTATTCCAACACAATTATGTACCTACATCAATAGACCCTACAGCTTCGTATTAGTCTATGCAGTTGATTGATGGATCGCACGTACTACCGGCATAATTCGGCTGATTGACTGACTCGGTTGTCATTAGTACCAACTCGGTGGTATTTACTAGTGTTTTATCCATTACTCAATTAGAACCTACATAGCTATAGAATATATCTTAAACATGCTAACTCTCCTCTCCTCTAACCATCTGACCAGAGAGTTTTAGTAATTCACAGTTTACTTGAATACAACTAGCCTGTTCATACGGGCCCGATGGAGCTTTGGAGTAAATCTATATCACAATTTTAGAAATATCTGAGTTCTAAGGCCATGATCTCGAACATATTCACTCAGTATTGGAGCTAGTGCACTTAGCACTGGATGTTGAGCTGAGCTTTAGTGTTTTTCATGCACCCACAACTCTCGTGTCGAATAGCTGCAGCTTGGATCCCCGATTTTCCTCTTCGATATGTCCCCGGAACTCAATAGCCCCTCTAGTAGTTAGGTATAGTTAGATAGAAAATATGTTGGCTTTTGAAAGCACACCTCATATTTGATAGTCGCTTGGAAGGCTACGACACCTCTGAAACCCGGCTTTTGTCATACATGTATGGTATGATCCACAAGCACAAGGAATCTTGTCCCTACTGTAAGAAGGTATCAGGAAGTCACTTTCCAGAAATGCGCTGTTGAATTAGCTGGAGCACGTGAATAACTGTGCAGCTCACCATTCATAGCCATCGTAGTATCCTATCACTCGTTACATGCCACATTATAGCAAAATTTTATAAAATCATACCACATCGGCAAAGGACAATTTTCAAAGACTGTAAGATGTCGAGCAACCTGCATGTGGATTACAGGATTAAAGACCTATGAACCGGAATATATGCAGAAGGTGACTGTATTGGTCAAGTCTGTAATGCGGTAACACTGTACCTCTCACTTCGGGCTTTCCCGTAAATACCGCATTACCTGCTAGGTTCAGCCTGTCGCATAATTATGAAATGTAAGGGAGTATAGTCGATTTTTGTATGATGGTAGTTAGTATTCCTATTTAATATTCTCCAAGGGAGGACCTCCACATTAAGACTTTGATGGGATGCTGTAATACAAAACCTGTCCTTGAATATCTACTTACCCCAACCCGAATACTATCTTTACCTGTTGTAAATACCACTGCCATATTTATTGTTCACGACAGTAGCCATTTTTCCAAAAATAGCAAATGTGAATATATTACCAGATCCGGCACACACAAAACGAGGTAAGGGGTTGCTGTAGAAATATCAACCCCTGGAGATCTAGATATACCCGCGCATTATCTCCGGGTATGCAAGAGATAGAATATATCGATCGTATGTGGTTAGCTTAAGATTTTAAATAGATCGGATGTTGTAAAACGATACCATATGATTTTGGGAATACCGGTACATTAGTGATTCATGTTGGATGTCCGCCGAAAGGTCTATTACTGGATGAGAGATACTGCAAGGGGTCGCCCAGTGCGCATACTCTGCCAAGCATAGAGAGTATATCAGGTATTCTTTTAAGAATAAAATACAGAACTGATATGTTCGAAGCAGCTCGCATTGTTAGTATCGAATTAATGTTAATCTGGTTATCAAATAGTGCTGTATTATAGTTTTCTTTTCTTGATTATCGTGTGTTATGCATCTATTGTAATTATAGGGGTGGCAGCAAAATAGTCAACGTACAGCAACCCTATCCTCATCACAGATTTTAACGGGCCTGCCCTCATCAAGTAGAAGAGTGTCTGGCTGGAGCAATGTAGCCGACCCGCCTATTTTGCCTATGTTAGTTTGTCATACAAGGTTTGTACAAGGATAGGGCGAAAGGCAGAAGATTCCGTACCTGGAGAGATGTCGGACCCCCCACGCTTCTCAGTAAGCTTTCGTCAACCAGCGAGGTTCATCCCATCGAATGAGTTCTCCTTCTTCGACGAAAACTCAAATCCACACGCTAGCTGATACTACTAGCCCGCCTCATGTAAGGGGGCTTGACCAGCTCATTAAAAGCACTGATCTTAATCAACACATAATCTTGTAAAGATAATGCGTCTTATCTGTTTTTGTATCTGCAGCTTAGCTCTGCATAATGTACTGCACTTGTTTTCGAAGAGTGTTATCAGTAAGCCCACAGAAATACATTCCGCGTGATGACAGTTCTACAGATCACAGCTGAGGCCACGTTCAATGTTTCGCCTAACGAAACCATCCCCTGTCAGATCAACGAGTCTCGCTCTTAGTTCGAATCGCAAGCAAGTCTAAACGGGCCCCAAGTGGATAAAGATTCTATAACTGCATGAAGGTTATATTGGATGATCTTTCTAATGACGAAACTCACTCCTTCTAGTGCGATGTAGCAATCCATGTCGATTTTTCGTTGTATGGATGGCTGGGGTTGGATATCTTTGAGGTCACACGATGAAAGCAGTGAGCGAGGTATGCAGTTCACCTTCTATCACATTCCGTCTCCCTCCCGTATGTAAAATGAATAAATAAACAGGGTCCTCCTCCTAAAACACAGATAGCTACCACCCAAGATCCATACTACCGCCTATCTTCCATATCAGATCTTACTATTATTCTAAGGTAATCAAAACTCTTTTATAACTACCTTTATAAGACCATCAAACTCATGAGCAGTACCAGCACTACCGCCGGATCAAATTTAATGGCCTCCGAAATCCCCTCCTGGCGTAGTAAGCTACTCTCGGTCGGCCAAATATATCAAACTTACCTCATCAACTTTGACACTACCACCGCCCCAGAGATTCTCTTCCCCCTCAACATCTCAGATCATGAGTATAAATCGTTGGAACCACAAAACAAAGAAGCTCTCGATAAAGTATTTCTCAACAGCCTTGGCCAGGAGAAAGAACTCCTTGACACCGCCTTCAAAGGCACTCGCACTTCCCTTGCGTCTGCTACTAGCCGTGGACAAATGGAGGAGCGACTTCACAAATCTTTGGAGTCGCTGAAAGATGGCACGGGTAAAGTCATCAATAGTATGTTCGATGAAGAAACAAAGCTCATCGAGAAGTTTGAAACGGAGCAGCGTGATCCGGCGGCTTCATACGTGACTGTCTTGTCGGATAGATTCATGAGGTTTGAGGGTAACTCGCTATGTGCGGAGGTTGTATGTATGAAGAAGACGCGGGATTTCTTTGTAGGTATTATGGATGAGTATGAGGCTTTGGGAAAGAAGGTTGATGAAGGGTTTGAGGCTTCAAAGCTGTTGAAGTAGGTTGGGATATACTCTATTCTTGATCGTAAGGGGGTTCAGTCTCTCATTTTATGCATCCCTTATGGATCTGACTCTGGTAATAATTTCTACTTTTATAAAATTAACAATATCATCTTTTTGGAGAATATACAACCCTTCCTTTTGCTGTCGTGCAATGAGAGGTTTATATTTATATAGTACGGCTGATGCTCGTGATGGTAGCCCTGTTAAGGTAAGGGTTACAAGACGGTGAAACAAAGCTGAATTATTGTGTAATACACCCTAAGATACCTAGTACATAATTACAAAAAAGATACTTTAATCAGGGTTTTATATCAGCTATCAATCATGGATGATAATTCTATGTAGTGATGAGGTTTCCATGCCAAGATATTGACATCACTATTTCCTGTGACACGTGTTTGAGTGGGCATCGGCTAAAGCCGGCTAGCAAGGATGCGCGGTATCTGCATCCTCTTGTCACAAAACCCCTGCATTGACAAGATCTCGCTTATCTGAATCTGATGTCTCACATCGAATGATGTTATCGCTTATGAATCCGGTGTTAGAAGATGAATAAGTTCTATTGTCACACTGTATAAATGTTTGCAGAAAGGATTATGTAGTCAACCGTTCCTATTTAAATGTTTTTAATAGATGATACAAAGTGAAACTGCATTTTTCTTGGGCGGTGTTATTTATCAAGAACTCTGTATCGTTATACAACACCTTATTGCCTACCTTTCACTATCACACATATCGAAATGACTACATTATTTTTTTATTTACATCGTCTACCTCTCCTCTGGTAATCTCTGTTGTGGATTTGCTCCTACTCCGATACGGCTATCACGTGATATATCATGTGATCTCTCACGGACCTCTACGTTTGAGAATCTAGGTGAGAGACACTGGGTTAGGGTTTCACTTAGAGATATCTTGTTTGCTTGCTTGCTAGTCCTTTAGTTAAGCAATCTACGCCTTTTCTCTACCATATTACTTCAGTCTCAGTCCCTTTTCAGTGCCATCGGAGGTGGTATGTATCACGTGTGGGCACCCCTCGGTAGTGCAAAAATGGTACGATGTAAAGTCGAGTGATAATTGGTGGGTATTGCTTACTTATATACGTACTTCTAGATTATTGATTATGCCGTGTTACCGAAACTCCTAACTCTACAGGTAGTCCTATAGTATAGTTATACTGCATATGAGGATAGCTTCAGTATTGATTAACTACATGTATGATGAATTTGTCGTGTGTTTGATGAAGAAAGTACCTCTGAAGACTGAACATACTCCACATATGGCGAATCAGTATATAGTGATTCTTACATCATCAACTAAACTAAATGTCTTCCCAATAGACTGATGAATTCATCATTATTGGGTTATACGTGTTTGTTATAGTGGTTCTCTTTGTATAAAGATGTTCCTTTCTTATCGCGTAGAATGTAAGTATGTATGGCGTGGATGCACATCGATACGTTGTCCAACTGAGTAAAAATCTTTCAACTTAGTTGAATAGCCCAAACTCCATCATCAGCACCGCCTCCACCTCCACCTCCACCACCTCCGAGATTACCATCGGATACCCGATTATAGCTTCTTCAGACGAACTCTTACGAAGGCCTTCATTCTCGCTGAGATCGCTTACAAGTACCTGTAAATAGATATGGTTACACCTCTTTCCCTTCAATCGTTCCCATATCGTACTCAGTGATCGGAACGGGGCAGTCCGTCCGTCCTAGACCCCAGGACTGGACGCCCTATGGTCTGTGGTCCGTCCTACTAGATTCTGCAGGGCGCCATAGGGCTGGAGGCAGTAGGACTACGGACTACGGTCCCCCTATAGGGCCCGGTACTAAGATCACATATGGCGGTCATAACCCTAACCCACACATCCGGGAGTCAGGTTTAGAGGTTTCTTTCCAGTATATTGTGCAACTACTAATACTACTTGGCCCTGTACTGTCTTTTTCTGATAGTCCAGAATCATTATATACGGTATAGATATCTATAGATGCCTATAGTCACCTGTAGGGCCCATTCACTCGTTATAGCGTAATTTCTATAGCGCCCTATAGGGCTCTGCAGGGCCTTGTAGTCCGGCGAAATCTAGCCCCGGACGGACTATGGGCTATAGTCAGTCCAGTCCCAACCCATCCATAGGGGCCCCCGGACCGTTCCGAACACTGACCGTACTGTATCTAAAAAGGTGTATAGGATGTCTACAGAGAAGAAAATTCTAGTTCCATGGGAGAGAAAAGTCGGCTGCTGGTATCAATGCTGATTTACATTTCAGGAAGCGGTCATCAAAGACGATAAACCCGATGGGGAATCAAGCACTCTGCCAAGAAACAGCCAGACACGACGGGCTAAGAACAAATCTCACCGGGTCTTAGTCCGAAATAAACGAGACGACGACAAAGTAGTAGTATGCTCGTTCTTAACCCCGTTCGGGGGCAGAGGGAAAACCCCTGCCTCTTTCTTCGGCAAAAACAGTTACATGTGCCTCTACTATATTACTGTTAACCATGAAGCGACCCCGGTAGAGACGCCCTTCTTCATCCCTATTCCGTGCTCAGCAACTACACTTCATGGCTACCTTAACTGGGCGGAAGGGCAAGATCTTCCTTGCAGTGGCGTAGCCAAGGGGAGGTCGATTATCACTGCCCCAGAGGCGTTTGGGGATGGAAATGGACCTCCAATACACATAACGTCTCCACCCTGGGCACTCGCTTATCTGATAGAACTGAGCATAGCGTGGTCTAAATATTGGCAATATGCCAATGATAAAGATGAGTTGATCAAAGCGTGTAAGATGATCAAAGAGCAATGTGACAGGGAGAATGCTACTAGCAAGTCCACCGGAGAGGGGCATGGTACTGGCAAGGAAAATCAGTGGTGCAGTGAGGAAGCTGCTAGGGAACTCAGCGGAAAAGGCCCTTCGAGGGGCACCAGAGGGGAGCATGACACTGGCGAAGAAAGTAAACGAGCTATAGAGGAAGCAGCAGGCGGGCTCGGAGGAGGAAATAATTTCAAAGCAACCGGAGAGGATGTCAGTAATGACTCAGATTATAGAGCGCATGCCAAACGGCAAAAGCGGAGAAACATGGATGGATTACCACTGAGATGGATATCGAACCAGCGGATCTATGGACTGACGGAGTTGCTGAAGGTTGGATGGATGGCCTTGATCAGAGGTTTAAATGGGCCGGCCCATTCAAACCTCTGTTTGCTTTTATAAAGGGGCTATCAGCAGTTGAGGTAAGTGGCTATTTCTCACCAAAATACACCAGTCCTACAAATATTAATGGAATAACCCAAATTAGTAAGCTAGATATTTAAAACCCCCAGAGAGGCAATATAAATACTCACTCTACTTTGATACTAAAGGACTTTCTGTTATATCATCTCCTTATTTAGCTAAGTGTTTCTAAAGTGGTGGGTTTTGTAGACTTTTTCTGGATTTTTGCCAAGTTTTGTATGGGCAAAGGTCAAAAGTCTCGGCAATTTCTTCCTAAATACACCGAATGAGCTCTATTCTACAATAACATATCAACCACTGATTAGGAAAAGATAATAATCTAGGTGTGAGAACTTGAATATCTAAAATATTTTTTCCAATTATGGAACTGAGCTACTACTAGTGAGAAAATAAAATCTGTCCGGTTTGGTACAAGTAACGGAGTCTACCATAATAGAAATTCAATAAAAACAAATCCCCATTATCCCCAATTGATCTGAATAGATTTTAATATAATATTCTAAAGCTTTGTAGCTCCTTTGGTTTTAATATTGGTTGTTGCGAGGTTTGCTTGTGGGGGTCCGGATTGTGTTGCCTTGTACCAAACCGAACAGACTATGACCCACAGGCCGTCCCGTCCTGAGATCGTGGCGGGGCCCCGGACTCTTGGGAACGCCGCGTATAGGGTAAATCATATTATACATACACAATAAGAATTTTCAGTGTCCATGGATGGTCTAATTTCTGACTGTAGGTTACTCCGACGTGGGAAACGATTGGTATTGGTAGGGATAGAGGGCGCGGTATGACGTTTCCGGAAGAGGTAGGGTTGGGGTTAGCGAATTATTGTTTTCCAGATACAGAGGAATAGACTGCTACTAATATACACGGAATACATAAAACCTATATTATTTTACAGCTTAGTATGCAATCGGCCGATTATTCAAAATTATTTTCCTATGCTTGTTAAATGTTGGTAGAGGCTAGTCAGGTGTTGTAATTGGCTTAGGTCATTAGAAAATACTGACCGGAAGAATCAAAACATCATCCGACATATATACTATAATAACCATCAACCACTGACAGCCGATATATTTGACGTGAGGTACGCTTGACCTAAGTATATTCCGGAGGTCTATTTCTTGTAACGGGGCTCATTTTACCAGAAAGTATTAGTATATAGCAGATGAATGCTACTGTATAGACAGAGCTGATGTTACTATGAGAGGTAGTTATCATTTAGGTGGTCGTAGTGGTTTGCGTGGATGTTTTTGGTGGTAGTCGCTAGCATATAGTGGTGACATGTCATGGTGTGGCGCTGAGGCGCAGGTGGCTTGTGTGGGAAACTTGGCACACTGGTAGTTACATATATTCCCCCCGTCATCATGAGAAAAGGCACCATCATACATTACATTCAATTTTCTACTCATTTAAAAGTAGAGGCGCCTTTAGTGCCAAGATAGCTGAGGGTGGTAGGACAAGTGGTGTTGACAGAGATTCTATTTCGGTTGTCAAGAAAGAAGAACCTCGCTTCCACCCTTTTGGCATAACCGTAGAACTGTGGTAACTAAGAACGGAATCTCAGTCCGAGGACTGTAGATGATTTGACAATCTAAGCGAGGAAGCGAGTGGCGCAGCAAAGCCACATTATTCAAGGATCTTTAGCGGGACTCGTCATTACTAGTGGTGAGGCTGAAGTTTCTCATCCCTTACTTAATCGATCTTCTAATACCCCTATTGCTCCCACCCCAAATTCTCGATTCCTATAACTTAGTGGCCCTTAGTTGCTTTCCACGTTTTTATCCTCTCATCTTTTCCACAAACCTGTCGCAATTATGGAAGCTGCTACATCGATTACCGGTGTGTCAGCTCTGGCTGCGTGGTTATACATTGGGCTACATGTGTTAACTACAAAATCGGTCAATCCCCCAGTACCTGCTGAAACAATCTGCGGGGAGATTAAGGAATTTAGGAATACGCTTTTGAAGCTGGAACCTTATGTAGATGGGTCATCTCTTATCGAACCTTTGGGTGCATCTGTAACGGATGTGACGCACCTCACGGCAACCCTGGCAGCAATTATAGTTACGTTCTCCCAGCTGGAAAAGCTGCTTGACAGTCTTACATCCGGAGGAGTGCTTGATTACGACAAATGGGATAGTGCAGAGAGAACAGTACAGAAGCTCATCCACCGGCTTCAAGAACACAAATCTTCACTACTTCTTTTGCTTAAAATGCTCACAAGGTTCACATTCACTGATTGGGCTGTAGTATACTCATTTGACTAATTTGCATCTACCTAGTGGATCCACATCCGAAATCGAAGAAGCTCGGAAAGAACTCGATGAGCAGTTGGAGAAGTTCATTAGAAGCCTCCCCTTTAGCGCGATCGGCGGCCCAGAAGGCTGTAGTAGAGTACGGTTTTATAAGCGAACCTTGGGGTCTGCGCTGTTCCTTGCCCGCTCTTACGTAAAGACTGCAAATATGTCATCCTCATCAGTGGCTACCTCACCGCGTCCCGGATCTAGGTGGTCATTTTTTCCTAGTGGATCTGATACCACCTTATGCTCGTCCCCGGCTTCCTCTCTCGAACTTTCTGGAATTTCTCTTGCAGATACCCCAAAAATCGCTAGCCTCGCTATTCCCGTATATATGGATAACCTCTACCGTAGTTCATGGTATGAAGAAGTGGACTCCGTTCGTATCTTATCCTCACTAAGGATCCGTCTTACATCACAACATACACAAATGGTCGATCCTAAGCGTGGCCTACTTTTCTGCGCTATCGAGAGTGGAGATGTGACTATGGTTATGGAGATACTAAGGCTAGGCGTGGATATTGAAACCAGGTGTGCTAGTGGTGGGACACTTTTGCATCTGGCTGCTCAAAGTCAACAAGTCAACGTTGTTTCACTTTTGCTTAATCAAGGATCCCTAGTGAACACTATCAATAGCAGCGGTCGGACAGCCTTACATATTGCTTCCCAGCTCGGGAATGAGTCTATCGTGCGACTAATACTCGATCGAGGCGCCCACTTGGATATCAAATGCAATCGCGAATGTACCCCCTTGTACCTTGCAGCACTAGGTAGTCATTCAAAGTGTGTCGAGATACTCGCTGATCGAGGGGCGGAGATCGAGTCAACCGATAGTTCATGCAAGACACCAGTAAGCCTGGCAGCGCGACATGGTAATAATGAAATGCTTCTAGTGCTCCTCGCTCGTGGGGCAAATCCGCATGCGCTCGATGGCCAAATGAATGCTCCCTTACACTATGCGATCAAGAACGGAGACGCAAGAAGTGTAAGGTTATTAATGGACCATGGTGTAGACATAAAGGTGAAAGATGAGGACGGTTTGGCACCGCTACAGCTGGCGGCTGTGTTGAAGGACAGCGCTAAAATTGATTCATTGCTGAATGGTGGGGCGCAAGTGGACGAGGTGGATAAGAACCAGAAGACACCACTCATTCTGGCGGCGCAGTATAGCGATTTCACGACTCTGTCGTTACTATTAGATGCAGGAGCAACGGTTAATGCACAGGATGATCAGCTTAGCACTCCGTTGCACTATGCTATCGGTGACAACGACTTGGAAAAGGTGACCTTGTTGGTGGATCGAGGGGCGAACATCGAGACAACGAACAACAAAGGAGAAACACCCCTACATCTTGCAGCTATCTCAACAAATAGCGACATTACAAGCTTTCTTTTGAGCCGCGGGGCTAACATCGAGGCAGTAGAACCGTCTGGGAAGACGGCACTTTGTCTGGCAGCGCAGCACGGCGACTTGAAGACTTTGCTAGAACTACTGGATCAACACGCAGATACGAGTGTGCAGGATCAACAACTGGATACCCCTCTACACCACGCAGCAAGAGATGGCGACAAAGCAAAAGTGGAGCTACTACTAGATCGAGGTGCGAGTATCAGCGCGGTAAACAGTGATAAGCAGACACCCTTACATTGCGCGGCATCGTCTAATAACCAGGCAACCGCTATTGTATTACTACAGCGGGGAGCAAGTTTCGTTGGATCTGATTCACTCCAGCGGGAGTTTTTGCATCTTTCAATAGACCGTAATGATTGTGTGTTAGTTGATCTATTACTAGGTCACCAGGCGGATACAATCGCAAACGATGTAGATCTACAGAAAAAGTTGCACTCTGTCACAGAGAGGGGCGAGGAAGATCTAGCTGAGCTGTTAATACGCCATGGGGTGGATATAGTTCCAAAGGGTGTAAACCAAGATGTGATGTTACTCGACGCGGTGCAAGAATGTAATATCCTCATGGTTACGCTCCTGCTACGTCAAGGTTCAGATGTAAACGCAAGGGGTGAAGATCAACAGCCGGCACTACACATGGCTATACACAGTGGTGATCACAAAATGATTGAGCTGTTACTACGCCACGGGGCGGATGTAAATTTGACGGGTTTGTGTGGCCAGACAGCCTTACATCTCGTAGCAATACAAGGCAGAGTCACTCTTCACGACTTATTGATGAATCATGGGGCCCACTTGGAAGCAAGGGATAAGGACAATATGACCCCATTGCACCTTTCAGTTTTCCAAGATCTCACGGCAGGGCTCGAATCATTACTCGACCGAGGGGCGGAAATCAACGCGATAGACAACTCAAAGCAAACTCCATTACACCTTGCGGTAAAGTTCGAACAAGAAGATTGCGTTCGAGCGTTACTACGCCGAGGGGCAAGTTTGGGTGTTGAAGACGAAAGTGGGAAGACACCAATGGATCTTGCGTCAGGCGAGTATTCTATTTTATTAGATAGAGCGGCTTCATATAGATCGATAGAGGCTCAAGCCTCAGACTCGACACTGCGACCTGCAGTCAGAAGCCTACAGGTGCGACTAAGTCATTTGATTAAATAACAGAGTGACTGGTATGTAGAATCCTTTTGTTTTAGTTATAAATCTAGTACTCTGTTGATCACATTGAAGAAGTAATTCTGACGTTAATTTGGTTCGTAGTTAGTGTAAGTCTAAGTGGGTTGATATAATAGTCATACTTCGTCAACCAGGGTATATGGGACTTCGTTCAAAACTTGGAATTTGACTGGATCGATGGATAAAGTATAATGGAAGCTTATATGTGGTATAGGTATTATGTAACATTACTTTTTTATAGCAGTGTAAGGCTATGGTTGATTTGTAGGCTTATTTGAGGGCAAAAGCTTAATTTGTATGGTCGTTTGATATCGGAAGAGACTTTATCTAGTTTGACTCGGCCGTTGTATAAACCGGGAAGGGTATTAAGTTAATGGTAGTTACTGTATGTTCTCGAGGTTAAATTTGGATTTTCAACCATGAAAGATTGTAGATGGGTTCTTATTTGGACCTTTCTATACTAAGTCAATTACTCGGGATTCTAAAAAATATCAACCCTTGCCCGAACCCACCGATAACAATGAGACTTCAAACATCGTTTTCATAGAAACCCGTACAGTTCTTTCCATCGGAGTTACTTCTATAATGATTTCTACGTGGTATCACTTGCTCCGGTTTGAGGATCGTGCTAGTGGGATTGGGTTACAGTTGCTGCGAACAATATGTTGTAGGACTTTGTAACTCCTAGTTCAATCTATTTAACCTGTCGAGTATTCACTTCATGAAGTCATAATGGTAAGAATGTGATAACTAGACTAACGAACTTAAAGTGAAAATATCGTCCAACCCTAATCCATTGGATCCTAAAAGGTACCTGTCTCTAATCTAATGATAGTTTATGTTATATGGTATGTGGTAACCGTATAAGGAACACAACCATACTTTCCAATGTCAGTGTTGTGAATATTACTACTACACGGCTACCACGTAGTATATCATGTGATTTCTCACAGACCTCTTTGGTGGAGGATCTAGGCGGAGACCTGGATTAGGACTTCTGTGAGAGATATCTTGCTAGCTATTCCTGTGGTTAATTAACCTAAGCCTTTTCTCTTTATTCCTGCTTCAGTCATTTTGTGAATATACTCTACACGGGTATTGCGTGGTATATCATGTGACTTCTCATGGACTTCCATCAGCACAAAATTCTAACATTCCTCCCTGACATATTTGACCTCTATGTGCCTCTGAAAAATCAGGGTCTTCTTTTCTCCTATTTGGCACTCTGTGTGCCTCTGTGGAGATTTGGGTGAGTAAAGTTCCTTCCCAGACCAAGATCTTCAAAAGAAAAACTTTCCCGGACTCTCCATCTATGCGAAAAAAGCACCCAGATCCGTCACCCGAGACATTTTGTTTTTCGGCCTCCTATTTGAAACTTTTTGGTTCTTCCTGGTGGGGACGCCTCCTCACCCAGTGCCCAATGACCACTGTAACCAGAGCTGAGGCAGCAACAAACAACATATACTCGTTAGAAGACATGTTGTGGAAAAGAGACAAAGAAGGGAAAGTTCACGGACTGGAGGTGTGGGAGGAATTTATGTAGTGGAAAACGGCAGACAGAGGAAAGTAGACAGGGAAGCAGAGAGAGGATGGGGGCGAAGTGGAAAGATAAAACAAATTGTGAAGGACGGAATTATATATGGGGCAAATTGATTAAGTATTAAAATTTATTTTCACTATTGATTGTTTTGCGTTTGCTTTTAGATTGTTTGTTAGATAAGGCAGATAGTGCGTAGTGCGATACCATAGCCGGAAGGCTGTATGTATTATGAATTAAACAAAAAAAAAAAGTTTCACCAGAAGGGGTTCAAATCCGAGTGATAATGTATGATGATAGCAATCGCAGTACATAATATTACTCGGAAAGGGTTTGTGCGTAGTCTAGCCGGCTAATAATCACATATGATTTGGAGTCGGTTATGATAGAAATAGTTTGGAGTTTTAAATTTGAAAATCTATAGGACCGGAGTTAAATAACAGTTCTAATTGTATCTTAACGTTCCAGTGTACTTCACAGATAGTGAAGATAGAAAATATACCAATAATGGTGACTGCGGCGAGTACTATAGGTAGGGTAATGTAGGATATTCAACTATTCGGGGGTGTTCAAGGTATTTCAGGTATGTCGTTGGTACTGAGATCGGGGGTCTGGTCGAAGTCAGGACTTCAGGCGCATGGAATGTACCTTGCTGTGGTCCGTATAATAATGTGATATACAGTACAATTACGAACGTTCAAAACTGTTCACTCAACAGTGGGGAGAGATAAGTGTATTGGTTGAAATGGCAGCGACACAAATTCGCTGACCATATACCATTACGAAGGGAGAGCCTAAGTAGCGAAATCATACATTGACTTGTGTAAATATGGGATCCAGGGCCTGAGACAATAGGTTCCTATCTCTTGTAATACAAGAGTGTGAGAACTTCAGGAGCCATAATCCTAGAAGCTTCAGGCTCCGAAATTAACAAAACGGAACTCTTGAAAGATCTCTCCAGACACAACCTCTATTACAACCCCATTAGGATTGCTGCATATATTCATTCAAATCTATCCCCCTAAACTTTATCAACTGATATAGCGTCTCATATGCGGCCATGCCGGTACTTCGACCTGCCCAAGTCCTCCACGAAAGCAAGATATCCTCCAGCCGCTGATTCCTATCACACCTCATTGTATCATGTATAGCGCCATCCGACTTCGATGGATCAATCGGCAAGGCAACTCGTAAACGGACACTTGAGAAGAGGGCCAAGAGTTCCTCGTACGACTCCTCTTCGCTTTGCATTGAAGGAGAATTGGCCGGTACAAGCATGTGTGCAATATTGATGAGTCCAGCATCTAGCTCTTCTAGTGCTTCAGGCGATAGAGCGGCGACCTCCCCCGCAAACACCATGCCTAACGTCACATCGTGGCCTTAATTAGTTGGTATGGAGGTACTATCGAGTGAGAGACTTAGTCAAGACTAACCGTTCTGGAAAATATCGCCCCCATGAGATGCGGAGGTGTTTGCTTGGGAACAACACTCTATCCGGAAATCAGTAAAACTTGAACTAACATGGCAGGAATGGACATTCACCTAACACTTTATTCTCTAATGACATGACTTTTTCCGTCAGTTGCTTCACGTCGTTTGACAACCTCTCGATCGCTACGAGTTCGCTGCTCTTCTCTCTGCTTTTGCCGACAAACATTAGAGTTTCCATTGCAGGCTATAATAATGTAATGGGTATCGATATTAGAGACGTTTTGTGGGTTATTTATAGTGAATATGTTAATGGTCGATGTAGGGAAATTGAGTCAGTTCAAAATACCCTGACTCCATATGGAAGTGGTTGCAGTGAGGGATCGGGTGCATCAATCACAGATTTGTATGCAGATCGATGATATGCGTTAATCCTTAATAATAGACGACCCAACGGTAATCATATGATAGGTAGCATAACAACGAGGGTTAGGTGCGACTTGTTCACTTGCTCACCAGGCGCCGAGATGTATGTTCAGGCAACCAATTTCAGGCAAACCATTAATATGAACACCCCCGCCTTTGCAACAGCCGGGGTATCTATTCCTTATCTCTCACCAAAACAGACAAATATGTTCCCTGGAAACCCTAAGCGGAATTTATCATGGGACCAAAACGCACAGTTTCGACACAATGGTTTCCCTAGAAGTTGGTTTTGCACACTCTGCAAGGACTGGTTTACCGATTCGTTTGAGGAGCATTCAATTGGAGAACGTCATAGAGCGAACCATGACCTGTTATTGTGGACTTGCGACTTCTGCGATGTATCAGTACTGGGGATCTCGAAGGCCCTACACGATGCGGGTAAGGGGCATCAAGATACTGTTAGCGCGTTCTGGAGGTCTCAAAGTTGTGGGAAGCCCCCCGAGATACCCGCACCTACACCTCCACCGAGTACCTGGACCTTCACACCTCCCGCGGCCGCTACTTCACAACCCCAAGTAATACCTCAATACACCCAAAATCATCATAGCACAGTTCAGCGACCACCAAATTACGGAACGAACTATGCCACCACCACTCCCGGAACTCAGAAATACCGAATCAACTCGGAGACGCCGGCAAATACGAAAGGGAATGAAAATACACAAACAACGCCCATATCGAACCCGGGGGTACTCAAAAAAGATCCTATATCCAGTTCGATAGCTAGCCTACCAACAGCCCTAGCTTCTCCACATCGTACCTCGTCTAGCACTATTTGCACCACCACACGCTCCGTCCTGATTAAGGAGATACCGAAGCCCGAAAGCAAAGCGACTGAAAAGTTAAGGAAGCAGCCGTGGACGTGTGAGATCTGTAATGTCACAACCACAGATGCTTTCCGGGTGTCCCATCTCATAGGACGAAGACATCGTAGTCGTTCCAAAGGCCATGTCAACCTGCAGGAAGGTGTGAGTATAGTATTTCCCACGGCTATCAATCCTTCCGCCACCCCCGTTGTTGAGGGTATGGTCAATATGGGTGATGCCGGGATCAGTAATAATGCTCCAAAGCTCCAAAGCGATTATTATCCCCGACAACGCCAGCCAGCTATGCTCGCACTGAAGAAAGAACAAAAGCAAAAGAATATTGGTCCTACGTCTACCGTTGGCCGGATTAGCAAAGCTGAAATACTGTCAGAAACCCAGATAACAACACCCCCTACTACGATCGTTGATTCTATCACCCCCATATCGGAAGCTACAATAAGCCCTAGAGAGAAGACTAGAGTAATCCGTACTACTCAAGAGTCTGAGATTCCTATATATCCTCCGCAAACACTCTCAGATGTGTACGCGTTAAGAAAAAAGAAAAAGAGGCGCCAGCCCATTGATCAGACGGGCAACCTGTGGAAAGTGTCAGGAGCCACCTCTAAAACTCAACTTCCCACCGCCATTGAACCTAGTACCCCCACCGCCGAAACCACACTAAATATTGGCGAAAAGGCCGGAAGTGATTCTTGCTTTATGGTGCGTCTCCCCTCGTATATACACAATTCCAAGAAAAGAAAAGGTAAGAATAGTAAGACCACACCCATCAACCGTACAAATATAGAACCAGACCATTGGACCTGCTCGTATTGCAACATAACAATAGATATATATTACCGTCCATGGCATGTAGGAGGAGATCCCCACAAAGAAATGGTCGCAAAAAGCCAGGATACCAAGACGCAACCGCTCCTCAAAATAGTTGATGTATCGGTAGTGCCTACGACACCAAAATCTGTGTCACAAGAAACGCCTGTGCAGTTTCCGAAGCCACTAACACCACTCGCTAGAAAGCATAAGGTAAGATATAGTTGGAAACTTGGGTATGTTCTCGCTAACTGTAGCTAAGATAATTATCCCAAAACCGCGGAAACCAAGCCGAAATAAAAAAGCGGAGGTGATTGCACCTAAGCCTACACCCAAATGTATGACGTGCGGTGCTCTAGACCCTACAGAACGTGACAGCATCAATCAACCCCAGTGCATCAATTGCTATATCCATGAGCAGGAATCTATGGCATCCTATGATGAATGGGTATCTTACTGGGAGCCTCCGGAGGAAGAGAACAACAAATCTGTCGAAAGCAGTCAGATTCAGCTTCGAGATACTCAAATATCACTTATTAACAGGGCTCGACTCATTAGAATTGACCAAATGATTGTACACCAGCTTGCCCGAAAGAAGACCCTCTATCACCGCCACACGTGGAAAACCTATGCCGAGTCCGAGTGGAACCCCCGTCGCGATGGCTCCCGAGGTGGATGCGCTAAGGATCGTCAGCAGTCGTTATCTAAGTCTAGAGATGCAAAGAGCTACTTTACCCAGGGATACTTTGATGATGGTAGGGAGGAGATAGTTCTAAAAAAGTCAAAGGAGTTACCGAAGAAAGAGGAAGCGGCGGAGGAGGCCAAAGTTGTTATAGGAGTAACGGTGCCGAAGTTTGAAAATACGGCAATCAACCAGCTCCGGAGGAGGGATACCGTGATAGAAGATGTGGAGTGTGACGCAATAACAGATATAGAGACCCGTCCTACCGAAGTGGATATCAAACAAAAGAAAATTACCAGACCACTGAGCAATGACCGCGGTAGTGGGGGACACTTTCCGGTGGCATTTACGGAACGGCTCGATGAGTGCTGGTTGTGTATGTTCAAGATCATGCAAGGATTAAAGGTGGAAAATGGTGATGGAGATGAATATCCAAATAGAACCGAGTGGAGATGCTCTACCTGTGAACTACCGTTATGTCTTAGTGCGTCTCGGAACTGTTTTACTGAGTTCCATCGCATGTAGCATCTAAGTGTATTTCATTTCTTTCTATACTGGATTATTATGTTCGTTTATGGGGTATACACAATGGATATCTGGGGAATGGTGCGTTCTACAGGGGATTCCAAGGGAATGGGGAAGTGATTGCGCACCCGGTATGATGAGCAATGGGCTAAATTACCAAATATGGTATATGTTATTGATAGAGGGGCCATCTTTGACAGAAATCTTCCTGTATTACATGCACACGACTCATACATGATTCAAGAATTAAAAATAGATATCTCTACATGAGTACTACATCCACCAGAACCACCACCGAGGGTTTGCCAGCTCATAGTGTCATACATTCGGCGCCTAAGGAAAACTCAATACGTGTAGGTATTATTAGATCCTTTTTCCTCTTCGATTATTGCTCATGTATACTCTCTGCATAGCCGGTAATACACGACATTGAGGCAGTTCGTGACTTGACGCTAGCTTAGCCACTTACTAAAACACCCCTAACCCTAAAACCCGATGTATCGATTACTGCTGCCGTGTACCAATATGAATGAATATAGTGTAGAAAAAACTGGGTACTGCCCAGGCCACCATTTTGGTCGTTCTGTGCTCAAGTGGTATCAGGTTTTTACACCCAAGAGTTGCAATTGCGCAAGTTCTAGCTGTCCTATAATCACATACTGAGGCGGTATTAGGAATTTGTACAGCCCTACATAATTGTGCCATATCTTGAATGCCTACAACAGGAACCGGGGCTGGGTGAGGTTCCAAAATACTATTGTATTTGTTTCTGTCGGTTTTGGTATGATTTCCATTTATGATTAACGCTGTGCTTTTAATCTGGAGCAATATTCTTGTCTGGGAACAAGATCAAGTAGTACTCGTGGGTGGGTGAGTACGGTGGGTCATATTTAGAAGCTCATGTGGAAGATAAGTACTGCAAAATAAAGCTATGTGAAATGAGAAACATTATCTAATGTCCACTGTAAAAACCTTGTTTACACAACGTCATCGTTACTATTCTATCGTATGGTGATATAACTCGATATTATTTGGTCCTTGGCTAATAGCGATACATAAAGACACTTCCGATATATGTTGGAATTTGATGACAACCTTGACCGATGAACGGGAAGGTTCGGGAATTTCAAGGTAAATCTACGACAGGTAGATCAGTCCTTATTGTATGGTGTGGGATGGGGAAGGTCAGTGGGCAGTATTATATTCACGAGTAGTTGTAGACGACGCCGGGAGCTTGATGAAATCCGGGACACTTTCAATAACTGTCGGCAATTCTTTAAGTCTTTGTGGATAGAACTAGAACCCAAAAAAAGCCTGGCTGATATAAAATAAACGTCCACCATACCTACGTCACCAAAGGATCACGTGCGTGTATATTGAGCTCCTATTTCCGCTATTCGCTTTGCTTATGAAATGCCCCTGGTTGTTTCAGGTACCTGTATTCTAACTACTACATGAACTATGGAGTTGAGTGATTTTCCGTTGGGGTTATAAGGTGTAATTAGTTGGGTTCTGGCTACGGTAGAATCGAACTTTATAGATAGGTCTCGTGAGTGAGAGTTATTATTTTAATTTCATGATATATCCAAGGGTTACTCTGTGGCATAAGTGTTCCTCTATCGCCATGTTACACGTCTAATTCTTCCACAGAGTCCTCTATTCTGTTATAATCGAAAATACAAAGTTAGCATGTGAATATCAGGATAGATAATTAAAATGTTCATGATAAATCGTTGGATCTTGCAAGAACTATCTTTCATCAATTAATCAACGATGGGATATCTTGTATATCCACAAGTTCTTCTCAGAGCTTGCTGTAGTTGTATCTCTGTATTGATGCCTTATACTGTTAGAAGTATGAATGAGCCTGCCCGAAAATCAATTAATATGGTGGTTGCTGGCCCGGGGCACATTAATCGTGGCTAGTCCGACCCATTGTAACCTTCGTTCTCTGTGACCTCAAAAAAAACATGTATTATCAATTCTAGAAGAAACTAGGAACTCTAGAATAGAGAATCTTTATCCGCTGAGTGGCAAAAGCGATGGGATCTTTGTTGACTCTTGTTGTGTTGTCGTTTGCTGCCATCGCCCCCCCTGTAGCACGAGCAGGGGTTCGAACGAGCAACCTTTCTCCGAAGATCAGGCGCGCCGTCGAGTGCCAGCACCTAGTACATTACCACTAAGCTATAGGCGCTGGCCGATATACATGTCACAAAAAAAAAATCCATAACATGGCCCCGAGAGCACATGCCAACAACACCAAAAAGGAAACCTTGCCCTAAATGTACTACTATCATGAACAACACTGAGGAATGTATTAAATACACCTATCTTCAAATATTTCATTATATATCCGATGAAATCACCACAAAGCCAATTTTACGCTGGTAAAGCTTGCTACGGAGATGTATGAACTACCCAATTAAGCATAACGAGTATGTTTAGGAAGGAACCTACCGACCATGATGCTGTAAGCGGCATCACATTCTTCAAGTAAACACCTTGTCAAGTCAAAGTTCTTACAGGACCGGTCGAGCCCCCCACACAAGATCTCAATGGTGTTCCACGACGAAAATCTCTGATGGGCCACCCCCAACTGGTAATTAGTTCCTATTTTGGTTTCGTACTTAGGCATACCAAAGGTGACCAGGCCGGCCCATTCGAACGTCTGCCCCCGTCCCACAAGATATGCACGAACTAGCTTTAGAAATGAATGGATAAAACTGCCATACTAACTAAGCTACGTCATTCAATCAATAGTCTACAGTTCAAGTCTCATTTCACTCAACCCAATGACTAGTAGAACTTGATATTTTGGGCAGCAGAAATGCTAGATCACTGGGATAGCAATTCAAAGACCGGTGTCAGACTGTAGTTTCTCCACAAACGCAATCAAGGCCAATATAAGGTCTTAATTAGGGAAAGAAAAGCTTAATATCTTCAATACTATCGATACAAGCTAAGACTACCTTAATCACTCCTATTCCAAGTGCTACAAAGATAAGACTATATGGGCCAACAGTAGATTATTCAGTGTTTGTAATGGTACAAACCAGTATAAATGTTGGCTAAAACCGTATCAACTATCTCATTATCATCTGTTCTACAGTTCAAACTGCACTAACTACCCAAAATGTATTATACATAGTTTTAAATTAGTATTACCACCAAGAGTTCTTGGCAGTCAACTCAGCCTTTCATAACTCTTCACAATCCTACAAACAGTGATATTTGTAGGCGAAATATACCAAGAACTATCAGAAATAGGTAGATATGTGTGGAGAGACTGGTGTCTGAGTTGGAAAGATAATATATAACTGTCCCTCAGGTAGGTAAGACCTATATATAGGCGCTGCCAGTTCATAATATCATCTATACTTATAAATAGTTTTATGATAATTATCAGTTCTCTGAGAGCCTCAAATCAGTTAAACCACACCATCTGCTATGCAAAACTGCACCCACTATCTCATTATCATTAATTTTTATACTGGTTCACACCGGCAAACCGGCGTACCATTGCAAACACTGAGATTATTATCTCGAGAGTTGTATAGGTCAGTTGTGCTCTTTAAATTATAGATTGTCTAGCTCGAGTTTGTTCTTATATAGCGAGTGATCTAACAGCGGTTTTGATGGGTCGATCCGGCCCAATAATTAACTAATATAGCAGTTGCTGACCCGGGCCACATGAAAGGTGGCAGGGCCGGCCCATCCAAACTATCGTAAGTTGAACAGACTCAACAAATTTGACACCTGAGGAGTTGTGGGAGGGGGTTTGAGACACATTCATATTCAGTCAAAATGCAAAATACTGAGCTGTTACTTGACGATTCTTATACATCATTAGATCATACCGCTGACGTATAATAGTAGGAGAAAGTATACTTTGGATTCATTATTGTGTTTTGTGCGAGTTTGTTGGCGAAGATTTAGCTGAACCGGCCCGAGCTGAAAACTTAAACAGCCCGGCCCGGCCCGATCCAATATAGTAGTTTCTCGACCAGGCCACATAGAAGGTATCTCGTCGGGCCCGTTCAAACCTCTGATTATTATGCGTTAGTTATACGAACCACCGGGGTTTTCTGTCCACCTACAGTACCTAGACTTACATGATCATGGTATTGAATATGCTCCGCTTCTTTTATTTCCTCATCGATAATGATTTACGCCAAGACCGTGAAAGCTACACGAGAGGTGGTTGCTGCTACAGTCAGTATGCAGAAACTTTCGTGATGAAACCGGTTTCAGACGATGCAAAGCGATTGTGCTCATCCAGGTTGAAAAATGTACCAAAAATAACCTCAAAAGATAGGTTTCTGGTTAAAACCACCTTTGGTTCTCTACCAGAGCCTCTGCCTAAGCCCTTAAGTGCAGGATTTATTTGGTATTCCCTATTTTTCGGTAAATTTTCCAATTTAGGGAAACATATTGTAATTCCCTGCTTAGACATTCCTCATCATTTTAGACTCGTCTCATCACGAACATTGCTACATAATAACCGTAGTTGCGGGCCAAGTAGTGGTCAAAAATCTTCCTATTCAAGACTTGAACGAAAGGTCCACACTACATTGAGGTGAGAGCTTTAAAATAAAACTCTAGCTATTTCCGCTGAGTGGCAAAAGCGATGGGATCTTTGTCGATTGTGTTGTGTTGTCGTTTGCTGCCATCGCCCCCCCTGTAGCACGAGCAGGGGTTCGAACGAGCAACCTTTCTCCGAAGATCAGGCGCGCCGTCGAGTGCCAGCACCTAGTACATTACCACTAAGCTATAGGCGCTGGCCGATATCCATGTCACAAAGAAAAAATACATGAGCAGCCACAACACACGGTAACCATACGGGAATAGATGAGCTGGCCCGCTCCTGCAGCTACGAACGAATCTACCGGGGAATACGATCGTGAAATAGAGATTTCAAGAATCAATGCTATACTAATAGATCACAGAAGAGGTTCATCCCCAGCTCGGATACGGCACCATGCTTTAAAACCGACTTGATGAACACTTGACCTGTATTTTGATGGAACGCTTCCTACGAAAGGGTTTGGTATAACCGTAGAATAGCTAAAGCAGAGACTAAGTTCGCTCTGAAAGGTCACTATATTTCTCAGATAATCCTGAACTGACCTGGTAAGTTATTTCCATCCCAAATAGTTTGCTGCGTGCATCTCCGCAGTTTCTTTGTCTAAGAGAATTTATTGTGCACAAAGTCTTTGTTTTGCGTCTCGCCACTATTTGCACGGTGCTGAAATTTTCCATACGCAATGTAGGAATATGCCTTTATTAGCTCCACCCCACTTCACACTTCACAGGTTCTGCTACACCCACGAAACTTGCTCATTGTCTGAGGCCTAAATGGCCTGCCCCGACCTAGGGTTGATTTTACATTAATTGCTGGCCCGGGCCGCACAAAGAGCATTTAAACCCCGGATAAACGCATATAAAAAAGTCTTGGTAGAAGAACAAACTCAGAGCACTCTGACCTTATATGCTATCAGCTACCCAATTCACGACACACAAGAGACCTAGTGTTCATCTATTTTCAGCAGGTTGGATTAACAAAACTTCAAAACACACGCTATAGAAAAGACTCCCATTAGGAATAATGTATCCCGCACCCAACACACCTTTTAACATGTTAGGCCGCAAAAGATTTATTGTGATAGCAAAACCACATGGTATCTCACCCGATCGACGAATTTAATCATTTTTATAGAATTCACATTGCGAGTCACTAGTCGTGACGCGCTATATTTACTATCATTTAAAGGTATTCTAACCGCCCTCTTCCAGAAGTTTCTCGCCTCAGCTTAGTTCAATGACTTAAATATATGACGCTCATGCTGGACCTATTCCGTTTATTTTCTATTCACCGACGCTATGTCAGATGCACTAAGGAGATCATCCCCATATCATTGATCAATTCAAAGACTGCCTACCAAAATAACCCACCGCAACATTCTTTGAACAGCTCGGTTCGATTGCTTGACTGTGATAGGGTGTATACCCTAGGGTACACAAAGAGATCGGATACTAGGCCGGGTAACTGTATTATCCGGGATCAGGGCATATCCATACGTACAATTTTTCTGTACAGCGTGCAAGTGTCACAGCATAGGTTTTCTTCTATAGGCATTGGATAGGGGTACATTAGGGGCTGAATAATATTCAGGGGTATTTTCACCTGGGGATTGTTTATTAGGAATACTAGACGCGATGAAACACCTCTCGTTGTCCATCGAGGGGAGCACGGACCCTGTGTACCAAAGGGTATCGGAATCCTTTGTTTAATGTTTCTAGGAAAGCTTGCTGAAATAAGGAAACATGAAGTCCGCTGTAACCTTCAAGATTACAGTATGAAAAGAATAGTAACTATTCGTATGACTTTCACGTGATATGGGGGATTCTATATTGAGTCGATTGGGTCATTGAATAGTTTGGACAGCTTCATCACGCTTCCAATTTGGAGCAGTATTACTCGAAACTATTAAAGAAATAGAAGGAGCATGTGGTTTTGAGTGAAAACCGTAATCCTGCTGTTGGCACCCTACTGGTTGTTATTTAGCCCCTAGAGTCAATGGTTTGAGTCCTGACATTGTTGACGAAAGGCTGGATGGGTAACGAAGCTCACGGGGAACTAGTATCAGCATCACAATGGGGGATATACTCAGTTGCCAATATTACTGCTTGAAGTCTACCATCCGCTACATTGATACTAAAGGTACCCTTGCCCTTGTTCCAATTAGGAACGTTTTATGAATTACAGACTGCTATATACTCAGATTGCTGATGGCTCAGTCACGCGGTCCACCTGGGCGCAGGCCTGCATTTCGACAGGGTGGCTTAGAAGCGAAGAGTGCATAAACCCTTAATATACCGGGGAAGTATGGATCTACGTTAAATTATCTTACAGGAAAGAAGGCTGATAGATTAGATAGATTATGCCTTAACGAACGAAAGCTGATACTGCTATTTCTCACAATACGGATAGAAGACTAGACTTAGGATGTTTCTGTACTTCGTAATTTGGGGCACGGACAGTCACATATTTGTTTTAGTAATTTCGGTGTAAATATTATATCCTGAGATTGGGCTGATGAAGAGAGGAAAGCTTGATCAAGGGTTCAAGGAGTACTTGGTATTGAATCATAGACCTTCAGGTGTACGTGGAGCTCCGGAACGGATATGCGTACAATAATAGACGTTATGGTAATGAAGATATCTTTAAGAAAGCTGGTAATGATACGAAATGATAGATATTGATACCTCAAATAACCCTTGACTAAGGATAATCATGCGCATATGTGTTATAGAAAACAGAAATGTTTCAAATGATATTCTCTTTGGCCCTCCTACAGACAAAAGAATGATGAAGTGGAAATATAGTGCGAACTTCGTCATAAATGATAAATAAGAAAATCACAGAATGTCAGATAAGACCGTATTCGTAACGAAGAAACGCATAGCGTCACGTAAATCTATCGATTGTACGTGGCAGAGAACAGTCAGCGATTGAATACCTGATTGAAATGGGTAGGATTACATATAGGAGGGGTAATACAGACCGTAGCAGTGACCGAGCGCGAATAACCCGGCAATCATCAAGGATTTGCAGCGCAATAAGCTGCAATAGCTGCAAGCGCAGCTTCATAAATCCCCTCAACACATGGATTCGAGACGGTAGTTATGGAGTTCCTTACCTGGGGTCTGATTCCCACAAGCGGACCATATCCCATTGTTCAAATATGCTTGTCCGGCGCCGCTGCAAATACATTTGAGCTCTGAATAGGGGGGCGTGCAGTGTGCGAGACCAGTTCCCACCGGGCCATTCTGTGTGATGATCAGTAACGGAACTTAGTGGTGTTTAGTTTAGGTGGTTGACGTACAGCACAATCGGGGAGGTTGGGTATTCCCCCGTCCTGAGCGGCAGTAGGAACAATAGCGAAGGAGAGTGTCGCAACAAGCGTAAAAAGAATGGTGGAGGTGTGCATTGTGAGGGTTTTGGACAGTAGCTTGTAGGGTTTAGCGGCGAGGATAATCAATAGAGTAAGAGGCGAGATCTGGGATGGATGGAGGGGATGTGTAGGCCGGAATAAGGGGACTGGACAGTTATATAGGGAGTATCTTAATGGTTTATCTCGCTTCCTTCAAGGATTCGATATCTTTTTGTTTCTCCGATCGATCTGAGATACAGATCATAGTATTTTGCACTTAATTTTGCTTTGACAGCTGGTCACACGCAAATGTATATATAGTATCAAGTATGTTGGAAATCAAGGTTTAAGTGCGGGGCGATACCCTTAACGGGGGTCATCTGAGGAGCGATAGACTTGTATAGAAAAACGTAGATTAGATCATGATAGGTGTGATATAAGCGAAGAGGCTACTAGAGTATGACACGGGACGTCATGTGCTTAAAATATATGGTGTATCAATCCTAGTACAGCTCCGAACTGTGTACTTATTTCTTTACATATCCTTCGTATCGTTTACCTACTTAGATCGTTGGACCCAAAAGTGTACTTTTCTTTCGGCTGAGTCTAGACCTCAGGTGATCAGGTTTCTATTAATGCCCGATCTTCATTGTGCACCTTTGGTGGATCTTCGTGTGACAGTTATTGACGAGATATTTCTGCACTTGTGGGATATTTTTAGAATGTAAATACGAACCTACCCTATCACCCGATATATGGTGGATATTCTAAAAAGGGACGAAAAACACTACTAATAACCAACCTAAGTAATTTACCAACAGCATGGTCTAGAAAATAGTAGCTTGCGTTCATATATTGTAATATAGAATTATATTGTATTATGTATCTTGTGTTATGGAAAGCAAGCATCGAATGATATAGCGGCAAGTAAGCACTCGGGCTATGTTCTCAGACCTCTCCTTCCAAGGAAGTATCAAGCCATAGATCTTCCATGCTACCTATCCAGACCTTGGTACAACGACCTCTTTCTTCCGATCTTATTAACCGATCATGCTCTCAATCATTCTGTATATACCAAAAAACAAGATCTTATATCACGTGATCTTAGCGTTGCCTCGTACTCGTGTTGTAGAAAAAGGTATTTACAGGGAACAACCATTTTTGCATAACGCCACAAAGAGCATCGTATCGAGATCCACCACCTGCACGCAGGTGCTTGAAAAAATATACAAGACCGTAAAGGTATATACACTAGTGATATTCCTAAGTATTGAGAGGGCGATTACACACAAGAGCTTTGGTATATCGGGCTCAGGGGACAGTAAAGGTTGTACTATACCTTATGAATAAACGGCTGCGACAAACATAATATATCGACGTTGTGGGGTCATCTTAGAAGCCTGATTTGCATCTCGAAAGCACAGCTGTAATGGGTACTTATATCTACCATATAACGGGGTGTTGATATAATGCATGGCCTAATTCATAATACGAGATGGTTGCTAGCCATCTTTAGCAGCATTCTGGCCGCGTTTCAAATCGGCTATCTTGGCACTGTAGCCGAAGATCATGTATCAAATCCAGTTTGACTGGTGCTAGGATGATCTGGCTGTTATATAAACACAGGGGCAATACAAGGTACAGAAGTGCAGAAAAAGAAGGGAATATTTCATCTGGCGATTTGGTACGGTGGGGAAATGTAAGGCATCACGCAAGATCTAGGGGCGGGGGCTACCCTGAAGAGATAGTTTGATCATTCCTTATGATGTCACAAGATCTTCGTGTATTCTAGCGTAGATATATGATAGTATTTTAGAGTAGGTTTATCGAGTGACGTCATACTAGATTAGATGGCAGACACACATTGACCACACTTAATCCCAGCATCCATACCAATCACAGTGTACTGGAAACTACTAGGATACCACCTTCCAATCCTTTAATATCATGTATCTCGCTATAATAAATAATCAATAAGTATAGCTCGAGTCATATTTGAGATGAAGAATGCCCTGACATGATGAGAACAAAGAAATAACTGTAAACACCCATACCAGCTAATAGATACCAAACACCCACCAATAAAAGATATAACTGCAAACAAGATAAAAGACCTGTAACATGACATAAGAAATACTCAGCCCCGCTCAACTCTTAACCATAAATGACAATGAAAGTCGGGTGCGATCCGTCTGGCAGCGCTCAGTTTATGGCAAGCCTCGTCACTACTCCCCTAACTCCCCAGACTCCCCAATTGCCCTCTACTTCGAATCCCCGACTTAATACACCACTAATAGGGGGCTCTTTAACTCTGAGATAGCATTCCTATAGGCCATGCCAATGATAGGGCCATGAAATAACTTATAAGGGAGCGTAAAAGCACGTGAAGCGATGTCACTATTTCTCTATTAGCATGTACTAGATAAAGAGTGGAGACTATATTAGGTGAAAACATTACCATACCTTCCAGAGTCCACCCCACATATTCAGGGCTTACTCATTCGTTCCCGAACACGATTCCTTCGGTAGGTTTCGTATTCAGAATAACGTGGTATTTGAGTAACGTTATAGTAGCCATTCCCGGAAAGAAGTCTTAGAAGTGTAGGAGTATTAGCGTTTGCACAATCTACTTCTAAACCGTCTTTTGAGAGCAGCATTCGCACAATATTTCCAAGACCGTTTTTCGCCGCTTCAACTACCGCCGTCCGATCGCTCCTATTCTTGCGCGTCGTATCCACAGAATCATTACTTAATAACATACGCACGATCTCCTCATGGCCCTCGAACGAGGCAAGTATCAACGGTGTATCCCCATTGTTGTTCGAACAGTTGATATCCAGCTCGCGATTTCCGAGAAGCATACGCACCACCTCCTCGAGCCCATGCTCTGCAGCAAATAGCAAAGGTGTAGTGCCATCATAGTCTTTGTAGTTCACATCCACGCCGTCCTGATCTAGTAGCATTCCTATGAGCTGCAAGTCCGCCACCCTGGTAGCAGCAAGTAGTATGATTGCTGCCTCGCTGCTCCCATGAAAGACGTTCACAGGGTCCAGTTCCATCAATATACGCACAACTCTTATGTGTCCATGTACTGCGGCAATGGTTATTGGTGTATTGTTATTATTGTCTTTGCCATTTATATCTATGCCCTTGGTATCAACTAGCATCTGTAATACTTCCACATTGCCATTTTTTGCAGCTGTTAGTAGTGGTGTCCTTCCCTGTTTATCCTTACGGTTGACATCAATCCCCTCCGTACCGACTAGAATATGCACTACCTCCACATGGGGTCTCCATACAGCTGCTAGTAGTGGTGTTCTTCCCAAGCCATCCGTACAGTTCACATCGATCCCTTCCATATCTAACAGCATGCGCAATACTTCCACATAGCCCTCCTCTGCAGCTTTTAGCAGTGGTGTTGTTCCCTGTTCGTTCTCACAATTCACACAGATCCCCTCCATATCTAATAGCATGCGCACCATGTCCACATTCGATCTCCATGCAGCAGCTAGCAGTGGTGCTCTTCCTCGACAATCCGTACAGTTCACATCGATCCCTTCTGTATCTAGCAGCATGCGCACCACCTCCATATAGCCTTCCTGAACAGCTTTTAGAAGTGGTGTTATTCCATGACCGTCCTTACAGTTCACATAGATTCCTTCAGTGCCTAGCAACATGCGCACCACCTCCACATTGGCCTCCCCTTTACGATCTAGTAGCTCCTGCACCGCCTTCGTATCAACCTCCCCTTCAGCGTCTAGTGGTGCTGTCCCTCGTGCGTATAATATGCGTTTCCCAATCATTATTGTTCCATCTTGCAGTATGCGCACCGACTTCTCCTTAGCTCTCTCAAGAGCTACTAGTAGTAGGGTTGTTCCCCATTCACTCTTACAGTTCACATCGATCCCTTCTGTATCCAGCAGCATGCGCAACACCTCTAACTGACGCTGGATTACCGCTAATAACAACGGTGCCTCCCAATCTTTGCCCTTGTAGTTTACATCAACTCCTTTCTTCGCTAGTAGTATGTTGATAACTTTGCAGTAGCCCCGCTTGATAGCATAGTGCATGGCTGTTTTACCACTCTCGTTGCGGCTAGAAACATCCACACCATCTTTTTCCAGAATCATGAACATCATCTGCTCTTGACGGCATTTCCCAGCAATGACTAGTGGTGTGTTACCATCGTCATCCTTACAGTTGATGTCTAGACCCTTTATATCTAGCAATAGGCGTACTATCTCTTTATTGCCATTTTCTATAGCAATATGGATTGGTGCAATAGAAGCTATGCATTCATTTGGATCGGCACCATTACGCAGGAGGACGCCAGCGACAACGGTGAGGCCAAAGTTGCATGCCATGGCTAAAGGTGGAATATTCGATACGTCAGAACCTTTAAGTTCAATATATGTTTGGCACCAAATCTCATAATGTAGCGAAGGCTTTAAAAACTCGCCGCACATTCGCTCGATTGCCATGTTGACAGGACCCGACTTCTCAAGATGTCTCATCCAACGTTTACAAGAATAGGTATATAGAGCTGGTATAGAACCTCTCTGGGCGTCTGAACAATGGTAGGTAAGGACTGTTAAACAGGTTTCTGCTATAATAGTATGGCCCTCCTCTAGGCTAAACCCAGGCTGGTGTTGTAAGAACTCCTGCACCGAAAGGTGGGTAAACCGTAGGCAATCGGACCCTTTATCATGTATGACTAAGTTCTGACAAATACCGAGTAGTGTAGAAAGCTCCCACTGTAGTTTCGTTGTATCTAATGCTGCTTCACCCCTTTTCACCGTAAAAGATTCGATAATCAGCTCCGCTGAATGCGGTTCCTTCGCGCAAAGTAGCCACCTAAAGACCATCAAGGCACATTCCCGCGAAGCCTGGGACTGGGAGTTGACCCTTTCGAGAATTTGTGTGTACGTCTTATCTAGGTTATCTGGTAGCCTGCTAAGGGCTGCTTCAACGTTTGCCGGTGTGTGTTCTTCGCAAATGGCGACAATCTGGAAGTGAACCCACATAAACCTGCGGGTACATCAGCTTGATTCTTGGCTTATAATACATATTCTAAGCATAGAGATACATACATCCCATTTGCTTTTTCCTTCAGAGTTGAGACAACCTTCTCTTTCAGCACTGAATCCACGTCTCCTCGCAGCAGTGACTTTTCAACTCCTTCTAAAACTGCAGGCGTGCACCGTCGCTCGATTTCCGAATCGATATATATATTGATATCTTTGGTATTATCTGCCGCCTCAATATAATGACTCGGAGAGTCGCTGAGAATGTCCTGAATATCGAGATCGTTTCGACCAGTAACAAAAATTTTCACAGTAGTGGTGGAAGATATTATTACTTTTAGAGCATGGAACAGTCCTATCCTTGTGTCTGGATTGCACTCATCGAGTGCATCGATTATGATCGTCACCTGATGAAACCCCTTTGATAATTCGACGATTAGATCCCTGCTCTCCCGTAAGGTAAGAGAGTCGGAAATGTGGCCTTCCTCTTCCCGTTTCTCATAAATCGATAGAATCTGTGTTGGAAGATTTGCTCCTGGTTTTGAGAGGCATATCTGCTTAACAATTGATCTTAAAATGGTTGTTGAATCATTCCTATCTTCGTTCTTATACAAACAGTAGAAGTAGGCCAGTGCGTGCCGGTCCATCCGCATTTGAAACTGATCGATAACCTTTGATCTGTAGAAGATTAGTATTCTCGGCGATAGGTGGGGCGGGCAGGTAAGTAAGACTTACGCTAAGATAGTCTTACCAGAACCAGCTAACCATAAAGTAAGTTATGAACCAAAATGACTAGGTAAGATATATCTGGACTCCATGTGCTCTGTGCGGGGTCTAAAATATTGCTGGTGGAAGGGCTGTGCTGTTGGGGGAGATTCTACTCACCATCTCCACGCAACCAGAGAATCGAAGAGGACCTTTGTATACTCCAGCTCAAGTACTTTTCATTTTCAAGTAACCAGTAACATGTTTTAGGATTCCGGCGCTCACTGGCATATGAATGATGATCCTTGACCGGCACCTTAGACAACCATCCCAAGATTTGTAGACGTCTTCCCCCTGTGATCATTAGCCAAGGTAGACAATGTAACTGGTAAGATGCGATTAGACTAACTCTCTACCGATTCAAAGATGTCCAGCACGACTTGCTCTATATTATGAATTGGTTGTTGTATCTCGTCTAGAATCGCTTTCAACTCCTGTGTTCTTCCTTGTTGGTCTACCGAGGAGTCAGTATACCAAGGAGTCTGGAGTTAAACCAATTTTATGTTCAAAAAATCTCGATAGGCCCATTAATATAGCCCCAAAGAATATGAGGGTCTTACCAGCAAGCCTCAATGATGCGACTATACATGATATCAAGTAATCAGCTCAAAACACAGTCGTCTCCAAGGGTTAGGGTCGTACCTTCTTGCTCTGCTATCCCCACATGATATCTCACATCTCGCTCGAATCCCCGAACTTTATCCAATATTTGCCCTAACTCTGAAAAAAAGCTCTCACCAACCCGAGCTAAACCCATACTTAGTCAATGTTGGGAAAGCATTATTCCGAGAAAGAATCAAAGCAACTTACAAGCAGTATCAGCCTGGAAAAACTGCCTCACATAGTAAAGATATTCCAAAAACGAGGCATATAGATTAATCAAGGATGTATCCAGCAGTTCAGATACATCCAGTTTGAGTCCGCCATAGAGTTTTTCATATATATCGCAGCAGCACATATTACGCACCAGGTATTCCAAACTTTCCGAGATTGCTTGCATATGTGCTGAGTACGCGGTCGCGACCTAACGCAGCTCAGTAAAATAAACGATATATAACCTTCACTAGAGAAGGGTATAGTCGTGTACCACCTACCTGTAAGAGAAGTCTAAACCCCGACCATGCTAGTGCGACAATATCAGGGTGATGCTGAAGCGCAATATCCCCGATAACTACATATTTATTCAATTGACCAACAAGACTGTCAACAAAATAAACATCCTCCCCATGTTTATTCTTATAAGACCATCGCTTTGCGTCGCTTTCCTCCTTTTTCTTCCCTATTTCATCAATTAGTCCTTGAACGAGTTTGATATTGTATTCCTTCCCGCAATCGATGATTCCCTGTTTTTCCTTTCGCAGTTTGTCGAACGCCTTCTCCCATAGAACAGAAGTCCTAGACGACATCGGATCCGTTAATTAATATCCTAAGCAAGATATAAAGAGTTCTTACACTTTTTTAGGAGGATCTTGGGTTGCGGAGTGGACGCTGGGTTGAGATCGTATACTGGAAGCCGAATTGCTGACTGCCGGACCGGGACCGGGACCGGGGGTTACAGCGGGTATGGAACCAGTAGCGCTAGATATTACAATTAGCCATCACCAATATAAATAGCAAACATAGGGATTATACTTATTAACCATATTACTTTGAGTTTGCGTGTTGGTGGTCGACTGAGTAGGCGGATGGGGAGGAGGTACGTTGGTAGCCGAGTTCGGGTAAGATGTAGTATTACCCTTTCCACGGCGCCGACGACGTTCGTGTCTAGCATGTTCGATTTTCGAGATCATTGACCCCATCGTGCGATTCCGAGTTATACTTGTGATTGTGGTAAAATTTAAGATGTCTTCGGTATGTCCGGGAGTGAGATAGAGTTGGTGGGGACCCCACAAGTATATGAGATCGCGACTTCAGCTCTGTGCGATATGGTGCTAAGACCACTGAGACATCTCTAACCAGTCCTAGGCTTCCAAGTGTAGTTGCCTTGGGGCTCCATGGATGCAGTGCGCAGTAATGCACATGAGAAAAATTTTCGGGTGGCGCAGTTGTGATCTTGACAATTGGCAATCGAGCGAACTGGGACTGTTTCAGGTACGTTTCACAAGAGCCTTGCAGCTCAGGAAGAAGCCGCCTTATACTACTCAGTGTAGAAAACGACTCTGGAGGTTAGCAGTAGGTTTTCAGGAGACAGCAGATCGGACAGTTTAAAATCTTGCAACTGCGCATCCGCAACCTGCGAGTCGTAACGGTAGAACAAACAAAGAACGACCATTATCATCCCTAAAGATCTCAACACGTTAGATATCTGTGCCTGAGAGGATCGTATAAACTGTGGGTGGTGATGGAAGGTATGGTTGTTCACAAACGCAGTCGCCGCACTCACCTCCGGTATCCCGAGATCTTCATTATGCTACATAGAATCACATTCTCCCTTAAATATCCAGATAACTACCACATATATGCTTCTGCTATAGCTAAAATACTTTATTATACTAGCTACACTAATATCTATGTATTTTCTATATGTAATTATTGATGTTCGCTTAGGACACTATATGCATTTGTGGAATTTGGTGGTGTGTCAGCTCGGTGCTTGAGTGTGGGGTATGTCCCTGCCACGACCTAACGGATTTTCTGAGACCTTGATGAGTAACACTCCTATTCTATAATAACCAGATTGAAGTCTAGGGTAGAATTAAAGAAGTCTTTCCGCACATTTTTGTGTGCTTTAAGATTGACATGTACTGGTGTCACTTACCGGCTAAGCGGGGTGCCGAAATTTTACACCCCCGGTGGTTTTCGAGAACCAGATGGATAGACGAGGCCTGCTTTGTAGGTGGGGGTGTTTGTATATTAGGTGCGCGTAATAGAGCTATTGTCACTACTGTAGTATGTGACTTGGTAAAACTTGGGTTTTTTGTATATTCGTATACGTCGTGGTTATGATTATGCTGACATCTTGTATACTACCCTGATGGCTCGGCAATAACGAACTCAGCTATTCGTATGAGATCTACTTGGGGCGTAATTAATAACCCGGATTCTGGTCGCAACCTTGGACTACACACAAAATTGTATGCATAGTAAAGTAGCAAAAACAAATACTATTGTGAGGGCAATAGATATAGCTACAAGCAAAATTAAAATCAAAGAAAAACGTAATTGGGATAGTAGTTAAACTGTTTTGAGCTTTATTCATGTAATTTCAAGACTTTGTTGTGGTGGATTTTGGTAGACTGGTTACACTTGATCCGGGTATTTAATTACAGCCCAAGTATGTTAATACTGGTGGAAGCGATGGAAACTATTATTTACATTGAACCTGACATCTATTCACTCATAAGAATTGGATGATCAATGTACCCCAGAGCAGTTGTCTGAGAATCCCTCCCACAAAACAACATTGTTCGGCATCGCCGAAACTTCACTGCATCGCATCGTGATTACACCCACCCTATCTTGTATGATATTGCACTACTCTTTCGCTGATCTAGGTCATTATAGAACCGGTTGCATATCACTGCATGAGCCAAGATATACACCCATCTTTTCAATGGCTCGGGTATAGCAGAGCCTTCTGCAACACCTGTGTGCTGGCATCGAATCTGAAGAGGATTTACAAATATCCAGTAACCACGCGAGAAGACTGCACAGGGCTCGGCTATGAAACATGCAGTCACCTCAGCCGCACACGGAACTAGAAATACGCTTGTCAGCATGTTTCATTCGTGAAGAGAATCATGCAGCCGCGAGGCGACAAGTATTTGTCAGCTGTCAGAATTAGTAATCGGCTACCATATTTCCAAGCGGGATGTGGCCCCAGGATGAAATCCCGTAGAGACCCCCGATGCACAGAATTTACGCTCAACAAAATTCCAACAAACATAGTCCCTTTTGCGTGTCCCCGATATCCCTATACCTCGGCATCCTAAACTTCACCACCGCGGTCGCCTACGGTCTGGTAGAAAGTACGATAGCAGGAGCGGGGGTCTTCCTAACTGGATCGGTTGGCTTTTATTACCTGTAAGTCGAGACCCTCAGTTTTTACACGGTCGCGACCTCTTGGATACTTTGAGACTCCTGAGATTCTTCGTTTTAGGATACTGTTTATTTCTCTTATCCACGGTGTCTTTAATAGGACGTATTGAAACATCGGCTAACCAACTGATGGCCTATTACTCTAGTATACTTGATAATTCCGTGCAACATTCATGGAACCAGTTTCACTAGGTATCGGCACGGCGATCGGCCTCCTGGGCCTGTACTCCATGTGTCTGGAGGCGATGGAACAGGTCGATGCTGGAAAGGGTTTCGAGAAGGACTCCTCTCATCTTGTAGCCAGGTTCCAGGCTGAGAAATTCCTTTTTAAAAAATGGGGGGAGACAGTTGGAATTGATGGCAAATCAGAAAAACATCGTTGTTTGGATGAATCTACGGAGGAGTATTTGGTAGTCCGTAGTATTCTCAAGAGTCTCGCGATCATGTGGGAAGATTCCGAGACGTTGTACTTTAAGTATGGGTTGGATGTACACGACCCTAGCGATCTATCTGGTGCGACTGGGCTAGCATCCTCAAAAAAGAAGATATCTCTCCGGCAAAGATTCACTTGGGCTTCAACCGATAAGAAGCACTTCGAGCGCCTTCTTGGAGACGTTGGAGAGTTTATTCAGAAGTTGTACAATGTGATCACTTTTGAAGATGAGAGCTGTAAGACTTCAGGAATGGATAGCAGTCTAAAAGAGCTGAAGCAGTACTTAGATGGTATGACCCGATTCTTGAAATGCAATCTTCCATGACTGAAAAACGATAGGTGAGGTTAGAGAAAGAACCGAAGATAGGAATGAAGAACTAGCGTTCCGTAGTCGTGTGGATATTTACGTTAATGGTTAGTGATAATTTTAGAACTCATACCATATAGTAACAGCTGACTGGATATAGAGAGCAGCCGTACCGGGTTCTTGGATTGGGTTGGAAGGATTTCAACAGAAGCTAAGTTCGATGAGTCGATACGTGGAAGACACCCAGGCAGCTGCACCTGGATTCAATCCAACAATCAATTCTTGGACTGGTTTGGACCTCCTTACGACACACCTGCCACACTATGGCTGCATGGACCCCCAGGCATAGGCAAGACGTATTTGGCAGCAAGCATTATCCAGTATTTAAGGATTCACTCCTCCCGCCGAACAGCATACTTCTTCTGCGCAAACGAAGATGTTATAACCAACCAGGTCATGTCCATCCTCCGTTCATGGGTAGTCCAGTTGGCAGTGTGGAGTGACAAGGCCGTACAGGTTATTAGAGGGCACAAGCCAGAAGACTCGTTACAGGCTGTCCCATCGGTTCTGTTGAAATTATTTTGTGATGTCCTTGAATCGGTCAAGGGATGCTATTTGGTGCTTGATGGATTTGATGAATGTCTTGACGCCGGTCCTTGTTATCAAGTAGATGCCAGGAACCAGTTTCTTGTAGACCTACATTGTGCAATGCGGTCAACTGGTACAAAGTTGGTTATAGTGAGCAGGAACCTGGATATTATTAGGTCTGGACTTCGAGTGGCCGAGGACAAACAAGCATTATCTGAGTATGCTATTCAAGACGAGGATACGGCGGAGGATATATTATCTCTCTCGCGGGCCATTGCAACAAAGGTGTGCAAGGATCCCGACCAACGAGATAAGATTGTCAATCATCTATTCTCTCGATGTCAACGAATGTTTCTTTGGGTTCAGCTCCAAGGTAAACAGTTGCGACCTGGTATGAACGTTAACCGTATTGAAAAAATACTTCAGTCGACACCGGGAGGACTAAATCAAGCCTATAATCGCAATCTTGCAGAGATCTCAAAGATGCCAAAGCACGATCGTGAAACAGCCAGGTCGATTCTACGATGGGTTCTGTTTGCGTTTCGACCACTTTCAGTGAAAGAGATTCTCCATGCGATTGCAGCCGAGGAAGAGAATGCAACCGGTACTATCTCCGATATTGACTATGAAATGATTCAAGCCAATATTCTGACACCATGCGGCTCACTCATCGAGACCAGGGGTGGTGAAGATGTACATGAAGGAGAGCGAACAGTCCATTTTGTTCACTTTTCAGCTAAGGAGTTCCTTCTGAGCACTGAGGAGCAGTCTAGGTACCCCGGTCCTGAAGACCTATTTTTCATAGAACCTGGGGATCATCAAGGGATTCTTGCTAGGATTTGTCTTTCTTGTCATTTCTTACATATGAAACTCACGATACACCTTCACACCCGCTTCTAGAGTATTGTTATGAATACTGGGCTCAACACTTTTACTTATCTACGGGCAACACCAGGGCTCAGTGTATTGAATTACAGACTCAGAGGCTCGTTCCAGGTCCAGCTTTTGATGGCTGGACCGCCCGGTGCTACAAAGAATGCATTGACAAATCTGGGATTAGAAGGATAGCTAATAATGAATCTTTAACCCCGCTCCATGTTGCCTGCAGATTCAACTTGCTCGATCTCTGTAAATTTCTACTCCATACATATAATACGGTTCCAAGAAATACACTCAACATTGCAGCATGGTGCGGTAATGAGAGCATCGTTCGACTCCTCCTCACAGTAAAAGACGTGGATCCGAACTCTGCAGAAAACGAGGATTTCTACACACCACTGTGCGCTGCAGTCTGCGGGGGCCATGGAGATATAGTTAACCTACTCCTCCAAGATGCGAGAGTTTCTGCACGCATAGGGAACCCATTATTTGTAGCGGTCTACTACGAACAACTCCAATTAGTTCCAATATTTCTCACCAGAAGTGACGTTGATGTCAATGCGGCAGGCCGCCGTGGCGCCACACCTCTAGTACGAGCACTCCTAGATGAAAACCTGGCGATAGTTAAGCTTCTGCTAGAAAGTAGAGGAGTGGATGTAAATAAGAGAAGTGTTTATGGCTGGACACCGCTTCATTGTGCCGTGTCATCAAGTTATACAGCGGGTGTTACACTACTTTTGGATAGAGTTGACGTCAACATCAATGCCAAGGACGGTTACGGTGATACGGCATTAAAAGAAGCAGTCATGCAATTCAACGAGCAGTTTGTTAAGTTAATACTCGATAGAGATGATATCGACGTGAACGTCCTAGATGAGTGGGGGAAAACGGCCATAGAGATGTCCTCCTCGCCAGAAATTATTCGACTATTACGCGAGAAAGGTGGGAAGTCAGAATCCGAACTACGAGAAATAGAGAGAGCCAAGGCAATCACACCACCAATAATGGAAGGGGAAGAGCACTTGATCCCACCATCCACCGAAACTGACCTCGCTGTTAAATCTATGAAACCGATTGTGAGTGAAGCAATGACCACGAGACCACAAGAGACAAACACCGATAACGCGATATCCGCTCCACTAGACCCATCTGTCAATCCTAGCGATCCATCAATAACTACTGTGGAGGTAGCACAAGCTAAAAGACCATCACTTAAAAACTTAACTTTTACCTCATCGCATATTGCACTTTGTATTTTCTGTCTCGGTTGTCTTTATTTTCTTTCATTCAATGGTTTCTTCGGGTGACGTTGCCCAATCTCTCTATATGGTTCATTCCAAGCGATGGAATTCAAGTCCAGCCTACTTGAGATCTCACCTCTCTTATCATTATCCTCGATGTTTCTTCCGTTACGGTTCTTTGCAGTTTCTCGCTGGTCCGATTTTTTTCTATCGTATATCCCCTATATTGTTTGATTATAAGAGCTGCGTGTTTTAGAGGCGCAAACACTTCCTGGATCAGCCTCGGACCTATTTTCATGACCTTCCGTTGTTGTGCCATCAAGACATAACAATTGGAGAGTTTTAAATTTCAGCAGAACTATTCATGTGGGCGACGAGTACAACATGTACCCCCCCGAAATAGGGGGTCTATCAAAATTTGCAATATAACGCTTTAGTAGACATAGACTAGATGTCTGGACCTCTTGCCTAAAGCCTAAGCTTTCATTCAAGCGGTATATTTCCTATCCTCGAAAACAATCGGCATACGTTCTACCACACATAGTTGGGGCATGGATTGTGCTAGGCACAGTTGCGAAGAGTAATGCTAAACGTAGTAGAGTAAAGCAGATGCAAATAGCATCGCTTACCTCTGATAATGCCCAACTAGTATCCTATATCCGGCCATTCCTAGGTGATGAAGTGCTGACGTGGCATATTACATACACGATTCAAACATCTTTCCGGACTGTGTGATAGAATATTGTTAAGTAGATCTACAAACCCTACACGTTCCTTGGGGTATTGTTAACTCAACCAGCTACGGAAATCCTGTCACGACCGGAAGTCTCACGCGGACAAAGTGAGTTCTCCACTTCGAGTAACATTTAGTGAGTTTCGGATAGGCTTAGAACCTAGCCTTTAGGTACAAAGGACCTTTACTAGAGTTGGTCTATCTCTAGAATGCAGCAGGCATCACATCACTAAAAACCCCAGTTTCAAGGCAGCGGTAGTGACAAATAGTCATATCTGATGAAAACTAACAGAAAGCACCCACTCCCGTCCGATGAGCTTTGTTATAAAAAGTACAGTTTTTGATCCACAAAAACCGAAGCCAGGAAGTATCACTAGATGAACGTTATAGTAATTTTATGTAAAATTCCATCTCCGGACATTCCTATACAACCCATGAAGTTTTGATTCCTGGATCTGTGATATCCAAGACTTTATAGATTCCGGCCTAGCTGGCGATATTTAAGATCTACTGTATAATAAACACCCATGCTCTCTCAGAAGAGTATCAAGAGTAGATTTCATCTCTCGCTAGTTTGGCATTCTCCAAGTTCCATACCGGGAATGAAAAGCAAACCCAGGTTCCTTGACCACGTCCAGCTTTCTCTATAATAAATTCATCTTCCCAGGAACCTTGAAGTATAAGAAGAAAATCCGACATCGCTAATGAAGTCATTCGACATAATGAAATATCTCTCGCATCCTGAACCTACATAATTCCGTGCTAGTGAGGTAACAGCCAAATAACCCCAGAGCCAACATCTCAACAACCGGATGGAGTCATACTAGCCAGAGATGGTTCTAAGTGTAACCATACCCCGCATATCTCTCAATATTTACCGTGTACAATATAAGAACAATCTGTGACTCAGGAGTGCTCTTGGCTGCGCTGTTCTAATCAAATTCCGTCTTCCGCCAAACACTTGTTCAATACCGTTCCCGAACATGCGCAGCCTCCAAAACCAAAACCAACCATAAAGTGGAAGAAAAAAGCTAGATTGATAAAATAATCGATGTAAAGAAACAGATTTCATCCAAAGAATCCCTAACCCACTGTCTCACCGGTTGAACCTCAATCCTTCCATGATGACAAATGAGTGTCACCGAGAGATATAATTAGACATCGAGTCATACTGTGTGATCCAAAGTAGATTTCCGAGTTTAATACCCACTGATTTTAGAATTTACATAAGTTTATCCCGATTCCGCCTAAGGACTTTTGAATCAGTAGGCTGTGCATGGATAAAAGTAGTTTGTAAGCGTCATGCGAGGACGTCTTGACAGAATGATCTGACCGGATATGCGGAAGTGTGCGGGAAATATCTTGGGTTTAGTCACTGATACACCATCAAATGGCGAAGCTTATAGTAGTTTTGAATTACTATATATTCAGTTGATATTAGGGGAGTATAGGTTCCTTAGTAGCTACATCTCCACCGCTCGGAAGCTGATGAAGGTCTCGAGGGAGTATGAGTAGCTGTGGGAGTATCGGAAGTTCGATATTTCTGTTCTTAGCGCATGGACGGATCCACAAGCGGATATATCAGTATCACAGTCCACCGAAGGAGTAATGAATCTTGAACTGGTACGGCAGGGGGTAATTGATTACAAGAAAATTTTCATTTATAATAAAGTAGCTCTTTAATATATGTGATTCTCAACAGTGACATATTTCAGAGCGACATAAGAAATCATGAATGATAAACAAAGAAGCCCAAACAACACTGTAGAAAACTCTACCATACCACATCATAAACATAGAGAAATCCCTGCTCACACTAAGAAATTATCTTGGCCTCAACGAGAACCTTACGCATCTCGTCATGCTCTTCAGCCTGCTTTTTAGAGTACCGCCCATAGTACGTTGAGTCAAACTTATATGGCTTAACGCATTGGCTCCCCTTAACATCCCAAATATCGGCACCACACTCAAGTAACATTTTCACCGCTGCGGGATTCTTCTTATATACCGCTAGCACCACCGCAGGGGTATCCCCATCTGCCGCAAGATCTATATCTGCTCCTTCATCGATGAGAAGTCTGCCTATATCCTCTCGACCCGGATGGATGGCAACAGCATGCAACGGTGTATACCCATACTCGCTCTTCTCATTTAAATCGTATTCGCGCCTCTCCAGTAACACTTCCACCACTTTGAGATTCGAATAACGTATCGCATAGTATAGTATTGTTGAATCGCCCGGCTCTGTCTTATCGTTGGTATTGATCTTCAAGGCTCCATAGTCCAGAAACAACTCAACAATCTCACTCGTGCTATGTCGTATAGCATACTGGAATGTCGCCTCATCATAAGAACAAACTGGCTCGGTCATTGCAGCGTGCTCGAGTAATAACCTGACCGTATCGGTATGATTCTTCCGGACTGCATAGTGTATTGTTCCTATGGTACTACCCGGGGCTGGCTTATATGTCCCGCCGTGTTTGAGTAAGGCGCGCACTATACTGGTACATCCAGTATCGGAAGCAAATGCAAGCGGATACAATGAGCAGCCGGCACAGGTACTGTCGACGTCTACTCCTTCCTCGAGTAGAACAGGTACAATAGCGTCGCTAGAGTACCAAGCTGCTAGCTGGAGTGCTGTCATCTGTAAGTTCGGAAGCTCCGCATGGACGAGAGTGGATCCCGCTTTGATCGCTCGTTTCATAGTATCGGCACGATTACACTTCAAAGACCATACAAAGACCTCGTCTTTGAGTTTGGCGAAGTGTGCATCTAACAGGGTGTTGACGAGGCTAGAGATTTCGCGATTGGTCTTGTGGAAGGAGTTTAGTGTTTTGACATCGAGCGTCCTGGCGATGGCGTAGATTATTTCGTTCGGAAATTGGAGGAGAGGGAAAGAAGTATCGCTTTGTGAGGATTGAGTTATCTGTTTACTCTTTGGAGAGGTATCGTCCAGTACATCGCTTATAGTTTCCATTGCCGAGGTGGAGGTGAGTGTTGGTCTTCGGGGTGAGTTACGGGGTTGCCACGTAAATAAAATCCCATCGTGACTCATGCTCTGGTGACACGGTGGGATAACTAATCAGAATAACCGGACAATCTGATACGAGATAAGAAATTTATTTATTTATCATAAGGTATGCCCTGAAATGGTTGTATTTATGGAAATGGATTTTAAAGAATGGCCAAGTATTTATGCTTTAGGATTATACATTATCTTCACTACTAAATTATTAGAATACTATACATTGATAAATCGAACGTAAATATTCCCACACTCCTTGGAGAATACTATCGCGACGAATTGTGGAGCGGACAGGGGCTATTTCATACGTAGATCGAGGCAGTTCAACGGGTTACTCAACCGCATCTACAGTGGAAGATATAGGCTCTATAGCTTTGTATACTGGTGGATTTTTTGCTGGTCACTCCTAGTATGTACTTACATTTGAACTCAATCATGCTGTGGGGAACTGGAAGAATTGTGAAGTGTGAGATTGGTTGCATTACCAAATCCCCACCAAAATCAAGTGATTTTAGTGCATGTTTTGACCCCACCAACCTCTTAGCTATACAACTCAACTACAGTTGAACTTAAAAATACTAGAAAATAGCGGGTCAAATTTTAGAATCATCTCAATTATTGTAATAAATGGGAGTTTATTGGATGGGTTTTTTACCAATAAATGATTGTGTGGAATGTGCTAATTTTGGTGTAAAAGGACCTCTGTCCGCTCACTAATATGTCGCGACTATCGCAAGGTGAACTGCTTTTCAGCTGCATCCAAGACGATTCCATTCTTTAAGTGAGTTATCCACCGCATATCAAGGACCCAATCGCTCTGATAACATCTGCGATATGAACCCCGCACAATGTTCGTCGGCTCTATACTAACCAGTAGGGCTAGCGCAATACTATATTTCCCACCTTATCACCTTCAAGGATAGTATTTTATCTAGCGATTTCTCTAATCCTCAAAGCTTTGTAGAGATAGATTTCAATCTGGGTGAGAAGATTCATGCTTGTGCCAGCAGGAACGATTCAAGACCAATTCAATAGTAGGTATTCTTTGACTCCTCGTCCAGGCTTACAGGTTTCTACAATATTAGTGGAAATGTATTTGTAAGGAGACCAAATGCGTTAAAAATCGAATACCTTTCCCTTAGAGCTTTCGATGAATAAAGTACTAAGTCTTCACAAGTATTCTATAATTTACCTTACTAGCCTGGCCGCGAAGAGACAAAAGCAACATAGAGGGTAATTAATGTTGGTAATTATGTCCAAGAGAACGTACATGAAAACAGCTATCCCGAATCACCATCTACCGATCCGTCCTTAGAGTAACGAACTCCTGCTTGTCAACAGGCCAAGAATCTCATTATTGGCTCGCATCTTCGCTGCGCTTAAAGACAGTTTAGCATCCAATGTGGTCCCCTCAATAGAGACCCCGCGATCTAGCAAAGTCCTGACAACAGCTACTTTCCCACTATCCACGCCACCTTCGAGAACGGTAAGGTAACCTTTTTGTGTGGCGTTGATATCCGCCCCTCTATCTAATAGTAGCTTGACCATCTCGTCGTTCCCAAAGGACGCACTTAGGTAGAGTGCGTCGACATCCTCAAAGCTCTTCAGCCCAATAGCAGCCCCCTTATCCAGCAGTAGATTGGCAGTATCCTTGCTGCCACTCAACACGCTAGCCTGCAAAGCGGTCAGGTTGAGTCTCTTATTCCGCTGTGGGCGGTCGACCATTGCTCCTCTTTCCAACAATAGCTGAACGATACCCTTGTAGCCATTCAATGACCCGAAAAAAAGAGCGTTATAACCAGTGGTCTTCTGGAAACTATAGCCAGAGATGCAATCCCTTTGATCCACATTGAAATTTGCTCCCCGTTCTAGTAGCAGACTGACAGTGGACTGATGCCCATGAGCTGCGGCGTAGTTCAATGCAGTGTTCTGGTAAATTGTACATTGGTCTACTCCTATCCCTCGATCTAGTAGAAGTTTAACAGTGGATGTGTTTCCGGCTGCTGCCGCAACATGCAAGAGCGATAGAGAGTCCATGATATCTACACCTATGGGTGGGAGTCCTGTAACCAGCATTGTAGGGGCTTTGTCAAATATCTTCTTCAAAGCTAATCCTGAGAGAAGCTGGTCGACATGATGGAACTGGTCATAGTGTACTCCTCTATCCAACAGAACTTCCAGCATTGCAGTATTACCCGTCTCAACAGCAATTCGTAAAGCCTCTCCATTGTTTTCATCTGTACCATCTTGATATATCCCTCGATAGAGCATACGTAAAACCGCTACCATATCTCCTCGCTTCACAGCACCGATGAACTGTCGGTGGGGTACCGGGCCGTTTACTGAAATACCCAGTCTGGTACTTAATGACTTTCCTTCAATAGTGGTAGTTGGTACTATCCTAGTTTGGGGGTACCACCATTGGTTATACAGTTTCCCTAATCGAACTGGCAGAGGAATTTTTGTTATATCAGGAGCTTCTGCGAGTGTTACGCCTGATAGTCCAAATGCAGTGGTATAGGGCAACGAGAACACAGAGACGTTCGATCCACCCGAGAATAAGGACCACTGCATCCCACGACGCTGTGAGCTTGATAGGGACATAGCGGAACTATCTGCTTTACTCAGACCCTTATAGGGTCTAGAAGTAAAGAGAACTGAATGGAAGTCTATTGTTGGTTCTACGGGAATAGTATCCTCTATACCCGCGACCGTAATTGAAGGAATTTCTATGATCATATTGCCCTCCGTACTGCCCATAGTCATCGATTCCTGGGTCATAACCGTAGGTATACTTTGAAGGATATTTGGGGTAGGCAGGTTTTCGTCGTCCAATGAGTCTTCCGAGAATGGCATTATGGGTATCGGTGCTGACTGGGGCTGTTGTCGAGGGGCCATGACCTGAGCTAGGATATCATTCAGACGTTCCAAGCAGTCCTCGGTTTGCACTGATGATTCACTACATAAAATAGAGAAGTGCCCGTTAATCCCGGCCCAAATTCGCATTACTTTAGAGGACGTACCTTATCCATATTGTAAGTAGAAGTGTTAAAGTAGACTTATGTTGTTGAATACGTGTTACCAGCTGAGAGAGGTTTCCACCTGCCATGGTCCATCGCAAACGACCAATCGTGTCCATCTGAGAGCGCGGCAATAGTCGGTCCAGTGTCTTTTCTAACTGTGAGAATGTAACTACACATGATGCCAGAGTAAGGGCTAGTTGATTGACATCGGTAGCTGCTGCGCCGAGCGGAGATATTTGGGCTGACTTCTTAACATAGGGCTCAAGTCTTCCGAGTGCGTAGCGGAAGTCTCGGACTTCATCGCGGGTTGCCTGAGCAACTAATGGGGCATCGGCACAAGTGGACACAAACTGTTCCAGAATAGTATAGATTTTAGCGCCGACGGACAGCAGACCGATAATAGATGCAGCTGCTTCCATGGTGTTTGATGTTGATGCTCGATAGTAGATCAAAGGGGTTTTTGACGAGAGCGGATGGTGGTACACGTTGGTATGCCAAGCGTTCGTGAAATAGTATGTTCAAGCGAGAACCCTAACCCATACTCGATGCCACGATATTCGTGAGTTAATTGATGTTGATCTGTATATTGGGAACGGCTCATATTCTAAGAGACTTTTATTGAGTTAATACAGGATTTCAATCATAAAAATTTCACCCGAGAGTGATTAGCTCTGGAACCCGATGCCCTAAGTCTGGCGTTGTGTCTAGTCTTCAGAGTGGCGCTTCCACACAGCTGCGTGTCTAATCGCTGGAAGTACAAAACAATATACTAATTTTAATCTACGCATATCTTAAATGGTTTCAAGATATGGTTAGTGATTATGTTCTTTGCGATACTAGTACTCAAACTCGCTTAATAACAGGTTTGTGTATTATAGAAGATAAATCTCTATGTCTTGATATGCTATAATCCTATTCTATAAGCTCAAAAACAGGTCTATGAAGGGAGTAGCAGGTTTTTTCAGGATGCTTGTGATGTTTACAAGAAATAACCGCTAACCCTAACAAATCTGTTAGGTTTCTCCGCGTATCGCGCAATGGAAGAATCTAGATTGCTGAAGCCGTACTATGTGCAAGTATAAAGCTTTGGCGGACTGAAACACTACTAGCACTCAATGATAAACAAGTACCGGAAGTGCGGGTATTACCCGAGTTAACTTCTATGCCCCTCTTTTCTGTGTTTATGATGGCGAAATCTGTGTGTCCGGTGTGACTTATATACTTATCAGGTAGTGAGCAACTCTGCCTTCTTCTAGAAATAGTTGTGAGAGAAGTTATTTTTGGCAGGTAAATCGTGTGGGTTTCATCAAATACACTTCTCCAGTATGCGTGACTAGTCATGTGTTATTTTAGTCTTCTTAGCGGATACCCCAAGATACTGGTGAAGGTGTGCAGCTTCTTAATTATAAAACAAGTACGTTTAAACTATACCCGTAGTCAGGCGTTACTGGAAGCAATATCTGATGCACCACTATTCTAAAATCACTATGGCGTATACACTGGTTCCGAGACTAGTTCCACCTGGATTTCTTTCGGTACGTAAATTCATATCTAGTGTATTACTAGTTGATGGTTATTATATAGATGATTTTTTTAATGTGGCCACGGAACCCACAGCGTTTCGAGACAAGTAGTTGTGTGAGGCTCTACCGGATGAGGCTCCAGCTGACTAAGCGTCTCATGGCACAGTAAGGAGGCAAAGTCAGTGTGTACTTTTAGTAAGTATAATACGGTCGTGTCCGGGTTTATGGGCTTCATCATGCCCTCTGATCTTCTGAGGTCTTGCTTGCGATAGCTGATTATCTTATACCTACAGGGAAATTATTGAATCTCATGCGCGCCTAGCGAGTATTAAGGAGCCGAATGTACAGTAGCTACTCTGAAGCTCAACTAGCAACCCTTCGTTTAAACAGAATATATCAGGTGTGAAAGTTTTTAAAGGATGCTTGCAATGTGAATATCAACTCCAAAAGCTATCAAATAGGTGGACGGAAAACACGGTCGATCTAGCGAACCGGTGGAGAGGACAATAACAGAGTTTATAGGATATACCTATTTTGATTAATTTTAAGCAGAAGAAGTGCCGAGTTTAGAGAAAGCTCAAAGGAATCTTTTCCTACCGCTTCCCCGTAGTCTTAGCGGTGCCAATATAAAACAACATTATTCTCATCGTCCAATGCCGAGGCACATATGCGTAATTACCCATAATTGCGCATTAATATTCCTCCATAATAACTTAATCTACATAGCAGGGAGGGGTATATGCGATAGAGTAAAACCACCGTCTCTGCTATCGTAAGATGTAAGCGAGGCCTCGGATACGACAGGATAGAGCGGTCGAGAAACCAGCAATGAGGATGTACAAATTTTAGAACTTATTCACTAGTAATGATATGCTATCAAGGCATCATATGTACTACCCAGGTTCCGCAAAATTAAACCTTATAAATTGTGTTTGTTGTCTCCTGACCTCTAAAGATTACAGTAGTTGGGAGTCGTTGATGTGTAACCATCCCTGCATATACTGACGTCACATTCGCCAGTCTTGATGTGTCATTGTTGCGACGATAGCATAATCCGTCGTGGTGTAATGGTTAGCATCAGCCGCTCTCACGAGCAGTATTCCGGCTAGATCCGGGTTCAATTCCCGGCGACGGAATAATTCTTTTTTCATTAGGATGAATATTGAGATATTACGTGTCTTCCGTTGGCAGCTAATGATACTTCGAAACTCGTTGTTTGTATCTTCGTTTTATTTCCTCTTACGTAATCTTTAATATCGCTTATCCGAGATATGCTGTCCTCAGCCATAACCACCCCAATCCAGGCAATATACTCATAACCTGGATCATTGATTTTATTGAGATAGTAATATAAGCGATAACACGAATTTAATCACTAAAAGTAAGGTAGTGATTTATCTAATTGACCAAGAGAGTTGCACCAGATATACGGGTGTAGTTGAACTGATCTCCGGGTATTACAGGGGAGGGATAGAGGACTGGTATCTCCCGAACGTTCTAGCTTAGAAATAAGAATTCTTGTATTAAACTGTGGAAAAGAAGGAAGAGGGGTGGAGTTGAAAATATTTATGAAAGTTTTAATTTATGGGTTAGGTTTGACCAAACGATCTTTCAGTACCCCTAACCCTATACAACCTTTTTCTTCTTTTCTCACTATTTCGTTTTTTATTTATGCTATGAAGGACGGTAATAAGTACGATTCTCTAATATCCGACCCGAAGGTAATAAGTGCTCTTCGACGTTGGTAGGTGCGGAGAACTAGATACCCGGCGGGGATTGGCAGATCGGCAATGCCCGATGTGTGTGAAGCGGCCAGCTGAGTATACAATAACTTGTTAAATACCGGATGTACTACTACCGGGTGTTACCAGACTAAAGTTTTTCATTGAAGTACTTTAAGTCGCACCATGATGAAACTGAAGATCGGGTCGGAGAATACGTAACAGGTCCGGTTTTCCTCGGGTAAGAAGAAAGAAAGCTTCTCCGAGGTTGATGTTGAGGTTTTGTAAACTACTACAACTTTATTGTATGTATACTACATGTGTACCCCTAGTATGATGTATTACTTGAAAGATCTCAGCCCTCAAGGAGTATGCTCGTAGATGTGAAACTCCCGTAGTATCAGTTTATAGAGACTCATGGTGATCTCATGACATTCATCCTCAAAGCATTCCGGCCGTATTGGATTCTATCGTAGAGGCCTCGGATAAAGTTGACCTGCTTGTCGGGCGGTCCCGGAATAAAGGTATGATCCCCGGCTCTTTGTATCCCTCACGTAGCGCTTCTCAACCCTACCCGCAACATTGACCCCCCTCATGTTTCTTGATATTTCACCGGGAACGAGAACTGTTACGTTTCACAAGTGCTTTCTGGTTGCTCAGCGCGGGTTACTGGTAATAAGCCGTTGATTTCGACTGAGATAAGAAGGAGATACGCAAGGTAAGTAATAACCTACAATAATATCGGGGGACATAGTGACGCTTCGTAAGCCGTTTTCACTGGAGATATCTATGACTTATGCTGTCTCCATTGTGATTTCACGATAAGTGAGGGTGCATTGAAATGCACTATATTGTTCTTTCGCATGAGCCATAAACCTAGTTTTAAAGATTCCATTCACAATTAATCCACATAACATCTAGTTGGCATCGGTAATCGAACCGATGGGACTATCACCAGTATATAGGTAGCATAGCTCAAAACTAATACTAGCCGGGCACCGACTTAATTAAAGATGCAAGACATGGCTGATCCTGATGATGGAGCCGGGAGAGATCTATGGCAAATTTTATATACGTATATATTATGTGATGGAAATAATATGATTAAAACTTGCAGCTTGAAGATCACGGTAATTGTGAACCCACGTGACGTGTACCGGGGGAGGACCGATGGGAAATACATCGGGCGACGTCAACCGGCATTTCGATATCAGATAACTTGGTCGGAAGGATCAGATAAGATTGTGATAAAGATGGGGCTAGATTACGTAACCGACTTAGCTAGGAATGTGTCCCAGGATTCATTGACCGATACAACTCAAATTCCCCAAACAATAGAAACTGAAGGAACTGTCACAAATAATGCAACTTAATGCAACCTAGAAATCCGAATCCATATTCTTGTAGATTATATTGTTTACAAACAATCACACCAAGTATTGACGTAAATCGTGAACGCGATCGGCTTGATTTCTCGAGCAAAAGCTTCGTTCTACTAGCTTGTCAACTCACTCACAAAAAGCAGGTTCAGGTCATTCGTGCGAAAAAGCTCCCTCCCGGTAGAGGGCCATGCAGTGTCAACTAACTAAATTCATAGACTCTGGATCTGATGCCTGAGTCCTTTTCCCCGGCACCACCGAGGTCACATTGTACCCGTTCAAATCCCAGCCGGGTGACAATTACCAGTCAAGCTGATGATTTGAATGAAATATTCGAACTCATCCATCTATGCAGCGTGTATACCTTCGAGTTGTCGGACTTCAACGGTAAAAAGAGCCTATTTTAGCTATTATATGTCTTGATATTGGATGGCGTTCCTATTTCCGTCTATGATGTGAATATTACGTATGAACGCCCCAGGATATCGAAATCATCAATTTTCCAAGCCTTACATCCAGACGTTTGATGGAATCATCTAGACTGATCATGTACCAAGATTAGATACCCAACATCACCGGCCCATATTTTCTACTCTGGAATCCGAGTTACCGCATTATAAGATCGTGTGGCCTTAGGCTGGTGGGTGACCGGGAGGAGCTATCGGAATGATAGTCGGTGGTGCTAGGCTACGAATTGGACGGCAGTTGAGTATCACGAATAGTGTTGTTGGTGATACGCCGGATTCGGTGAAAGCGAATACGATGGGGGCTCTGTAGGAAGAAGCCAGAGGTAGTTGGGATGTATGATGAATGGATCATGAACTTGCGCGTGGCTATGTTAAACTACCTATCACTGAAATGAAATCGCTCCTATGGAGATCCATATCCCAGTACTATACCGTTAAGTCTTTAAGGCTGGAGGAAGATTATCAAGTTCCTAACCATCGCCAATAGTTGGATTTATGTAGATTATCAAAGGAGTCTCAGAATATCCAAGTCCTATCTGTTCCGGTGCGCACCCGCAATACTCCAATCTATAAGAAATTGATGCACTTATTCTACTGCTATGGTACCCAGTTTAAGGCTATGATATCTGGTCTTCCTTGGGACTATGCTCCGAACCCCCTCCTGGGCATGGACATATAACATAATATACCTAGTTGGTATTATTCTTCAGATTCTGTTAACTGGCGATGCGATATCAGATGAGATATCCTTGTAGCACCCTTCAAGGGACATATGGGAGTCGTGATTTTCCATAACCCTGCAAGATGGTCAGGATAAGTGTTATGAGTCCACTCAACTATTCGAGACTAGTCACTGCATGTTCGTTCATAGCCGACCCATTATGAATTTGTTTCACAAGCAAAATAATATTGGTGGTTCTCAGTCTTGATCAGTAAATGCGTTATTCAAATATACTATCTAACTTGTACCTTATCTAGTATGAGGAGGCTTCATGAATAAACGTGATCACCCCAATCCTCCTTTCCTGTGATCATCCCCACTCAGCCCTCAGTATCCGGTGGTTCACAGATCCCTAGCAGAATTTGTATGCGCTCGTTTGCCACTACAGCTTCCTCTGGAGTTGCCTCGGCTTCAAGAAACGTTTGCAGTAGATCTGTCTTCTGTTCCTTATAGAGAGTGTGATATATGCCTCTCCATATCGATGCCAGCGCTCCCTCAATCCAGCCATGTTGAACACTGATCGCCTCTCCTACAAAGTGCAGGTTTCCCTTTGCCGCTGGTCTGTTCATGCATCGGTAAAGATTGGAGAATTGGCCAGGCCGGAAGTGGGCATATGCTTGTTGAGTTCATCTTTGTTAGTTATAGATATCTTAGTCGTCTTTAGGAAGGGCAGCAGACCTCCGACACTATACTCATTATGATACCAGTTGTAGCCTAATCTCTGTTAGTACTATAACGTGATAGTGAAGCGAAAACAAACACTTATGTGTAATAGTTTGTTCCTTGTACCATGCTGCAGTCTTTCCATGAATCATTTCAAGGTCCTGATAGACTATATTAAGGAGATGGACTTCGGCCTTCGAGTCCTTTCCTTGCATAAACGATCCTAACCTGGAGCTGTCTTGTGTCCTATAAGATGTGAATATCAAATCAAATGTGACGGATTAACTCTAGAGGGTACTTACCAAGTATAGCTTACCATGAGAACACCAGGTGCATCTGGTGGGTCATCTAACCCATAGCTTGGATAAACGATAGTCCTAATCGGTCGATCCGTGGTTCCAAGTCCTCCTATCTGCTCTGACTCAGGTATCGTCTGCCACCAGCGGGTCTTGAATTTGATTCCAATCTTGATTGCTTCACCATAGCCGAGCGTGCGTACTGCCTGCCGTTGCACATAACTCAGTCCGGCTTCGTTCAAGTCCATTAGGCTCAGACTAGATAAGGGAACTGTAGAAATTATATGCGAGTATGACTGTGGATGGAACTCCGGCTTGTCCAGAAATCGAATATACATTTCCGGACCGCCACAAGGTCTGTCTTTCATTCGGATGGCAGCAACACGATGGTTATAGGTTGGCTTGTGCTTAATCCGTGCACACATTCTGTCAGTCAAAATCGAAGTTCCGCCATCGATACAGTACCAATCAACTGGAGTACCAGGAGGTCTCGTAGAGCCTCCTGGGTAATCAAACTCAAGCGAGCCCAGAACTGTCTTTAAGAAGTTAGACTCTTCAAAGGCACCGTGAGTAAAGTGCATACTTCGCTGAATGCGAGATCAAAGGAGCCAGTAGATGAGCGCGACCTTTCCATCCATTGAACAACTGGAAACGGGTACTTCATCACATCACGGAAAAACCCGGCGGTGGAGTAGTGATCAACCTCCATCAGCTTCTTCCATCCAGTGTAGAAGTCATTGACCAGAGCGAGCTTATAAGGCTCCACTGCCTTCTCAAAAACAGCGTTTACTCCCGTTACCGTAGTCCCATCCTGCTTTACGTAGACTGCTTTGAGATATTCGATTGGAATCTATATGGGCAGAGTAAGTAATAGTCTCCTCATACCCATATGTGTCGATTGTAACTTGCTCACATTACCACCATACTCCTTTCCATCTTCGAATGGATCAACCTTAGTAGGTACCTCTGCTTGTGTCAAGCGTTTACCTACGTAAAGAATGTTAATACACATTCATTATAAGCAAAGAACAGGACGTACGGACCGTTAAAGTAACGTATATTTTTAGGATTTTGCATGATATACGGGATAATCTTCCCATCGTGTTCAAGACCAAGCTCCTTAAAAAGTGCGAAGGTACGTTCTAGGATCTTGATTTTTGGGAATCTCATGGCGCCAAGGTCGAAATAGTCATGATAGTCCGTCGTGTCCGTAAAGTGATAGGTATATGCCCTGCCCCCATCCCTGTCTGACCCTTCGAATATGTCGTAATCAATCCCACATCTGTCAAGAAGCATTGCTGTACGGAGACCTGCAACACCTGCGCCAATGATGCAAATGCGTAAAGGCTCTGAGGCTGCTTCAGTGGTGTGATTCTGGAAACATGAACTAAACTCCGCGTCGGAAGCAGTGGGTGGAGGGAGTGGGACGGGCATTGCGCGATTGAGTGAGCTATCCACCACATCTTGGATGATCTGCCGCCCAGCAAGGGCATGGAAGGAGTAGTTTTGGTTATCAGCCATGACAGAATGTGCTGATATAGGGTACTGGTTTTGGGTTCGCTTGGTGAACTAGTAAAGGCATCACCAGGTAGTGTCTATCTCATACCTAGGAGCTGGATATAGGACGAGAAGAGCTGGTGGGCGGTGACCTTGGTAGTAGACGCAATTGTGTCGGAAAATTCAACTCCAACCACGACAAGAAAGTTTTCCCTGCGAGGATAGATTTTGTCCATGCATACACATAGTGTATGTTGCAACCTCGCCATTGATTGTACGATCTTAGGGGGCCTAAATTGTCAACAGAACCGGAACACCGAGGATCGGTCGATGTGCACATTGACCACGCCATAGTAGTGCACCCACCACACAACAAAAAATGCGGCTTGACCCTTGGTTTCCGCATAAGAGTATCGATCCCTCAAAGAACGCTAGTTGGCCATGCTATCGCTGCTGATGACTTCGAGGGTAATAGATGCAAACCATGCATTATGACGCATACTGCCAATCCATCTAATGCCATGTGAATTTGGGACTCAATATCCCACAAACACGGGTTACTATAGCGAAATATTCCCCCTCCCATGATTTGGTGCTCGAGTGTTTACGTTTTAGGTGGTGTCACAAGTGCAGCGAGTGATACCAAGTTCATTCCACATATAGACCATTATCAGCAATATAATTAGAAAATAGTGACACCCCTCACTAATGGCATGTCTTGTAAGTAAATATAACTAGAAATTTGCAACTGTATATATATCTCATATTTTGTGTAGAGACTCGATGATTGTGATGGACCAAGCTGCTCTCCTGTTGGTGGTTGTCTCCAAAGGTCAGAAAACAAGTATTTAATATTTACGTAATACAATGGAGTTAGTCGCACAGAATCAGGCAACCCATGAGGCTTACGATAGTTTTGGATGATGCTATCTGCCTTGATGCGCAGGAAATATGATGTCAAATATGACATATCGGACTTCGCGTTTTTATCAGCTGCACCACATCCTATCATATACCATTCACGCGATGTTCACTACATTTCCTTCAAACAGTACTTTTCAGTTCATGTTATGTAATTGATGCTACTGTATCGGATAGAAAGATCGTGGAGAATGATGACCTAATGATTATGTGAGTGAAGGCGATTCGTGATGAATTTCTTTTATTTATGAAGTCAATCTTTCGAACTGTGAATATATTAATTCCCATATGGGGCGGGGGGAAGGTACACCGTATTCGCAGACGTCATGAGAGTTTCAACGTGCAGCATTATTCGAAAGATCTTTCTCATTCACCTAGCCCCCTCAGTCTGACGGGGCCAGTAATCACTGGAGTAGATATTTCTTTGTCCGGGTCCAACTGGGCCTAGCCGCTAGATCATGGTGCCTGATTGAGAAGAAAACTGAATGTACATACATTGCCAGCCCGCCCATAATGGGAATTAACGTAATCTGAATTTCACCTCCATTCCGCTCCTGAGAGAATACACTTCAATTGAAATATTTCAAGTGGAGAATCTCTGCAGGGAACCTTTCAAACAAGAGAAGTACGCAACTGTAGACTCGAGTAGAGTCAACCCGAAAGAATACACAATTTTAAATATGTGGGGGATGGATATAAATGCTCTCCTTGATTTGACATATTTTAACGGATATTGATTGAAGTCATTGAATCAAGTCCTGTATACAGTGATTTACGCGTTACTATGTAAATGAAGTTGAGAAATAGGATAATCGATAATTTGCTACTGAATATACTCGTGCTCTGCTGAATCATAGTTGAACGAGTCATGTGTATACCTATCAGCCTGATGATCGAAGAAGGAGAAAAGACAAATTAAAGCTTTAGGTGTAAAGTTAATCTAAGATCTAATCTAATCTATCAGTCTCATGATGATCCGGAACTCATCTCCAGCACCCGCAACCAGTGCTCAGTGCTGGCCGTTCTACTGAGCCATAAATATATATTACTTACGTTTAGTTGTAAGTTCTTTAGATGTGTGAAGCATATGTGATTGGGGATAACATTTATCATAGGGTAGATCGATTACATCTTAGCGGAAATATATACGATCCGATTGGTGTATTTTCTCTACAGACCAGATATGAATATTCGGGTGTTTTTTTACCCCGGATCTACACTAAGCCTGATTTATTATGATGAAATTGGTCTATTCAGGTATGATCATGTTCCTTGAGTAGTAGAGAAGCAACGTCAAGGTGGTTTGATGATAGTAATTATAGAGATACGGTGTTGGGACAAAGGGGAGGTATGATCATCAGTACGCTGCTACCGCTACTGCTCCCGTAGTATCTAGAGTATGAATGCGCTACGAGTGGCGATGCAAGGCAGGGGTAGGTATCGAAAAGATTGTTCATTCTTGTTTTATGGCCATGGAACTGAATTGAGGGGGGTTGAGTACCTGGTATTAAGGTTATTAACTAAACATAGGTACAATATGAAGTAAATTAGTAAGGATGCATCATCGGAACGAATCCAATTATTGATACAAAATAGAACCCAATATGTATGAACCGATATATGTAGAACCAAAGTTTAAAGTTAAGCTACTGTCGCATATCTCATTTATAAATCGTAAAGTTTGCATATTATTGGTATAGAGAAAGCATAAGAATCGCCGTAGGGCTTTATTTCGCAGTACCTAGGACATCGGAGTTTCCCATCGTCGTACCCGCTGATAGGGTTGAAGCCCCAGTCTTTGCGGGATTATACTTTAGCATTATTTTTGCCGGCGGCGAAAATTGGCTTGGCAGAAGAAACCTGAATACTATATATACAGCTCCATCCCCCTCCAAAAACTTGTTTTCTTTTCTCCTTGTGTGGCCAGTAATCTCTGGTCAGGCGCACCACCCCCTCTCTTTTCTTTCTCTTTCTTCTCTTGCTTGCAAGAGAAGGAGAAAAAGTGTCTTTTTTGCTTTGCAAAAGACACTTTTTCTCGACGCCCGCTACGGTCAGAGCAATCCATGGACGCTAACCGTATTGGGCTAGCCTCGTAGACCTTTTCCTCATCTAGATACCTTAGTGTATAACAATTTCCTTTCGTGATGAAAACTCTTCAAGTCGTGCATATTGCCCTAGGTGTTGACTCCTCGTGTAGATATATTAAACCGAGTCATTTGAAGTATTATGACTTGTAAGCCTCCTGTATCCCCTCAAACCGTGACGTTCGGGTTTCACTCTGCTCTCTTATCGTTTGTACAAGGAGTTTGTGCGGCAAGAGACCTTGTAAGCGGAAGAAATTTACTGCGCAAAGAACAGTACAAGATCCTTGAGTCATAGAAATGATAGATACATAGCTTGACGAGGGTATTCAGATTCCACTACGACTGGTAGAAGCAGAGAACGTCAGGGGAGTTTAGAAGGTCGAATGTAGATGACAATGCGAGTGATTGGATTGCAATCCCGAATTATTGACCAATGGCGTAGTTCCTGGTGCCCAAATGAGCGTTGTTAAAACCAATTCACAAAACTGTAGTTATTGTAGCCGAATCCAAGGAGTGTTAATGATACTTTTGAACACAGAAATTACAAACGATCTCAACTGACTAGGCATTTGCACAATTTAGATACTCTAAGAAGTACCTCATGTATATCGTCAATATACTTGATCTAGAACATGTTATATCACTCGATATCTCGACATGGGCTCTGCTGAGGGTACAGATAAATATTGTACATGTACGCATAGATTGATTATTTGTCCAAGAATAACTCCAAAAGAGCTTATACATCCCTCTTAATTTTCCTTTATCTATAGTAACAAACTCGTGTTTAGATCTCCGAACTATCAGAGTTTTGGTTATCTTTTGACATTTGGCAATCCAAATTAGAGTACCATGTGGTGATGGGGATTGCTTAATTTTCGCCCTATGTCAACGTGCTAGGATTTTGATCTCTGGTATTGTTTGTCCACGATTGTAGTCTTTCCACCTTTATTCTCATAAACAAACGAAATTGTAGAAGGAATTGGTAGAAAACTGTGTCAAGTGCTAGTGTTTTCTGAGGCTACTCTAATACGACCATAGTGGTAGTAAGCTTTGAGTAGTTACTGGACCCTTGTTTCTGAACAGTAGAAGTAAACGGGAGATGAAAAGATTCCTATTTAAGGCAATACGTGTTGACCCGTTGTAGAGCCGATGGAAAAAGGTTTCAAATTTCGATTCACCAGATCTTCGCATATATCCGCACTGAGATCTACGCTTATAAGCAAATTTTCAAAGGATTGGAGTTTAAAGGTAACATGGAAAGAGGATTGACTTCAGAGAGAGCTTGAATCGCACTACTATACTAGATCAGATGCACTCTATACATTTCTAGTCTCCTCTGGCCACTGTAGTTCTCTTCGTGTGCAGGCGCAATGCTTTAAACGAGCGGCCAATTGCTATGTTCTGGGGTGGCTCACCACACTCTTCGTCCCCCGAGGATGTAGCCGTGATAGTGATGACAAAGCTTGCTGAAAAATAGGGGAACGTCCGCGCCCGAGGGGAGTCGGACCCCAGCACTTCAAGGTTTGTTTTTCGCCAACCAGTGGGGTTCATTCCAGGCAGCGACTAATTTGGACATGGACGCGGTATGAACTTCCTCACCACACGGAGATATGAACCCTACACACAATGTATATTGAGCCTCTTCAACTACGAATATTAGGTTAAAGATTATCAAGATGGTTACTCGCTTGGGGGCAGTTAGACCGCAGCACCTCTAGGCCCGGTTCTCGTGATACATTGCGGTTCATTCCATGTTAGCACTAATTCAGGCATAGAATTGGTTTCAAACTTCTTACCAGATGTGAAATATCAATCCCGCACATTAAACCATACACTATCGTATCAGCTAGGTTATTGTTGGGTGGGACCGGGCCAGCCCCACCCCGCGCCGTCTTATTATTATATCTGCTAGCCTGCACGGAGAAGTGAAAAGGTAGGAAACAACGCTACACTGGTTATTATACAGCTTTCGTTCCTATTTATAGAAGGCTGTAAGCGTAAATAGCGCCTTAGTACACCACATTACCTGCCATGCCGGGTTATGCGACCTTTTTGTTCTTTCTACTTCTAAAGGTTGTATATTGGGCCCTCAACATAAAAGCACTTTTCATCAATATCAAGGCAGACTCTAACCGTTGTTTCCCACTCCATGTATTCCTTGAGAACTCTCCTAGAATATACCAATCGTGCAACTAATGCATCTTTTCTGTTTACCAGTAAAATATCGTGAGCGCCGCGGCAAAAATGACCTCACCAATCGCACGTGGAAAACAGATTTCTGCACACCCAGAAATCTTGTACCTATAACTTTATATGACTCTTGCTATTGAGAAAATGCAAGTGGCAAAACATCCAAGTGTTATGGAGCGATAATATATATATCTGGTATAAAGAAAGTGAGGTGGCCTGACTCGGCCCAATACTCATCTTGTCCAACACTAGTTGTGTAAGATTGTGGTCCACAGGCCATACAAAATGGGCTATGAAGATTTCTGTTCGGAAGTATCACAGGATGTAGAAGTCATTGAATTGGGTAGTAGAATAAAAGGGGTTAGTTTACACATGATCATAGCTCCTAGACTTGAAAAGGAGGAAAAGTTATGTAGTTCAGGGACTGAAGTTCCATCTGATCTACAGAAACCTAGCAACCATTGTTCCTCATATCACAGATATACCTATGCCAGCCCCAGCCTCCTCAGGAATGCATCCGTATCCTTACACTGTTCCTTATGGCCGCTATTCCAGTCTCGTCTCTGACATTGCCCCCCCGCAGTAACGCCGCTTCTTACATCGGGTGCAGACCTTCCACTCTCCAACAACAGTCTCGACTTTAGCACAACTGCTTCCATCACATTTGCTTTTCTTTATCTCCGATTGGTTCTCCGTAAGCCACAGGACTGTCTCTTTATCGCTCCAGTATGTTTTGTGACGGGCATAGTTGATCACGTCTTGTGTAAACTCTTCTTCCATCGGATACTCCTCTTCGAGAAGAAATATAAAAATAGTAGGACTCAAGTGATACGCTCGACGTAGGAGGCCTGTAGATAGTTTACATGCACCATAAATCTTGAATGATGCAAGGGCGAAGGTATATGATAGGAGGACATCAGACCGTGGGTGGAGATCAGCCGTCGGTGAATCGTTGGGGTTGAAGTCGGACTTTTTGTAATGTGTGAGTTCTGTAGCGTTAGCAGTTACCAGGACAAGAGGGAATGTAGTTAATAACCTCTAAGAGCCATGGTAGGCTCATATTGAGATAGCTTTGGACAGGCAGGACTCGATCGAGTCTGTGAACTCATACAAAAATTGAACGCTTCTAGTGGTCGGTTTTATCTCAGAAGAATCACTGCCACACGGTTCCGTAAATCTAATAATACCTGTCAATAATCCACACGATCTGTTTATTAGAGCAGCAGAGCTGGAGCGAGTCTGAAATTACCATAAGTGAGGTCTGCACACATCGGATGCTGGCGCATCGAGCGCCGCATATCTCCTTCAACTTCTGCTAACAACCTCTCGCATCCTGCACAAGATTCTTCTGTCGATGCTGGGTCTGCTTCTCTGGGTCTTGAAACATTAGTAGCTTAGGTTAATAGCAGGTAGATAGTATCTCACTTCATGCCATAAACGAGGCAGATGTGGCATTTGGAATCACTGGACATTCTGCTCTGAACTGCTTTGTTGTATAAGGTAAGGAATCTTCGTATTTGAACTTAGGAATAATGTTTGCTATAGTATTTGAGGGAAGAACAGTATAATATAGCGAACTTAAGGCAATCGATAAAATGAGTGGAAGCTAGCTGGCTGCCTGAAGGGTTGGTCGCCTGAAGAGTTGGTCGCCTGAAAATTGCTTATGTTATTATTAGTCAGGTGCCATGTATCAGATTAGATCTAAATTAGCCCTAACCCACATTGGCACCTTGATAACAGGATCGTTTCTGATATTTAATATCCTTGTATATTTCGGACGTGATAGTGCTGTTCTCTTGAGGTTTCTAAGCCAATAGGTATGTACTCTATTCTGAAGATAGGTGGCTCTGGCTTGTTAGTAAACTAGGGAAAATAAATTTATATATCTTTAACCACGTCACCGCAAAGCACTGAGCGAGCCAGCTGGTTAATTTATTCTGTGCCAGCCCAGTAACCTCATTAGTAATTAGTCATTGGGACGGGCCGGGCTGGCTCATTTAAGTCACTGCGTTAAGTTCCTTTTAAGTAGTATATCACACCAAAGGGTGAACAGAAAAGACAGCCTTAGAGTAAGGGCTGGATCACATTTTCACTCTAGATTTATAGCACTATGTATCCTCACACTGATCAGTGATGCAGCTAAATTCAATACTAACTGCATTCAATAAAGTACGTTTTACGTGAAGATTTGTTAGACACCAATTACTCAGCCAGTAGGCTGTAATGATATATACCCACCGGCATTCATATCGGGGTTTAAAAGCATCGATACAATCTACTTCGAGGCATCATGAAGAATTAGTTAGGCGGTAGAGCTTTAGCCTCACAAGTCATACCGTAACAATAGGAGAGACAGAGTTTCCTACATATAACATACAAGAAGTATAGTTATATCAAACAGTGCAAGTTTTGCAATGTTGGAAATATGAACAGTCAGTCCTGGGCTAGACCCTCACGATCAATCTTCCCACAAAGCTTCCAGTGGAATGTAGATAATTATTAATTATGGCGGTGAATATATAATAGATTGTAAGAATAGTGATACTACCAGAAGACTTTTATGTTTAGGGGCAGTTTCATGCAGATGGACTGCATTGCGTATAAATGAAGATGGATCGTGCCCTATTTCTCTATTGACACCTCTACATACAAATGGCATGGAAGTACCGCCGAGTGAGATCGTAGATCTGAGCAGCTCTACAAGTAGAACAACTCTACCAGACTAGTATTACAAATATTGATTGAGAATCCAAGATTAAGTATATTGAAGAGAAAAAAGATTACAACGATTATATAAGCACGCTAACCCGATACGGTTAGTGTTGTTAGATCGCTTTGACCGTAGTGGGCGTCGAGAAAAAGTATCTTTGCAAAGCAAAAAAGAGAAAGAAGAGAGCAGTTTCCTAGGGTGCCTCGGTGGAATGTACATCATTTTTGCGGCATGAGGAAAGAATTAAATGAAGGGGGCATTGAGCTTTATATATACCAATATTTCGGCAAGGAATATAGGGCCAGGGCTAGGAAAGACTCATTTCCAAGCAGCAATGCGCCGCTCGGTATGGATACCAAGAGAAATTTCGCCGCCCGGTACCCTACAGAGACTGCTTTGCCGGTCATTGAATAATGGCATCCGAAATAAATTTGGTAAACATAGACGATAACGGATGAGAAAATATGATTGGAGTCTTTATAGTATGCCCAGTGTATCGTAGCAGCATGACGGGACTGAGTAGTAGGAAAGAATGCTCAACCACCTTCGAACATGATCATCTCTGATTTGTCGACCCTCAATCTGAAATTAAACTGTGTAAAGTGTTGAAAAGGCGATTATTCATATTTTTTCTAAATGAATAGTTCATTGATCTACCATAAGCGAATTAAACTGGCAAGTCATTTGTGAAGAGATATCGATACCCCGTAGGATGAACCTAGATTATCATCGGGTAGTATGGTATATGACATCACATAGGTCGTTCCATCCATTCAGAAACGCTAACATTCCTTCAAGATCATGATGACCCAATCGGTCAACCTATTGTTCGAGACAAGGTACGGGTGTATTACTTTACGTAGAGATATGACCACTCACAGAGAGCAAGTGGAGTGTACACGACTGGGTACTGAGAATCATATCGACTAATGCCCATACCAGCCCATCCGCCACGCAAATAAATACGAAAATATGCGTGTGTAGGATTTACGAGGTTACTACAAAATTGGATACAGAGGATGCCCCAATAGCCATGCTCGGCTAGGTGATTGCATGACATGAAAACTGAACATCTAAATTGAAACGGAAACTAAAACCTTAGAACTGACGAATAATATATGTAAGCGTACTACACGCTTTGATTTGTCTAGGATAGCGGTATTTATATCTGAATCTATATATTTTTCGTCTTGAGGTGTGTCGGGGTAACCTTTGAGCTAACGAATTTGCGTTTCCCGGCCCGGGTTTGGGAATAATCCTCAACTAGAAAGCCTCACTAACGAGCGATTAACAGGCTGGATCTTGAAGGGCCTTTGATACTCCATCAGCTCCACATCTGGTAATGGGTTATTTTGACAAGAACGTCTGCCCTGTCTGGGTGGTGGGAAGGTTCTTGTCGCGGTTTGCCAATCCTTCTGGGAATTTACAACGTCACAAAGACTACCGGATGAACTCTAGGAGGCTTACGTATAATGCTCTCACGAAATACATTACCGTTTCTTGATAAACTTTCAAAATAGGCACTTTGCAGGGGATGATGGGAATTGTGCACCGCTTTAAATATTTTAAATAGATGACTATGGGGTAGCGTTCCATCTAGATATGTGTTCACAAGCTCGTTAGACGTGCAACGTATTTGCCTAGCCATACAGGTAGCATAATAATATTCTCCATGTCAGACGAACTACATTCGCTCATGTCATCTGTTGACTTTGACATTGCTTTTTAAATAATCAACTGGTTCGTATAGGGATATCATGGTGACTACAGGTGGCTTTAATGCTATCTAGTAGATTCATCTGTGATACACATTACTCGTATAACAAATGATAAATGCATACTCTGGAAAGAAACATAATCAGAGACATAGGAACTCTGTCAACGAGTGATTATTTGTGATGAAACATCTGGAATTTGTAGAAGATAGAAGAAGTGATCCTGATATAAGCGAGGTAGGATTGAATTGATTACATTTAACTTCTGAGAACTCGTCACCTGTAAATATTCGTCTGTGCCGGTCTAACATCATGACCCTATATTATTGTATATTTCCTGCTAGTCACATATTAATTCTTTTCCTCATCGCATTACCACCGTTAGTGGCCTAGAGTAGAACTCTAATCTCAATCTTGCTTTTAGCCTATATTCGCGGGATGCGGTCGATATATTTGCTGAAGAAGTACCGTTGTAAGTGTAAATAAGAATATGCGGAAGAGCACATAGAATGGTATCGCTAGGCAAAATGGCCGATCAGAAAGGATTCCCGGATAATATAGACTCTTTGAATGGATGGAAACATGAATTAATGGATGTGACTAGATAAGTGATGACCGATCTGCTTTCTCCAGGGCTTTGTAAAAGCACAATAAGCTTCATTTTCAAAAGCGAAAATTGAGGAATTAAGATCTCGTTTATAGATCACAGTTTCTTGAGGGGCTTTATAAAACTTATCAGAAATTGGGTGAGTTAGGAGGAACGTATAGAATACATAACTTGGTGTGGGACTAATTGAAGTCAACGATTATAGGCAGTCTTGCAATATCGAGCTATTAGGCTATTCGCTAAAGCAACCGGATGAGAGATAAAAGACCTCACAAATGATATGGTTTGGAATCAATGGCCGGGCTTCTAGTCGGCATAGAATATATTTGATGCTACATCTTGACAATAAAGTGATGTGATTCAGTATATCGAGTAATTGGATCATGAGATGCCCTCCTCAGATTTTATATAAGTGGAAGGTTCTGGGTCGGTACTGTGGGCATATGGGTGATGATAATCCCAGGTGCCTCATGTTGGTATCGTGGCATACATACATGTATAACGCTGATTGTAGTGTGAGGGACTGCCCACCAAAGCGAACCATCTTGGCAACCTACACATAATACCGACAGACCCGACCCTGATTCAACATTCACAAGGGACTTGTAATATATGAACCTGGGTATAGTCGTCAGAATGACAGCATAAGATGTCGACCTGTGGCAAGGAAATATCCTTTAATAGAACTGTTTCATCGGTAAGTGGCTTTGGCCCTCACCACTTCTTCAAAAAATGACGTATTACATGGAACTAGCTTTTCTCCGTGTTTTTTTCCTAACTTATAAATGAACCAATCTATGATTTACTCCTACTACGAATCAGAATTTATCGAAAAAATAATAAAAAAGTCCGCGCCCGAGGGGAGTCGGACCCCAGCACTTCAAGGTTTGTTTTTCGCCAACCAGTGGGGTTCATTCCAAGAAGCCACCGATTCGGACATGAACGCGGTATGGACTTTCTTATACAAAGGAAAAGATGAACCCACCCAAACTACGCTTTAGCCCATCCCGGAACCTCGGAGTGTTATTGGGCCGATCCGGCACGATCCATTGAAATCTCTGATAACTTCTTTTATCTACCCATAATTATATATTTTCTCGAGGTTGTATGAACTTTATTGGAGTTCTTTTCTTATTTTCTTTTATCAAGCAGCAAAAGATGTAAACAATTCATTTATTGTTGTATTTCATCCTGCCTCCACTGACAACCCCCGATGCACTCGAGTCAAGGTATAACGTTCTTCGTCTACTTTCGGCGGGCTCTTGATCCGCAACACGGAGTCGTTTATCGCATTTGTCACGAGGAAACAAATTCCGCTTAATCCACAAAACTCTCACCAAATCATACTGAGTTTCTTGGAACGTTCCTTCATTGGGCGATTATTGACTAATTGCTTGAGAGTTCTTTAGAGGCTTCTCGTAATAATATTTTGACTAAAAGAAGTTAATCGTATGAGCCTCTTAGTTCTTTTGATTTGAGAACACCGATATATGATACTGTCCTCCACAAGGTTACCTTCATAAAGATGATTTGTTCTAATCACCGAAATAAATAAATCTCAAGCTCGGTTCGACCTTTATATAGATAGCTCCTATCTCTTTATAAGTGCATCCCTATGAAATACCACATCCATTGAAGTATTTGTGATGTGAGTCCTTTTGGAATGAATGCACCTCAACTCAGAAATGCCATCCAACGAGGATCAAGAGATGAAGAATGAAAGGAGTTACTCATTAGTTGTATCAGATAGCTTAATCCTGACTCTAGAACTGATGATATATTCAGCTCTCATTATTTTCTAGCCGACTATTTACTTATCTTATCAGCTGGGTTCGCGTAGGTCGCCACCTAAAGGTTTTGCTCACTCCACGAGACCCGCATCTTGAATCAGAGCCGATAAATGACTATATCACAGTCGTCCACCTCTTTGATTCTTCTTATTTATCAACTAATCAACCACAACTCGACTTTACTCGCTTATTCTTATCGTCAGTTCATGAAGCGTTATGTGCTGAGTAATGGTTGCAACGCTACTCAAGTGTTTTCTTCTTTTTCTTTCCTTCTCATTCGTAATCCTGCTAAAGTGACCTTGGGAGTAAGATTCTTGTCTCCAGAAGGTAAACACACACATATCGTTATAACTAGATTTAAGAGTTGTTGGGCAATATGGTCCTATATAGAACCAATTTTCCTCTCTAGAGAATAACATCTACATAATTGTTTGTAGCGCTTTAAAGTTATCGTAACAGATATGCCTTGGTATTCTTGACTGATCGTCACCCCCAGACCGAATTACTATGGCAATAGGGTGCGTGTATAACTAATGGTTTTAGTTGAAAAATACAGCGGGATAGATACGACTAAGACATAAACAAGTACGTATATTGTTCCGGATGTTAGGGCTTATATCATGACAGATGCTGGATCTTGAAAATGCTACTCTTCTAGGCCGCGGAAAATATCGCCAGTACTAGTTTGGTGAGCAAAACTTACATAGTAGGTGCAAACAAGGACTAGAAATGTTTTAAGCCTATACTTGTTCAATATTCTATTATCAACGCTAGTCATGCAGGATTTACACGTATGTAGTAATGATTGAATGCTTTATCTAGATGATATACACTGGGGAGTTTAGTATAGGGTAAACGAGTGACAGAACGTGTCTAGAAAATTAATCTGGATGACTCAGAAAAACTATATACATCTAAAAAGACTAACTATATAAAGAAGAAGATCTATGAAGCTAGCCCAATGTGGTTAGACAATCATGGATTGCTCCAACCTTAGGGGGTGCCAAGAAAAAGTGTCTTGCGAAGCAAAAAAGAAAGAATAAGCTTTCTTGGGTGCCTCGGTGGAATTAGCATCACTTTTGCGGCATGAGGAAAAAAATATATGAAGGGGGGGACTGGTCTATACATACGATATCTTGCCAAGAGAAACTTCGCCACTCATGATAGTTACAAGTAGGGCTAGGGTAACTGTTATGAGAACAAAGAGAAACTTTCTCGTTCGGGATAGGTGCCAAGGGAGATCTCGCCGCTCGGAATAAGATACCAAGAAAAATTTGGCCGCCCTGCATGACCCGAGAAATCTCTTTGTGGATAATTACTAAATTATAGACATGTTCGATCACTGTACCTCAAACCTTCTTTATTCTCTAGCACTAGCGCAACATATGATGCACTTTATGTTGTTGATATCATACAGTATTGCAATTGATTCTCATAGGATATCGTACTTGCTAAGAGAGTAGAATATTGGTCGTAGCATTTACATGATGTGTAGGTGTAAAATCAAAATGAGTGACCACATCCTTCAATGAGACAATTGTTTAGGTACCCGGATATTAATCCTGTTTTTTGTTCCAAGTGGCAACCGGGTTACACCTCCCAATAGTAATCATCATAAAAATACCCGAGAGATAGATATAAGTAGGTGTTTGATTATAACTTATTAGGATTGGCCCTAATTATAGATATACTGTTCTGGAGCGCCGCAGAAGCGCTGGAGGTAGGGTAATGTCACTCTACTGTGTGATGGAATACCACTCTAATGCAAACATACGCGATACTTAAAGGTTTTAATAACTCTAGAAATAATCTTACAACTACGATTCGAGTTCACCTTCTTGCTACAAATTTTCAATCTTGGAAAGAGGCTAAAGTTTATACGGTTTCGTATTTCACTAGTGGCTTATGTGGCTATTTAGTGCTCGAGGAAGCTTTAGTACATCTCATTATCATATGATTGTTACTATTGCCCCTAATACTTGACTTGATTTTTTTTCACTAGTATTGGCTATGTTAAGCTAGTGGGAAGTTCACAAGAAACATGTTTCAGCAGAGGCTTGCGTGAAGTGACGTAGACCCATCTTACATCTCGCTTGTGCAGGGGAGCACCACAAAGTTCCACGGCATGGAAGGTAAACCTCCCAACAGTGCCCATGTAAACATACTATTTAATAAATGCCCGCTGATGGGTGAACTATGCACGGGACTTTGTGAAAGTAACGTATTGCAGCCCTGTGAGTTGATTGAGACTGAATTTTGATTTAGAGTGGCTCATTCTACGGCTCCCCAGAGGGAACATCTATATAAAATCAGCTGAGGCAGATATAGCTATCACAATGCCCGTCCAATTAGCCTGAATCAACAGGACGCGGGCAATATCACGTAGGAACCACGCCCTATAATTTGACCATGGATGGTCAAGCACGTGGTGTGCAGTGTAGAATCTTTTATCGATATCAAGTTATATTTTGAGCAGTATCAGAACCCACATAGTACAATAGGATGAATGTGGAAGCAATGTGAAAGCCCACCGCAGTGGTTGCGAAGGTAGATTAAAATATGTACCACATATGTGCTGTGGTATAGCGCTAGGTAGTGTATGAATTAGGGTTGCAACATATAATCATTCTTATTGTTGATACTAGCCAGAGTATGCACTACAAGTGACTATTGTCCATGGTGTGGATATTCTAGCGCGGTGGTACTTGTATGGATCATGATTCAGAGAATGTAACCGGCGGAGTCGTCTTGACCCAATGATATAGATTGGTAATATGAAGGTCAAAATGGTACGGCTCACTGATGGATTTTCGACTGGGCTAGACATCCTTTTGTAACCCAGGACCGTAGTCGACATGGTCATGAGCTAGTGGACCGGGCAGGCCCTCCACAACTGAGAATATAGGTCAGCCCAGTAATTCTGAATCTTTGCTGGTAATTCACATCAGGGAGGTTGAACTATAAACCGCCAACGCTCTATGGACGAATATTGGAATCAGTTTTGGATGGCACAAGCCGTAGGGGGGGTCCTCAGCATAGCGAGTTTATCAAACCATGTAATAGGTCAGGTAGTGTCATGAAGGAGAATTCCACAGCATTTATTCTCCTACTCGTGGACCGTTGTCGATATCGTTGATAGCATGTAACGCGATGTAATAGACAATGTTGAGGTCTCACAGAGTGTATGGTCGACTTGTCTTTCCGAGTAATATAAGAGCATTTGCTTATTTGAGGCAATGTGCTCTACACTATAAAAACGCTAGGTTTGGAGGCATCTTTATCATTTGGCTTTAGTAATCTATCTCAATGAGTAATGATCGTGGTACCCCGTGTATTAACATGTGTAGTAACTGGCTTGCGATTTAGTATAGATAACACCAGCAACATTCCTTTTTCTGCTTACGCAAGCCCGTCCTAGGTCCCGAATGTGATCCAGTGTTTGCAATGGTACAAACCAGTATAAATGTTGGCTAAAACCGTATCAACTATCTCATTATCATCTATTCTATGGTTCAAACTGCACTAACTACCTAAACTGTATTATATATGGTTTTAAATCAGTATTACTACCAAGAGTTCTTGAAAGTCAACTCAGCCTTTCATAACTCTTCACAATCCTACAAACAGTGATATTTGTAGGTGAAATATACCAAGAACTATCAGAAATGGGTAGATATATGTGGAGAGACTGGTGTCTAACTTGGAAAGATAATATAACTATCCCTCAGGTAGGTAAGACCTATATATGTTGCGCTCACCACTCCTTACATTCCCTTGTTTTTTAACCAAGAAGACCTATGTGGCATTTCCCTGTCACTTACTGGCCCATCAAACTCCCAACCCCTCACTATTTTTAACGTTTACAATAGGAAAGGCACCACATCTTCAACAAGATCGGTCGCCCCCCACACCATTTTTAAACCTTCCCTCACCCCCACTATAATTGTCAACGATTTCAACATCTACAACCCCACCTCCAACCCCTCCAGAGCATGCTTCTCCTCCAAAATCCGCACCTCATCCCCATACTTTGAACTAGCTATGGAGCACGGCTTCCAACTATTCAATGCACCTGGGAGCTATACTCGCTACCCCACCAATCTCTCCACCAAGCCCAGTACAATTGACCTCATATGGGCCAACCAACAGGCTCTGCTTTTTAACTCAGAATGGAACAACAACCAACCACACTCCCGCTTCAACCATACAGTTATCCAAACTACATGCTTTCATTTCTCCCCCCTTCTGGCTACCCTCTCACCTGACTGAGGCAAAACCAACTGGCCAGCCATCACTCAAAAGCTAAATCTTATCCACATTCTTCTTCCCCCCCACAGGGCTAGCCACACAATACTAGATACTTGGTTTGACGCTAACTTCAAAAACATCACCACACCATTTTTACAGCACACCCCCCTAAAAAAACTCTTTATTCACTCCAAAGCATGGTGGAACAAAAATCTATTCACACTAAGGAAGATCTTTCACTCCACCACCAGTAACCTTTGAGCCAACACCACCAGCTTATACAAATGGAAAAAAGTCAAACTCGCCTACTTCAAGACCATCAAAATGGCAAAAATCAAGCACTGGAACAACTTTGTGGAAACAACTGAACCTAAAAATGTTTGGAAAACCAGAAAAGCCATCCTCCCTACCCCAACCGACAGAACCCCATATTTCCCCACAGCTACCACTCTGGCCCAAGTTAACGCGGCAATGTTACATTACTTTTTCCCCTCAAAAAACCTCTTCACCCCCCACCCCCTCACAAAAAAGCACAGCGACTCACCACCAATCTCTGCAGACAAAATCTCTACAGCTCTCAGAGTCTCCTCCAATTTATCCACACCAGAACCAAGCTCAATTCCATACGGAGTATGGAAAAAAATCCACAAAGACCATCCCCTTCTTTTCCCAAACCTTCCCACCCCCCTAGTCCAATTTGGATTTCACCCCACATCACTCAAATAGGCCAATGGCATTATCCTCCCTAAGCCCAATAAATCAGTCTACACAGCCCCAGCCACCTTCAGAATTATTGTGCTTCTCGAAACAATATCCAAAATTGTTGAAAGAACCATGGCAGTAAGACTCTTCGCCATAGCTCCCCTAAAAATGTCACGGCGTGGCTAGATGAGTCAGGAATGAGCAAGGATTGGATTGGGAAAATCGGGTTATATATGAGTCACAGGGTTGACCCATAAGATAGCGAAGAACGCGGTTGTAGTGCATGAGTCAACAGGTTGACTCATAGGAAGATAGGATATCGGGTTAGATTGTGCTTGGACAAAGGCTTGGCTGTTGCGTGGAGAATTAGTATATAAGTAGATAGTTCCGCCTGTGGTAGTTAGTTCTCCACGCAACCTTTTTATTGATTCTTTACCCATACTGTTACCGTCCCCGTTCCATCGTGAGACTTCTCTTTGGTCTTTTACTTAGTAGTTGGTATTCCTGCGGATAGTAGGATCCTACTAAGGAACTGACCTCGGGTTGTGAGCCTTGGTTACTTCATCGTACTGTTACCGAACACCGACACCGCCGACCGTGATAACAAAGAAATCCGAATCTCCATGCCTTACTTTGACACCGTCTTCAACAATGGATTCTGCCTCCTAAACTCCCCCGATTCCTTCACCCGCCTCCCATCCAACCCTCTCACTAGATCAAGCGTAATCCACTACTCCTGGGCCAACCCTGCTGCAATGCTCCTCCTTCCAAGATGGGAAAACAACCTCCCCCATCATGGCTCCGACCACACAGTCATCCTCACCACATTCCAATCCACAAATGCTCCATCCATCACTCCCCTCCCCAACTGGAAAGTAACCAAATGGCCATTGGTCAACACAGCTCTCTCCACCATGGTTATTCCCCCCCCAACCCACCACTCCCTCTCCCATTTTGACTTATGGTTCAAACAAAACCTCCACTCTGTCACCTCAATCATCCTAAAGCACACCCCCCTTAAAAGAACCTCCATTCACTCCAAAGCACGGTGGAACCCCAATCTCACAGCCATGCGTAAAGCATTCTACTCTGCTTCCAGAAGCCGCCGCTTAGGCTTCCTCTCAACCTCCCAATGGAAACTTGACTGCAACGCCAACCACAACGCCATCCAAAAAACCAAACAACTTCACTGGAACAACTTCATTGCTAATGCCTCCCCCAATGATGTTTGGAAAACCAGAAAAACTGTTCTCTCTCCAACTTAGGACAAAACTCCCTCGTTCCCCAATGCATCCACTCCTACAGAAACAAACGCAGCGATAATCAATCACTTCTTTCTCCCTAAAGGAACCATCCCCCACCTTTTACTGGTTAACCACCCCAACACCCCCCAATCACCCCAGAAAAAATCTCAGCAGCCCTTGTCGTCTCTTCCAACAACTCTGCTCCCAGCCCTAGCTCAATCCTGTAAAAGTACCTAGTACCTGCTAGTAGTTAACAACAAGTGATGCCATATAGAAACGTTCTTTGATAGGAATCACAGGAACTGGAGGGAAGGCAAAGGGTGCTAAACAGGTTGTAAAAACCTGATACCTGGAAAGGAACAGCAGTTAACGATACAAGAATAGTAAACTGAATTACTATGTAGAATGGGAAACGAGACACTAGACAGTTTAAGTATCACGAAAAGGGGAACGGTGCACGGAAGCTTCGTTATAGTAGGTATGGTAACAATACTAAGTTGATGCGTAAAGAACTAACTAACTAGCTAAAGTATGGCTCTTATATATACTTTGCTGGGCCCTGATGACGTATACTAATACGTACGCACTTGCGTAATGAAACAAATATAAAACTAAGGAGAAGAGATGACGTGGACAAAGTACGCGTCATCTTAATACATAAAACACTGATAGATGACGCGTCCTGCGAGGCAGACTATCATAACAAGAACAAGGATAACTAATGAAATAGTAATAGTGCACTAGGGTTAACACCTAGGAACAAACATAGAAGAATTTGGAGTTCTTGACACAGGTGTTCTAGTATTGAATGCAAGTTGAAGCGTGAGAAACTAAACTAAACTATTGTAACGGGGGCCTTTCTTAGAAGAACTGTAGAAGGTAATACAGTAAAGCTGCCGTTGCAAAGAAGATAAAAGTCAGGTTGCAATTAAGATTCTATCGCTAGAACTCAATAATCTTAAGGGCTCTGCTTCGCTGATGCTACTGATTCTGAAGAGCTGGAATCAAGTCTTCGGGCGATAGTGGGGCAGTAATTATACTGGTTTCCCTCGGCTATCACTTCTCCGAATTCTTTTACTAAGTTCTATGGTTTTCCCAGTGATTCCGAGAATCTCCGATGACCCCGCTCTAGTGAAGAGATTTCACTTGCAGTACAACAATCGGGGCTATTACCAGATCCACTGTAAACCCTTAGTCAAAACCTATAGATGCTCCGCCGATAAATTAATGCATAATCTGTCCTGGCTAGAGTTGCTACTCTTGGTAGCCATCGGTTTAAGCTGCTGTAAGAGTGTTTACATATTCAAGTTTATCCTGGCCACTGCCTATCAGTCTCTGCTGATTAGGAACTGCACAGAGTACTGAGGATTGGTGCATTACTATTAGTCTCTGCAAATTATAAGCCCACTACCTTGATGCACGCTGATATTTATCAATACCATCCTCTTTAGGTAGTTCCTACTGACTAAGGAACGAGAAATAGTTATCTCTTACTACTGGTAGCTAGCCACTGTAGTAGGTACTTGCTTGCCTTTGCTCACATGATACTAGTAACAATCTCTTAAGCATGTAACTGCCTGATAGGTCCGTTACAACTATGGACAGAAAGCTTTGTACTTATAGTACAAGCCAAGACAAGATGCAGAATGGAACGCGTAAGCGTTCCTACATGAAACAGATATGAAACTAAAAATGATGTGGTGACGTGGACATAGTACGCGTCATACAAATACATGAAACAAGGCTAAAACATAACTCCAGGCTCCTGATGACGTGGCCTGCCACGTCATCGTCTCTATATAGAACCTGCGTGAAACAAGGGGTGTTGGTGAGGCAAACGGATAGTCGAGTGACTGTTGATGATTGAGTGATAAATGGCGATTAGTAATATGGGGTTCTTGACAAATCTCCTATGGGATGTAGAAAAAAGTCCACTTAGTTGCACCCCCTCTTATTCTCTCCCTCCTCACTCCCCTCATCCAATATGAATACTACTCCGCTCTTCTAAAACAAGCCAATGGCATTGTTCTACCCAAACCAAACAAACCCAACTACTTCAGTCTCTTTGCATACCGTATAATCATGCTTCTTGAAACCATTTCAAAAATTCTCGAAAGAATCTTCACCATGCGACTATTTTCCTTCACCTCCCCAAACAGCTTACTCAACCATAACCAATGCGGCTCAATCAAAGGCCTAGGCTACACTGACGCTGTCTCTGCCCTCACCCATGAGGTCAAACTACTCCAACAAAAAAAACTTGAAGTATCAACCCTTTTTCTAGACATAAAAGACGGCTTCGACAACATTGAAATCCCCCACCTTCAACAAACTCTTACCTCTGATAACACCCCTAGCTACCTAATCAGCTGGATTTCCATTTTTCTCACTCACAGACAATACGGACTCCTCTATAAAGGCTCTCCCCATCTCCTACTACTGGTAGATGTTGGTGTCCCCCAAGGCTCCCCCATCTCCCCTCTCCTATTCTGCATCTACGTTGCTCCACTCCACCAAAACCCTTCCCCAGGCATCACCCTCTCATACATAGATGACTTCACCATCACAGTCGCCTCCCTCTCATTCTCCACCAATACCAAACAGCTATTGAACGAATACAATACCATCTCTGCGAAAAGTCAGCTCAGAAATGTCTTTTTTTCTGTTCAAAAAACAGAACACATGCACTGGCAATCGCGCAACCACAATTCCCCCTCCCCAAACAACGCCTCCATAAAAATTGGCCCCCACATATTCCACCCCCAAAAAGAAGTCAGCTGGGTTGGCTACTGGCTGAATCCTTTCCTCAACTCTGCTTCCCACTTTCAAAAAAGACTTGCTTCCGCCCATGCCTTCTTTGGCATCCTTAAAAGGCTTGCCTCCCTAGGTAAAAGACTCACCCCCTTCAACTGCCACAAACTTGCCACCGGAGTAATCCTCCCAATCCTACTATACGGCTGCACAGTATACTTCCCCTCCCTCACCACCCTCCACAAACTCCAAGTATTTTGGAACTCTGTCCTGAGATGGATCACCAACTGCTTCAAATCCACCCCATCTTCTATCCTATAGAGAGAAGCATGCTCCCCCCCCATTGCCATAAGCGCTCAAATGCTTGCCCTCACACACACTGCAAGACTCACACTAGCAGACCCCTCACACAATCCAGAAACTGCTAGATTTTCTTCCTTCCACCCCATCCCCTCAAAACACAACGCCCCCTCCCATAGACACCTGCTCCCCAGGCACAACATACCAAAACCCTGGAACTCCAAAGCAAAAGCCGGAGTCCCCCCCATCCCCCTTCACGCCGTTTTTAGAAACTTCACGGCAATATGCCCCCTCCCTCCAAAAAGGATCCAAAGCTTTAAAGCTGAATGTAATAAACCTAATAACTGAAAGGGAACAGCAGGTAACGATACAAGGTATAGTAGGCGGAACTACTATAAGGAAGAGGAAAACGATACTAGGTAGAGCTAGTATATCACAATGGAAGGTGCAGAGCGGAAGGTGCACAAGGTAGGTATGGTAGTAACAATAAGTTGTTGCGTAGAGAACTAACTAACTAGCTAAAGCATGGCCCTTATATATCCTTCGCTGGGCCCTGATGACGTGTACCCATACGTATACCCATACGTATGTACTTGCGTAATGAAACAATATGAAACTAAGAGATCCTGATGACGTGGCGATAGACGCGTCATCCCAAATACATGAAACAATGATAGCTGACGTGTCCTGCGAGGCAGACTATCTACAAGACAAATACTAGTAAAAGAAAATGGAGAACATAGGAATACAAGTAAGCCTAGGGTTAAGACCTAGGTAAAAGACGTAGAAAATTTAGGGTTCTTGACACTGAACTGCAGATCCACTTGCTATCCCTCTGGATACATAACTACCCCCTACCCAAATACTACTCACCCATAATCGGCCTCTTCCCCCCATTTTTTATGCACTTAAACAAATTCATCACTGGGCGCATCCATCAAATGCGCTCCTACAAATCTTACCCACAAGCTCATCGATCCTGGATCAATGCAGATGACAGCCCCCTATGCCCCCGCTGCAAAAAGGAAGACAAAGATTTATATCATGTTATCTTACGCTGTTCTGCCCTTCTCTCTCAAAGAACAACACATCTCTCCGAAGTCAATCATCCTGATAACATCTGGGCGTCACAAAGGCTCACTGCCAACCTTGGCTCCTTTATTCAATCTACGAAAATTGGCTTCCCTCCTACCATGCTCGCTTGAGCCCCATCTTTCTCCCTCTCCACCTCAACACTCACTTTGCTAGACTTCAACAACTTTCAATCATCCCCTCTTCAATCACCCCCTGCCAGATCACCCACGACACATCTCTGGCCCCTCCCTCAATAAAAAGAGCGCCGGCCTAAAAACCCCCTCTGCCTACTCTCTTCTTTTTTCTTTTGTTTTATTACAAATAGGTTTTTCAATCGGCAGAGTAGTCCGAATGTCTTGTTTTGCTTTACTGTTCGTGCTGGAATGGTTTGGATCTATGCAGGTTTAGTTTTGTTAGGCAGTTGTGGGCCACTTTTATATATATTTTTCTTATGTTTTGTTTTTGGCTTTGGTTAGGTTTTGTTTTACGCCATAGCTTATGCTGCATGCAACATTCATGTACCTAGAAACAATGAATACTTTGAATAAAAAAAAAAAAACTACCTTACAGATATACCAAGACGAGACATTGATGTGGAGAAGTATTTAATGTTGACAGAAGAAAACCCTCCCCGATTTCAGACTTTTTAGCTTTGCTTAGATATCGTTGAGACACCATACTACTTAAGCCATAGCAATGTATGAAGCGCTCATGCCGCACAGTCTTGTGCCAGTCCACGCATCCAAAGACCAATCCATCCTGGTAGTGCTAACTGACGAGACGGTAGCATTGGCTGTTAGGCCGGTTGAGCTCCACTCATGGTCAGCGCTTATGGAATCAATTGCCAACATCACCCGAGGTGGTGTATCAAACACATCCTTTTTGAATTCTTCAAATCCGGTGTTGTTGGGTTGCGGGGAGCCAGGAACAGAGGAATCTAAGGTACTGAGGTAGCCGTGGCATACCCGTGGAATATCTGCGGTATATGCAATCCATCCCACGAATGACATATGCAGCAGCGAGCCCCCCCACGAGACAATATGGATTTTGAAGCTAGTCGCAGTAACGTCATCCGCATATGTTCTGACACGAAATGCCCCTTCCTTGCGTATACTGAGTCCAGTCAACCAGACCAGCACAACGGGACTAGCGTTGTACACTCTATCGAACGTAATCTCCTTAATGATGTGGGTAATCTGACCTGAAGTGGGGTTATCTCGCGCTGTGCAATAGCTCCCAAGCTGAAAGTCTGGATCATCATCTTCAATCTCTAGCCACGATAATCCGACACTACCGAGGCCAGCCTCTCTGACGTTCGACAGGATATTCTCAAGTGCATCGATACGGATCACAAAGTAGTCTTTTCCTGAGCCAGAGAGATCACAACAGAATTCCAGGTGTTTACTATGTTGAATCTCAAGCGTTGTTATTCCAATAGGTACCGATGGTCTTTCCCTGTAAGGTCCAACGGAGGGCACTATGTAGGAGTGTGAGAATGTAAATTCAGACTTGGGTCCACGGTGATGGCTGATGCGACCGCCTATTCTCGGATTGGACTTTGTTCTAAGACTGATAGATGTATCCAATGATGTGAGTGGACCCGAAGCTTCACGGTCTGCGAGTATATTTTGTCATATTAGTAATCCAGAAGCTCAGTGTAACCGGCCGGTGATACTAGGGAGAGACCTTCCACATGGTCGTAGGAAGATGAGCATCTCTTCAGAGATTCAAAGATTGCTTGATTAGTACGCTCTAAATCTTCTACCTTCTTACACAACCGATGTGCACAACACTCTGGAGTATGGTGATTACTTGTAAACTGTCTCTGATACGTGATAAGGGCTTCTAAGAAGGCCTTATTAAGCTTGAGCGGTGAAATTAGTGTACATCAGTAATGTTCTAAGTAATACGGTACGGCTGCTTACATTACCGACCAAACGCTCGAACACAAGGTCGGGTGCAACATTAGCGTATCGTAAAGTGCTGCGGAAGTCTGTCGGAAGTCATAGTTAGTATATGAAAAAACAGGCGCTTGCCGAAGTGCGGCGGCGCTACTGACCCTCGAAGTGTGCGATAAGTTCATCAGACGAAAAAATAGAGTTTGAAAGAAGAAGAGGGGCTGGTGTATACGGCGCGGAGCTGGTTGTTCCCTCCATTTCGTAAGGGTTTGCACGATAGGATGTAGGCAGGGTTGAGGGTTTGGGGGGGTTGGGGGGTTGAGGGGCTCGGCTAATCTCGCCGCAGATATTCATTGGTGAGTAATCATATTGTCTCGTTGAATTAAGGTCTGAACAATACCATGTAGTGACACAATGTACGCTCATGCCGATGAGTTGATGATTATCCTCTTGCACCGGATATCGGTTAAGGAATAATAGTATACACGGGAGATATGAAGGTGACCTTGATTTCCCCTCGCAAACACCTTCAGAGCGCCTTCCCACCGACATCTACTTCCCAAATTCAACAAGCCCCAGCCATGGAACACCAAAGCCAAAGCCGGGGTTCCCCCCCTACCACTTGACAGAGCCCTAAAAGAAATTAAGCAATACATTCAATTCCCCCTGCAAGACAACAAAGATATCACCACTGCGATCTCCGATGACGTCCTAAAAGAATGGAGAGAAAACTTTCCCCCCCCGCCTACAACAACTATCCTGCCACCCTCAACCCAAGCCTATTCATGGATCTCCCAAAGTTCAGTGCAGGGCGGATCTACCAAATGCGCGCCAACAAAAGCTACTTCAAAGCACACCAATCATGGATCAACCAAACTGAACCCACCTTCTGTCAACTGTGTGAAAAAGAAAACCAAGATTTCTCCTACGTCCTCTTCTACTGCCCTGCCCTTCAAGAAGCTCGAGCCTCCCATCTCTGCAACATCTATAAGGAGAACAATATTTGGCTAAGCAAAACTGCTACTGCACAGTTAGACTCCTATATCAAAGCAACCAAAACTGGATACCCCCCCTCATGATACTTAGTTACAAGTCACTCTGTAGCTCCATATCTACCCTCACAACATGTAGCTCTTGAATCCACACACCCAACTTACTTCACCCTTCCAACACCACGGTCCCTCCGACCACACGCTCCCACTAAAATCAGTTCCGAAATAAGAGCACAATCTTTGGTTTTCTTTTGTTTAAGTTTATTTTAACGATCCACAGTTGTCTAAGGCATTTTTTGGCCAAGCGATGGAGTTGGTTCCTAAAGGTTCTTTTCTTAGGCTTTTTACAGATTTATATTTTCCTATGTCACAGTGATGAAAGATGAGGATAGGTGTTATTCACGCCATAGCTGCGGCTGCATGCGACATTCTTGTACCTAGAAACAATGAAACTATGAACAAAAAAAAAAAAAAAGGGGGCGACTGGCTCCAACAGTACAGTCAAGCTCATCGTAATCGGGATTGCAGCTCCAAGTGACTAGCGTAGTAGAGCCTGCACCTCCCAATTGAGCTTCTGATGAATTGCACTTTCATCTGTTGGTATTCAATAAATTATCTCATTACAGATTTCCAGTCTTTTTTTGGTTGGCGGACCTCGATAATGATGCTCAAGCATGTGTAAAGTTCCACTTCTGAGAATTGGATAATAGTTATAGATCCTCGCTCAACAGACTTTACGTTCAAAAGGTGCACTTTGTGTTTAACGTTGCGCCAGAATATGAACTCTTCGACGTAGGAATCAATACGCATGGGACTACCTATCGCTTTAATTATTTTCCAAGAAGTAGTCTTTATTGTCGAGTGCTATTCTATGATTCAATTCATTTCAAATTAAAGCTGGGGAAGTATCAGCCTGGAAGGGTTTGGCCGGGCCATAGGTGTAGTATTATAGCCATGTATCATTATGGATATCCATCGGTATTTAACGCGAAGTAGTTGGTATGGAGCATTCCTATTACTAGTGATCATTACAGCTTTATAGAGGTACAAACCTGAGAGACGTTACTGGAATTCTTGTTAAGTGGCGTATGGTTATGGGATATATAAGAATAACCGCGTGCTCCGCACATATCCCTATAGGATGAAACAAAACGAAGGACAAAACATCATCCTATTCCTGTTCAATGAATGACTAGAATACCCACATACAAAGCTAAAGTCTTATATTCGATAGTCTCTATAGTCTCGAAACTATAGTAGGCTCCCCATAGATAGCTAATGCCCATATCATGATGAAACTGTGACAGGATCGATGAACTATAATCAAATTGCCGAAGAGATAATGTCTTCCAGTAAGCTTTAGCTGGTATACATCTTGACAATGCAAGGACTCACAGAATGACTTCACGCTAGAGCTATATAGGAGGCCCCAATGCGGTGGGGTGTATTTTCGGGAAGTCCATCAATCCTCCATGTCATCCCGGTGGTAGTGACTTCCGAGGTCGCAATTGATACAACGACATCCTGCACACAGTCAAGCTCGATTGTATTGATAACCAACAATACTCGAGGAGGAGTTGCAAATACGCGATCGAATCGAATCGTCTTATCAAGTTTCGGAAATGGGTAGGCGGACTCAACAGTACCACTACATACTCCGGGCATATCCGCAGGGTGCGCCACCCACCAAATACCCGAATAATCAGACTCATCTTGGAGGCCGTTCAACTGAAAGACGAAACCCGTAGTTGTTATGCTGCTTGAATAGGTACACAGGCGCCAGTTGTTCGTTGCATTAACATGAAACTTCTTGAACCAGACAAGAACACGGGGTGGTTTCTGGTATGGCCTCGGAAATGCTAGGAAGTTTCCGTTGCCAGCTTTGCGCCATCCAGGACCAGTGACGCTTGCCTCGTCGCACTGGAAATTTTCGTCCTTTGGGTCTAGTTCTAACCATGCACAACTTGTACCCGTCACCATCGTGGTGGTGGGTGCCTCCAACTTGACTTCGCAACAGTCGGATTTGAAGTCACCATTATAAGCATAGACCACTACCTTTGACCCAATGTTGAAGCGCAATGAGGTGAAACCTTTCGGAAACACCGGTTGCGTGTCATACCTCCTGCTGAATTTTACCACTTTCACTACAATCTTCGATGAGAATGGTTCCGACTCTTGCGTGTGATATGATCCAATAGCCGGATAGCTTGTCTTCGAAACACCTTCCTTAACCTGCGCTTGTAGGGAATGATTGTCAATAGAAGGTATCTGTATCACCGCTTCTGGGATTTCCTGGGTGACGATTTCCATACGATTTATGGTGTCTAGCAGAGCCGCAGGAGGTTGTACCACTCTATCGTCTGGTAATCGGCACCTATTTCCCTAGTTATTCTTAGTTTCAGCATTACTGGTATCTGCTACATCTCGTGATAGTACATGTAGGACTTTGGACATATATTAGTGTTTGTACTTACATATTCCTGATCATCTTTCTGTGATCTGGATGCCGAGCTTAGCTATCGATCTCTTAGCTACTATTCTAACAGGTACTGGGTCTGGTAGCAGCTCCCAAGAATGATAGAACTTGTAACGCCAGGACTCACATTAGTAACTAACCGCTCAAACGCGTGCTCTCGATTGGCGTTTGCATATTCAAGAGAAGCACAAAAGTCTAGATACGTATTAGATTTGAAAATGTGCCGAATTGAACCGATGTTACTATATTAACAAAAGAAAACATACCCTTATAGCAATAGACTAGGTCAGAGGCGCTTACTCCAGAGGTAGAGAGAACGTGGGGAGATGGGTAATACTCAGCCTTCGCAACATCGTCTGGTAGCGTTCTCTGCGGTAGGTGGGCCGATCCCATGATGATTGTTGTGGGGTATTCGAGTGAACTGTGCGGCTACAGGTAGTTTAATTCTCTACAACCCCTCATCCGGGCAACCATCATCATGATGGTGTGGCTGGGTTAGGGTTATGTTGCAGTTCCTTGGCACGCGCAGTTCTTGGTATATGATTAGGTGTGCAAGCTGAACTACAATATCCATAATCGTTGATTCTTAAAATAGATAATTGTGGCACCAATCTTCTTTCCTCGTCCAATTTCTCGATACGTCTTTATCACTAAGGTCTACAGACCCAGGATATATTCATACTGTTGGGCTACCAGACGACAAGTACAAAACCTAACAACTTAATTCATGATGATTTCCGTAGTAGTGCCCCACAAAACTGTGCCGAATGATCAGAGAAGAAGCAATGCCCGTATACTACTTTATCTATCATGGGCACCCAACTGCGCATGACCTACAACCGCTTGGACTGCTGACTCAGCACACATGATCTTAGACCTTACTCAAAATCATATCGTAATACGATGTATAAACTCCGCTGTTACTGGCACAAGATCTTGCATTAAGTATATTTGACATTAAATAACACTATTTGAGGGGGTGTTGTTGACTTGGGAAGAAGTGGTTCCACTTGAATGTACCCGCTCCTATCCAGCTATGTAGTTGCTCGCTTACCATGCTGAGACGTTTCCTTACGCGGTAGCCGGTCCACCCTTTTGAACCTGCGGGCCTGTCTTGTGATTATTGATTGCTGTGAATACTACGCTGCGGGCTAGACCAGTCTGGTATTTGACTGATGTGATAAGATCCAGTACCCTCCTCCGGCAGAACTAATCTGTAAAGGTAGCGATCGACCTGATTTGACTATTACTATGATATGCGGGATCAATCTTTATACGAGGGGATCTGAACAACATGGTTCAAGCGATCTTACTAAAAAACTTATCAGTACCACTTCAATAGGTTTGAACTATATACTAGAAGTATTTGTAATACACTATTAAGAGAAAGGTTTCCATACTCCTGACATAGTAGGTGCTGCTGGTTACGAAGTAGGGTACGGCAACCGTCATAGGCGCTTTAACGGCGTCGGTAATTCTTCCGATACACAATAGGAGAAAGTCGGAAATATAAGGGGACAATTTTATTCTTCTAGGTCTAGCATAATCTTTATCTATCCCGCTAGCCTAACAGAAAATGACAGTTCTCCTAATATCCACAGCCCCAACAGCCCCACGAACATAGGAAAGAATCAATAAGCAGCAAGCGGAGACCTATTACCGGCAAAATAGGTCCAGAGAACAGCGGCGTTCTCCGCTAGTGGAGTCCCGGAATATTCCCTTTGGATCGCAGCCAGAACCCAACTACTGTACAGTAAAGTCAAGGCTCCAAACAGATTAAACATACCGAGGAAATAAAATAGAATCGCGTAATCATTGACGGCGCACATAATGCAGAAAACAATACAAGTTAACAAAAAGAGGACGATGTATACTGCCGTAGCCAACTTCACTCCCTTTAATTCCCAGAACTTGGTTGTTAGAGAGAAAACTACAGGCATTCCGATTAAGTCGCCGGGTAGGATAAGACAATCTACCCATATAGGATCCCTGCGTTTTGGCGCACAATAATTGACGGCAAAGTGTACCCAACTTTCTAAAACCGAACTTATCCACTGGCAAGCCCAAAGTCATAACGCTCCCACTCCCCCCAAGGCCCCCATCAAGCTAGGCCCCCACCACTTCCCTCCTCAAAAAGAAGTCAGATGGGTTGGCTTCTGGCTCACCCCAACACTCAACTCAACTCCCGATTTCTACAAACGCCTTGCTGCCGCTCAGGCTGCGTTTGGCATTCTCAACCGCCTTGCCTCTCCAGGCAAAGGCCTCACTCCTGCTAACACAAGACAACTAGCCATGGGGGCAATCCTCCCAATTTTATCTTATGAAGCCACAATATTTACCCCCTCTTCCTCCACATGCAACTGACTTCAAGTATTTTGGAACTCCGTCCTCACGTGAATCACAAACTGCTTTAAAAACACACGCACCACCATACTATGGAGAGAAGCCTACTCTTCTCCCATCAAGCTTTACTTTGAAATGATTCACAATATGCACATCGCACGCATTCTCAATGTCCACCCTATGCTCCTTCACTTATTACACATTAGGTTTAGCTTTTTATGCATTTCATATTCGCTGCAGGTATTTCGGACATGGTTGCTTTTCTTTACATTATGCACGTATCTGTTGATGTCCATTAACAAAATTCTCTCCGTCACAACCAGCTATAACCGATTGGTGCGGCTTTTGAGCAGTGACCGTAGTCTGATTTGATATTAGCCCAATGCGATATCGCGGCTCCGCTTGGTTCTTATCACGAAGTCTAGATCCGAAGACGGGCTGGAATCGATTATCAGAGCTCGTACTGGAGAGCTCGTAGTGCACTTCAGGCAGCTGCATGGCTTTGTTTGTCAATCTACTATCGTCTTAGTGGCAAAGCAAATACGAGGCATGTTCGGCATGGCCGAAGACCACGTACATTACGAAATATCCGGTCTGGTACGCGTTCCTATCCCTCAATTCTAACACTCAGATGATACAACAATCATCAGGGCTATTCACAAAAACACAAATATCGCAACCTTTGGAGTTGCTCTATTATGACCTGTCACAAAAGTACTAATACTTTGTTTTTTATGATTTGCCTTGATTTTATTATTGGAACTAGAACGTTGGGTATCGGATATCTAGGCTATATTACTATCAAATGTGTGAAATTTAGCGAAATCCATTGCATTCAGCGCTCATTGTCGACTAGATAAAGTAGTAATTGAGGTAATAAACCATTTTGGTACTATTCTCGTACAGCCAGAAATGTCACATTTAAAGATTTGGGTTATCATGATAACACAAAGATTAGTGGGATATAAGATTAATGCCAGATGTAACGATGGATCGGTCCTATATAGCTAACCCCCACAGCCTTGCCAACTATCATTGGTAGCCTTTGTATAGAACTACATATTCTTCAGGGACGAATCTCGGTCTGTGCGGACAAGGCTGACCCGCACTATCTTTCAGCATACTACCAGCAAATAGATTGGATTAAGCTGATCTTTGTATCAGATGCATAACCAATTCTTATCGTTTGATTGAAAATACCTGGGAAATAAGGCCGTCTTAGTGGTATATAGATCTGAAAACTGTAACGAGTGATACTATTTCTGGGCCCTAATAGATCCACGTCCCAGGAATGTCCCAGCTTATTTGAAGGATTATACTCCCTACTTATGTTGTGTAGCATCATGTCGGGATAAATAGAAATAGCTGCAGAGTGTGGGCAGACACAGCCTTGAATGAAGGCTTGGTACCACCTATTAGGCTTCATCTCGGCCATTTTATTCAGACCAATACTATACGCTCTACCTGTACTTCATATTGCTGCTTGTAAACTTTGGAGACTTCGGGCAGCATCGCATCAGCCTTCATACACAATGTAAAGGAATGGTAAAGTTTAGATCTTTACCGCTCAGGAGGGATCGTCATACATATGGAAAGACTTCTAGCCTCATTCACATCCCTTTGTTTACGAGTATTCGGAAATGCACTGTCTGCGTATCAATAAGGAATTGTGAAGAATATTAGAGACTAATCCAGTATGTGCTTGCAATACTATCCTTGAACCTAGCAAGATGGTCTCTATATCCTTCTGTAGGTATATTGAATAACATATTTACTACAGTAACTATCTGAACTAGGTACAAATAAGCGTGATTAGCTAGAACATAGCTAATCTCTCTTATGTATATTGATCACCTCAGAATTGATAAAACTTAATCTACAGATTTTGAATCGGTACTGCCTGCTAAGATACCTACATCCAGTCGCCCTTTACCCTATAGTGCTTTATAATCGTCAGATCTAATATGTAGCAGAAAGTACCCGCTTAGCAGCAAAGTACGACCAGAATATAGCCTCATCCACCTTGCGTGGGGTCCCAAGATAGTTACCTTTGATTGTAGCCAAGACCCAGTCATTATACAACAATCCCACGATACCAATTCCGTTAAGCCAAAACAGAGTGTAGAGGGAGGCCGAGGGAGCTTTCCACTGACAGCATGCAAGAAACGCAGAAAGAAGAATAACAGCTGTAATAAATACCGCGCTGGACATTTGAACTCCTTTCAAGTCCCAGAACGCAGTTACAATAGAAAACAGGGCAGGATATCCGGCAAGTGCACCGGGTATACTAAGATACTCTATCTTTGTAAAGGTTGGGCGAGCCGGGGCGGAAAGGTTGGCAGCCAACGCTACCCAGGTCTGAATGAGTGACGTTGTTAACATCCAACACGCAATTACGACATATTGCCAACTTTTCTTGCATTTGACCATAGCCATACTACTCATGGTAACGGTCATGACAAAACTGACAACTACAATTAACAAGTTGCGTATTTTAAGATCATTGATGCGCATGAACATCCATGGACTGCGGCAATAGTAGAGCATGACGATGGTATAAATTGTGAACACATGAGATATAGTTCCAATACCGCCGTAGGGGAGTGAGTAACAATCGATTGCGCCAATATGGTGTTCAGCGATCTCAGAGGGTAGACCTCTACCAAGGATACCGGGGTGATTGCGAGGGGCGGCATTGCAGGTATTCGGATACGAGGATGGGGGACGGGCAATGAGGAAGAATAAAAGTAACCTCAATGATAGTAGCATCTTGTGATAACTAAACAGTTAAAAAGCCTGTAAATAGATTTGATTGTGGAGTCATTACCTGAACTGTACTTGCTGACAAGGAAGTACAAACGGTGTGAACTAAATAATTTACTCTATGATTCAAGTTCGCGGAGGGTCTTCAAAATAGGACGGGACTTAACTAGTAATCATTGGGATGAACTACTACTCTGGTTCAGGAAGAGGAATGAATTGAGTCAGATAAATCCATAGCCTCACTCAGGCCCGGAGTTCAGCGACAGAGTTGATTGGAATAAACAGAGTTTAGGGTACTGTGCACGTGGGTTGATTTAGGTCTATTGTGTGGTAGTACCATCTGAAGACGAACCACTAAGACTTTCTTAGGATATAATAGGTTGTACTCAGGGCATGCCATACTTCTCAGAACGTGTAGGTCTGATCCCAATCATTTGATACCTCTACATGAGCGCTAGGCGCCGTTATCTCCAGTAAATAGAGACACCACAGACCTCAGAGATAGGAATGGGCCAACACATTTGCTATCTCTGGATTGATCCAGTCACATGCTATATGCCCCGAGCCAAAATCCGCCTTACTAGACAGTGAGTGGCAGGGCCTGTATTTTCCGGCACGTATAGCCCCCACAAGCAGAACCCCCCAGACCTCCGGCAATAACTACCGTCATATGGACTGCGCTTGTGGAACTTATCAACAATGTTTAAGAAACGCCATAGGTCTCTACAAATAGACGCCAACTTCAGCATTGTACTTAGAAATTACTAGCGTAGACGAGATACATCTAGCAACATTAGCAGTTCCCCAGCAAGATGTACAGGTGTGCCCAAAAAACTATTTGTACAATCTAGAACATTACCTAGCGACTAGTCACCCAAATGAAAGGTGAATCTTTTACTCGCAAAAACTGTGCCTTGAATTTATCATCTCGAAGTATTAAGACCGTTTTTCTCGCACGTGATACCCAAATCTACAAAAACGAAGGATCTATTTAGTGGAGCACGACACTAACCCAGGTTTTGTGGCGAGAATAAGACGCGCTAAAGTCAATTGGTAGTGAGTAAATCAAGTAGGGGAGTATGTTGCTAGGTAGGGCTTAGCTCTATATGTATAGGCTGAATATCGTGAGATACGCAAGACAGAGATCTAACCTTATGGTGTTTTGCTTGTTCATTACAAATAGCGCGGAATGTTTAAATGGGCCGGTTTGGCCCGGCCCAATGCTTCATTTTGTATGGTGGGCACTGGCCCGGTCCACATAAAAGGTGGCTAGCCCATTTGAAGTTCTGGAGGCCAGTGATTCTCTCTGTCCGTGCAAAACATATTGAGGAAGGTCCTTCCGGAATGATAGAAAATTGTTTATACTCGCAATACATTGGATACACAGAGTTCTCTAACTATATTACAATCCTTGTTAGGAACGGTTCGGCGGACCTATAGGGCACCAGGTAGCGTCCTTATAGAGTGGTTGGGGCTGGAGGGATCATGACCTATTGTCAATCTGCGGCTAGATTTCACCTGATACCGAGCCTTATAGGGCCCTACGGGACCCAATGAAAATGATACAACGAACGGTCACAGGGCCCACACGTTACTATATGTGTCTATAAGGCTTAAGCGGTGTACAAAAGAAGCAAATGAGGATATTACTTAGTTGTGCTTGCAAAATATATTGGAAAACAGACCCTAACCCTGACATCCGGGTTCCCGGGTGTAAGGATTAGTGTTATAGCGTCGTATACTAGACAGATGAACCGCGTTCCATACTCCTATTATCGCAAGCCCTAGGGTCACCCATGGGACTCACTAGGACGAATATAGGCCATAGAGCGTCTAGGACAGACGGACTGCCCCATTTCGATGACTCATTGTAACCACGTTACAAGAAGCACCAGAAGTAAATATCATTTAAAATCGACACGGAGAAGTTGTATTAACAGCACTTGTAAGCATCCACCAGAAGACTAGCTCTGTAACAAAGCTCGATAAGTTCATCAGATCAGGAGTAGTTAAGTAGGGTTCTATTAGGTAAACTTTATTTCGTACATTGTAAATGTGATGTTAAAAGCGACAAATGGGTCGTATGAGCAGAAATGTGTCATAAAACTAACGCTATTGTAACAGTGTTTAGGGCCCACCACATAGGCCCCATTATATCAGGTTTTCGTGAAGGAAGAGATGAGGACTCCACTCAATATTATAACGGATTATAAAATCTTTATACTAGTTAGAGCTCTAAAACTCTGTGGTGGGTTACAACCTTTCGCCGCTAGGCCGTACAGGCACTAACCGGGTAAGGTGTGGCGCGGATGACATAAGCAGGTCATCACCCAAAGTGTTATCTACATGTCGTGTCGTGTCAACGGTCTTCCATCACATCATCAACAATGTCCAACCCCGCAGTGTTAGAATACACACTGTTAAAGGGCGCCAACTCTACCTCTACCCTACACTTATCCGAAGAAGCAGTATCCTCTGCTATAACTCGATTGCGGCAATTCATTTGGCCAGAAGCAGCACAACCGGCGCCCGTGTCTCCACAAGAGCAACATGTCAGTCGCCCAAAACTCACACAAGATGTATTACAGCCTCTTTTAAATCTACTAGAGCAACCAGATACACCTGGAATATCCTTTTTTCTCTCTGGGGCTCTCGCCACTGCATTATCACTACCAGATGATGAGGCTGCTCGACAAGTATCTAAGATATGCGACCTCATCCGATATGGTACTAGAGCTTTCATTGCAAGTGGTGGATCGATAGAACTCTCACAGCAGGTGTCATTCACTGGAATATCCCAGTCGAGGAGTGGTTCGGATTCTGACCCTGTGGAACGGCCCGCGAAACGTCACAAATTGGCAACCAGCTCCACGTCTACTAGGGTCAAGCGATATAAGGACCTGGTCATTCAGCGCGATCGAGTATGCTTGGTGTTGAATGTAGGAGGTATATACGAAAATGATGTCGCCCACATAATACCCTTCTGCCTTGGAGAGATAGAGTCCACAACACCTAAAGGTGCCTCCGCTGGACATCCTCCGCCTTCGGAACCTGGTCATTTTATCTATTCCAGATTTATGACAAGTTACTTTTGGAAGTTTGTTGAGTTGTTCATGGGCACCGAGAAGGCTGACATTATTCATCGTCGCTTTGCCCAGCTTGACCAGACCGAGAACATGCTATACCTAGCAAAGAACGTGCATGGTCTCTTTGGCCGGGGACAGCTTACACTAGTACCTGACCTAACACCAGATCAGGAGTTGCGCTATGACCCGAAAACTACTACCGAGGCAAGTCTCACCAATTTTTAAAACTGTTCACAATAGCTAACATAATGCAGTATGATGTTCTCGTCGAGTTTCCACAACACAGAAACAAAGAATTACCAATGTTAGCACGGTTTATTTTTGATGGAAATGTACGACGACCAGATATTGTAGAGCACGGGTACCGTATAACCCTACGAACTGAATCTCCATCAACTATGCCACTACCGAACCCTGCACTTCTCCTCCTTCATTCCATGATTTCACGTATCATCAGCGCAAGTGGCGCCGCTAGTATCTATGATGACGTTGTCAACTATCCGGAGTCCTTAGAGGAGAAGCTTGAGGTGTATACAAACTCAGCTGATGAGGAGACATCCAACAACTGGGAAAGGTCTTCTTGGGTAGAGGACTGGGTCACCGCCATCCATATACAAAATACCCCCGTATACTCCACCCAAAATCAAACTGTATATAAAACTGAAGAAGCTAGACCGGTTCATCTAGTGATGGCTGAAAAGGAAGAAAGAGAGGTCGAGCGAGGGATCATTAGCATCATGCGGAAACGAAAGCTACCTTGATACTCAGAGGATTTATGTATTCACTCTTCAATAATGTATTCACTATCACTGTTGATTCTCGCTCACTGATGAGCACTAATAGGCATACTTTTAAGCCCCCTTTTTTGATGAAAGCTTGATACTCTAGGATGTGATTGAATTGTGCTAAAACCAAGGTTTTCATGTGCATGAATTCCGCCGAGACAGAATGTAATCCCTTCCGGAAGAATTATATTATATTTACGGAGAACCCAAAGACAAGATATTAGTTCCAAGGGTTGGGGCTAGTCACCATTACCTAGGGAGATCGTTAATATACGTATGGCGCGCGAAGTCATAGTACCGGACCAATAACAACTGGGCATGGAACTTGCCGACCGCGTCTAAGGGTGTAGTTAGTATCACCAAAGGGTGCCAGAGTATGCTCAAGCACACCAACTGTGCTATGATCTACTTACGTTTGCTGACTGCTTGCCCCTCAAAAGTATAAACCCTTAGATACCACTTCTGAAGACCCTTTCACGCCATAGCTTCGGCTGGATGCGACATTCTTGTACCTAGAAATCAATGAAACTATGATTTATAAAAAAAACTTCTGAAGACCCTTCAGTGATATAATAAATATCGCTCAGTATCTTAAAAAGGTCCGCTGGATATATCGAATCATGTGTTGTGTATAATAAGGAATGACTCCATAAGACACTTTTTATACTCCAAAGTAAGGGTTTATTCCGCAAAAACCATAGCCCCCAGTGATCAATGAAACTGGGAGATACTTATTAGTAGTTTCTGAGGCTTTACAAATCTCTATAGGATATTCTATCCATTAGGTGTGTTGGAATATCGCCTATTACTGGTCCGCGCTCAGGACCACGCGCACCAGAGATGTATCCTGAGTCGGAACTATTATAGAGCGTGGCGACTCTTATATTCTAAATATTGATATCTATACATTATGTGACCTAGGAAACCTCAATATACTGTGCTGATGATAGGGATGCGGGATTGGCACAATCCGAGTATCTCCGGTAAGCTCGACCAGCCGTCAAAATGAAGAGAAATACCTCCTAATTTTCTGTACCTCATGAGTTGCAATTAGAACTATTCAATGGGTATGACCAATATATACAACAACGGACTGTTGAATTTTGAGTAAATTTCAGTTTGGGGTTTCAGTTTGTATTTAGCAGGATTTCAGAGTGTAAGATATATGTTAACTCTCAGAAAGGGACTATACATGGACTTGAAAGTTAGAAATATTTTCTAGACGCGTTCGCACGCTGTAGCGTACGTATCAGTAACACATTCATTGATCATTAGAAAACTACACATCACCGAATATCACTCGTGACTTGTACAATTCCCGGTGTAGTAATAGAGAGAGAGAGAACGAGAGTCAATTGCTAGTTAGGAGTGACAGCTACTACTCCTTTATATATACGGGCCCCCTGAAGGCAAGCCTCTTATATCATAAACCATTCCGTGTCCCACCTATTCAATAGTACAACACCCGGTCAGAATTCTGACACCACAAGGTTCCTTCTTAACAAAATGCGACTATAATTTTCTGTTGGCCTGTAGGAGTCCTCATATACATTCGTTCCATCATCTTTACCACAGCAGCCGATCAGTCTTTTACTTTTGAGAGTAGAGAATTTTTACCATATGTATAGCTACATTTAAATTGATAGTTGGATTGAGTGAGCCAGCTGGCTCTACGAAGCACGTTCCTCCTAATCCTACTCATCTTCCTACGGGTTTCACTATGGCGACCCCCGGAAAAATGGACGACTGTTTGCAAACCAGCCTCCTCACACTATATATCTTTGTCAGCAAGGCACCTTCGACAGGGTGTTTTCTGAGACTAAATTACCTAGTGCTAATTTCTAGGATTCTTATCAGCGCGTGCTCATTGTACACAAAAAGCCACTTGACAGCCTCATATAGAGGCTCAAACTCCGCATGAGAAAGGTTGCCGAAATTTCTAGTGGTAAAGAGAAGGATACTGTTCTCTGAAATCCTGATGAAGCACAGGACGGTGACGAGATACTTGTCCCAGGCGGTATCAAGGAGATTCGAGGTAATTAGGAGGTGGGTGAGGAAATGGGGAGTGTTGTCACCTTACTATATGGTAAAAAGGTAAGTCGTTCTCATCCCTTCCTCAACTGATTGCGAGCACCTGCTTTTTCTGCGACCTAGCCGGTAAGAGATTTCCTCTCCATACCGGTCGTAGAATTCAGGAAGTTCTGCCTCTCCCTCTGGGCCCACTCCCGGGTAGCACTTTCATGGACCCCCGCCAGATGTACCACCGTCTGCATCACCAGCCTCCTGACACTATTGTATAGTTTAGAGTCCATCGTTGTTCCATGATCTCGTTGTCTAGGCGCACCTACCTGGTACCACACTCCAACGTCCTCAGCTCCCACGCTCGCTGTAGGCAAAGCAGAGCTAGACTGCCTCATAGGGAGGCTTGATCTCTTCGTACAAGAAATTACCGAATCCTCGTGTGGTGATTAGGAGGATCTGGTGGTGGGAACGATGCATGTACATCTAAACGGTTGCGATGTAGCGATCCCAGATAGAGTCTGGGAAATTTGAGATTATGAGATTGGTGTAGTGGTTGGCAGTGTAAGGAACCAGGTGGGCGTGGAGAGTTGTAGACATTGTTGTGATGAGTGGTTTTCGGTGTGATTTTTGTTGTCAATATTTTCGCAGTTACTCTGTATACAGTGGTGTCATGTGTTCTAGTCCATTCCAGATCGTCGCTTATCCAGGAACGTTCTCCAATGGACCATTCAACCCAGGGGCGCAATCGTACACTCAGAAGTTTGAATAGGCCGGCGCAGCTACCTTTCATGCGGTCCGGGCTAGCAATTACTATACTAATTTAATTATCGGGTTCGGTGAGTCAGCCTATTTCTGAGCTCGTCCCGATTTAAACCGCTGTATACACTGTAGGTTGATAACTCCAAATAGGGGCACTGCTACCCCAAATATGATAACAGTAGTATTACTTTCGCTTATTCACTCATTCCAGCTATGCATTTTGGAAAGTAGATAGGTAGAAATTAATAATTACACTTGTATAATGTTGTATAATGTTTTACCAGTGGCTATAGCCCTCCTTGACTATGCGAGAGTGTACGTGATACCTCAGCATGAAAGTCAAAAATCTATTATTAAGAATCATATAGTCAACAAGGATGTTATGATTTTAATATGTTCTAGAGATGCCATGTGTGTTTTTTGTAAATCATGGTAGGTATGGCAGTTTGGCCGGTATAAAACATGTCTCCCAGTGGACCGGTCCACTCTGGAACGTTCCTAGACACGCAGCGTTTCCCAATGAAGTAGAACATGTATAAAGCTCTTCCGAAATAGTCTTCATGTAAATTTCCACTTTACATGAATGAAAGTTACGAAACTAGGAACAGCCATATTGTGTTCATAATCATAGGATATAGGGATTAAATATAGGAGTGGCTACTGATCTACGTACATACTTCAATATTTATTGGTATCAACCAATATGTACCGTGCACTACGGGTATATCACAGGAAAAAAGAAATCTCTGTATCACCAACTATCACTCATGGTCTGAAGCACCCCTAGTCCGGATCTAGAGGTGGGATCACATCCCTATTGCAACACCATGATATTATTTCACAGTGTTAACATGACACTACCTCCGGCCTCCACGAGATGAGATGGATATGAGCAAGAAAGCATAAAGCTTGGTACGACTGGAAGAGTAGTTTTTAATTGATATATCTACTCCCTGCTAAAGAATAGCCCATTCTCATCCCCCCTCTCGCCTAATTGCCGACACCTACACCTCCTCTAACCTCGTAGGTAAAAACCTCCCTCTCCGCACCATGGACGGAACGAAAAAAGTTCTGTCTCTACCTCTGGGCTCTTCTCTAGGTCACATTGCTGTGAATCCCCATCAGGTCCACAGCGGTTGGCATTACAAACCGCTGGAGGCTGTATAAGTGATCTCAGTTAGCTAATACCTAGTATAGACACTTTTAGTACACTAACCTTAGCCTGTAGTCTAGCACGCCCGCTTCGGCAAGCTCGTTATACACAAAGAAGTGGTAGACTGCCTCATATAGAGGCGAGAACTCTGCGTACCGGTGTTAGCCAAGATGGCAGATTGCGGGAGGAAGGATTTGGTGGTAAGAGCGCCTCATGCATCCTGACGGAAGACACATATCGACCAGACGGCGTCTGGCAGGCTGAGACGACGAGAAGGCGGACGAAGTATTCGCTGGTGTAAGGTATCCGATGGGCGACCATAAAGGTGTAAATGTTGAGATTTGTTGGTATGTTTGCTGTTACTGATAGCAGCGTCTCCACCGCTCGCATCCCCGCCGGCTTCAATATACACTTTGGCGCGGCGAGCCTTATTGATTCTGCCCACTGGGCCTTTCTCCGGGCTCCATTGTTATAGGCACCTGCAAGGTGCACCATAGTTTTCATAATGAGTCTACGGGTACTATATTGCAACTCCCGGGTTAATCACAAACGAGTAGCACCATTTGGAAGGAATACTAACCTGGTGCCGCAGTCCAACAAGCCGGGGACGGCATGTTCGTTATAAGCGAATTTCCACTTCACCTCTCGGTAGAAGCACTCCATTTCGGAGTACCACAAAGTGGAGAAGTTGCATCAGTGTAGTTATTAAAATGATTTGGTTCTTGGAACCCCTCACCCTCATCTTCACTACTCTGAGATAGCGATCCCAGATGCGATCCAGGAGATTCGAGACAATCATGAGCCTGGCAAGGAATTCCCGGTGAATGGAACGCGGTGTGCGTATATGTTGTTAAAGTTTATGGTTGGATTTTTTGAATGTTAACCTTTCTGGTTCTGGGACTCAGATGTGTATTTGGGTGTGATAGATATCAACAAGTCCCAATGTGGGGGCTTCAGGGCTATACAGACCAAGCAAAGCCGCCATAACATAATTACCCGGCTTGATAATTTACCACTCCAAGGATTCCCCATCCGTGTCGCCTGTTTAAACATCTAGGTAGACTCCCGCAACTCGTTTGCAATGCTCTCGAACCTATCCGTGATATTTTTATTTTACTGATAGTGCGATAGGGGGAATAGTATTGATTACACAAAAGTGGATACAGAGAATTTAGTAAGGTATTCTACATAGGCGCTATTCTTTATGTTCAGGACCGAACCGAATACAGGACTCATATGTCGGCTAGTTGGTCGACCCACGTACCGTATGGCTGGTCTAGCTCTTACCTAGAACTAGCTTGTATAGTCACAAAATACAGCAATGAGGAAGCTCCCGTTGTTAGCTAAACTATCAATTATATCTCTAGAGAAGAAGCTGCTTACGATGTGGTACGAGCAGAAAAAACGTCCTAGAGGTCTCTAGATGATATTTGAAAAACATTGGTAACAGGGGCCATACATCTACTGTGGTTCTAGCAAAGACTCTCTGCTCAATACATTTGTAGTGTACGGATAGTCATAGTTGTGCAGAGATAAAGGTAAATGCTAAGATGATTAGGTGAAGGAACTCGGCTGTTTATATGTTATGAATTTTATTTACTTAACTAGTGATAAATTCGCTAATCACGTGTCACATAGTGGTAATGTATTTGTAATACATCAATCTGAGACTTCAAGGCATTTCCAGGTATTCTGGACAGCTCTAGTATCACGTGATCGTATCATTTGGGCTCAGTACGCTAATATTATCAACGTATTCCAGAGACTTGGTCTAGAAGTCGATGTAATCAGAATGCAGGAATAATGTTAAATGCACAGCTAATAAGATGATAGTATAAATCGAGTTCTAGCTCATATTCACAATGAACATGTCGACATCCTGACCAAGGATAATAATCATTTGAGAAATGAATTAGACTAATAGCAGATTACCATACGTTTTAGGAGAACAAATCTTTAAATTTATCACGTATCTAGGGTAGGATTACGATCAACCCACATGATTCGCTGATGCTTTGGTTACGGATCATTCTAGAAATCATCTGCGCTAAGAAAACCCGCTATGAAGTATTGAACCCAGAGGTTTAGTTGAGTCGGTGCAACCATTTCTTAGGTGACCCGGGGTAGCAACCACCGTATTTAATTGATCATCAGGCCAGGCTAGGCCAGGCCAGGCTTGTTTTGAGCTCGGGCAGACCCATTTAAACCTCTGCCTATTCTAGTCTACAGTAAGGATAGTAACCACCCAGTCTAAGTAATTTCACTTAGGCCTCTAGTTCCGTTGTAGCTAACGATTAAAGCCTTTGTCTTTGACAGATAATCCAGAGCTGAACCAGATACAGTTAGTGTGTACAAGTGTTCGTGATGAGACAAGTCTAAAATGACGAAACATGACTCAGCGGGAAATTCCGGTAATGTTGGTTTACATTAGAAAATTTGCTAAATATCAAGGAAAATCAATTACATCTTCAAACTAGTGGCGTAGGCAGATGAGCTAGCAGAGAACAAAAGGCAGGTTTAGCTAAGGATTCATCTTTCGTGGCTGTTTTTTGGTAAAACTTTAAACCTGGATGAGCATAGCTTTATGAATCGCCTTGCGCCATATAAAACCTGTTTCATCACGAACACTTCTGCATACTGACTGTACATATTAAGGCTTGTCGTTCGTTTTTCATGGGAAGTAGCATAATTTCGCAGGTGTGATGTCAAACTGGTTGCTTTGGTTGGTGATAGGATTTTATGAGAGCTCAAAAACACTGGAGCAGAAACAAACAGTGCAGTCTGGGGGCGAGTCGAACGCTCGCACTTGAGGTAAATAATCTTGTTAGAGATAGACAACCCTTCGTATTACTAACTACGCCACGCACCCAGGATGATGTACTTAGTCAAGTGCTTATCATATACACCTGGATTCCTTCAATGACATGACTAACGCAGATTTAAATGCGCCGGCCCGAGCTAAATACCTGCCTGCCTCCGCCCGGCCCAATAGTGAAATTAACATGTTGATTGCTAGCCAGTGTCACAGAAACGCGGCCGGGCCGGTCCAAAATTAATTAATGGGCCGGCACATTCAAACCTTTGTAAGATACCACGCGCCCACGAATCTCCCACTCGCTTATCGGCATCATCGTTAGTACGAGAGGTACTCATGATGGCACTTGTCTACATGCTGCCTGAGTTGGGGCAGAAATGACATCAGGCACAGTGGTTATGTGATCTCGCGCCCCTCGACTCGGACACGAAATCAGTAACCGAAAGAGGAGAATCAGATTGGGGCAATGGATACGGATGATGGCAACTTTAGAAGGAGACTTAAAGAGTGATGGATGGGGCCACTCAGATGCTCATGAAGAAAGCTACTCTTTGGGGTGAGTAATCTATCGTTTGATATGATTCAGTGCGATAGAGCTATACCCACACGTAGAGCTGCATGCAACCGATGATTGATAAATAGAGAAAGAAAGTGTTCTACATATAACTATGTTCAAAGAACGTTCAAAAACTACACTGCGCATTGTTGGAATGATGAAATAATCTAAATATATATTTACCTTGGCCTACACGCTGGGATACTAATCATCTCTGTGAGCAGCCGTGTTCATCAGGTTCCTGGAGCTCCCCATCAGACAAAGCCGCAATTATCCACGATATATGAAATATTACACAGGTTCGGCCAATAAAAAAGCTGGACACATGTCATATTACGTTGCTTGAACGTATGACAAAATTCGGAATGCCTGACCCATATGTAGAGATCTCATTATCGGAACATTGATAGGTGGATTTATCTCAATGACTATTAAGAGAGAGAAGTGCCTCTATAGATACCAACTGAAGCCTATGAGTATACCACTGGAAAGTCGGTATCTACTATTACTTCAGAACTATTCCATGGAATGGTTCATAAGGCAAAGTAGTTAGGTACCGTGGGGTTGTATATGTACACCAAGTCGGCCCACACATCCAATACATGGGACAAAAGGCACAAAGCGTAATGATCTTCCATGATCTCTCATACGGTTGCATTTCACATTATATATATTCTAAGTCTTCACATTCATTCTCACGATTTTACGACCATTTGACTTATTCTTGTGGTTTGTGAAATTTGACTTGCCGCGGGGAGGTCTGATAACTCAGCAAACAGGACTGTACATCATATGTAGCACGCAGAGCTGATCATTCTGAGTGCGTGGCGTAACGTCTTTGACGGGGTAATGGGACACGACCGGGTAGTGGGACAGTAGTATGCAACCTACTTGATTGACTCTACCCCAACCATTATTGTGCTATATACAATGAGCATAACAGAATAGAGAGTAGGTATATAGAATAAAATCATAACAATATTTGAGAGTATTTGAATAAGAACAAAGACAAATAGAGAAAGACATGTGTAAAAAACCGCCCAATTATGATTTCCCTTATCCTCCTACAATTATTACATCCTCTAGGCTCGCATTTCCATCACTTAATGAAGCATCTAGATCATTCTCTAGTATGCTCTCAACATCTTCCCAGGCATCAGGCTCACTGCTCTCGTCTCTTTCTGCTCCCTTTCTCACTGTTTTGCCTTTACTTTTTGCCTTTTTCTTATTCACCTTCTTTTGTACTTTAGCCTCTCGCTCCTTTATCAGCTGTACAATCTCTTTACTACTAACCACTCGAGCTCTACTAAGGACTCGTCTGTTTTTGGTAGCTCTAGGTGGTTTATTGAAGACTTGGATTCGAAGCTGCTGGTGTCTAAATACCTCTACATTATGCTCAGCTTCCATTCTTTCTCCATATCTAATCAACTTTGATATGCCAGCTTTGATTCTCTGAGAGCATGGTGAACTAGAGTCTATAAGACCTAAGAAGTCTTGTCCTAGCCTATTTACTTCTCTGCCACTTTTGGGTGTTGTAGAAAGAGGTGGGCTGGATGGAGGTGGGGAGCTCTGGAGAATTCTTCTAGATGGAGCTTTTAAGACTTTTCTGGCGTTGAAAGGATAGATACCAGTAGACTCAAATGCTTGCTGGATTAATTTTGGACTATAGATACGCTTTCTAGCGTGAACTAAAAGTCTATAATAGTTTAATAATTAAAATACTATATTTTAAAAATAAATAGTGGAGTCACTGACTTGTAGAATTCCACTCTGTTTTTATGCTGCAATTCATGCTTTGTCCATTCATCAAGCTCTTCAGTATAGTAGCGTTCCAAATGTGCAAAAAGACCTACATCCAACAGCTGCAATACATGGCTGGTGTGGGGTGGAAGACAGAGGATTACAATATCACGCTGTACTCCATAAAGAAGAAATTCAGGGCTAACATGAGATCCATGAACATCTAGGATCAATAGTTGAGTTTTTTGAGCAGCACTAGACCAGTAAGCATTTAGAATATACTAAGAAAAGGGTCTTCCATTTGAGATGTGTGCTTATCAAATATTTTTTTTAAGTACTCTACTCCTAGAGTATTATCAGTCCATCCTTTGCTTGAAAACGCAAATGTAGCTTCCTGTTCCTCAGATCCGTGAGTATACCAGCCAGCAGTATGGCCTTTACCCTGGTGGATTATCATTGGTTTTAAGAGTTGACCTGCTGCTGAAACTCCCTCGATTACTGTGACTGATTTCCTGTTTTCATCTTGTACCAGCTTTGGGTTCCTGCGCCCTCTCCTACAGATAATACGACACTTGTGTGCTTTATCAATCATGAATCCATTGTCATCAATGTTCCAAATATTTTGAAGCTCTATTTGATACTCCTGAAATATTTTTCCTAGCTGTATTACAGTTAGAATAAATGCTTTTAGAATCAAGATTATAAAATTACCAGTTTAAAAAAATGTGCTAGTACTACAGGGTTCTCTGCTGTAGTCCTCTGCCTGTCAATTCGTGAAGCAATTTTGCTAGCAATAACAGGATGACGATTGATGAAGCGAGTGATCCAGTGCTTTCCAGGTTCTCTTTGAGTTTTCTGAGGCTGCACATGGAGTACCATAGCTTTCAAATATAGTATTTTCAAAGGGTTTCCCCAACCGTCAAGCTTTAGACATAGGCGTACAATTGATTCCTCCTGCTCAGGTGTGAGCAAAGCAGTCTCTGAATGGGATTGAGACCGTGGTTGAGCTCCTTTTAGTCTCCTACTCAATGTATTGATAGGCACCTCATGTGCTGCTGCTGCTTTTCGCATTGAAGTGAATTTATGGGTATTGTAGTCCTTTATTGCTGCCTGTATCGCCTCCTCCTTGCTGTTAGTGACCTGGCGCTTCTTATATCCTGCCATTGGAATTGTCTTTGAAGTATATGGTTGTAGCTGCGCCACAGTTACCCCACCTATGGGGGTGAGATTAGCGCCAAGGCACGCTGTCCCATTACTATCACGGTCGACGGTATCGGTGTTCGGTAACAGTACGATGGAGTAACCAAGGCTCACAACCCAAAGTCAATTCCTTAGTAGGATCCTACTATCCGCAGGAATACCAACTACTAAGTAAAAGACCGAAGAGAAGTTTCACAATGGAACGGGGACGGTAACAGTATAGGTAAAGAATTAACAAAAAGGTTGCGTGGAGAACTAACTACCACGGGCGGAACTATCTACTTATATACTAATTCTCCACGCAACAGCCAAGCCTTCGTCCAAGCACAATCTAACCCGATATCCTATCTTCCTATGAGTCAACCTGTTGACTCATGCACTACAACCGCGTTCCTCGCTATCGTATGGGTCAACCCTGTGACTCATATGTAACCCGATTTTCCCGATCCAATCTTTACTCGTTCCTGACTCATCTAGCCACGCCGTGACAATTACCATATCATGTCCCATTACCCCGTCAAATATGTTAGTTAGTAAAACGAATGGTTGTCTATCTCTAACGAGATTATTTACCTCAAGTGTGAACGTTCGACTCCTCTCCAGACTAAACCTTTTGTTTTTTCTCTCAAAATCATTTCTTAGCACACTTATATTTGATCCAACCGACAAACCGGTTTGATCAGTATATCATAGCATGTGGAGAAACACCAGTGAAGCTTACATGCCGCCTTATCTACAAAGTCTCCCCTTGGTTACTTCTGCCAGTTGATGTAGGAGTCCCTCAAAGATCCCTGATATCACCCCTGCTGTTTTATACATATGTATCAATTCTACATATCAACGACCAACCCAGCATTACTCTATCATACATGGACAACTTTGCCATAACAGTGTAATAAATCTAATACCTAGAAGGGAACAGCAGGTAACGATACAGGATATAGTAGGCAGAACTACTATATGGAAAAGGAAAAGATACTAGGTGGAACTAGTATATCACAATAGAAGGTGCAGAGCGGAAGGTGCACAAGGTAGATATGGTAGTAACAGTAAGTTGTTGCGTGAAGAACTAACTAACTAAAACATGGCCCTTATATATCTTTTGCTGGGCCCTGATAACGTATGCTAATACGTAGACAATTCGTAGTAAAACAATATGAAACGTAGAAGATTTTGATGACGTGGCAATAGACGCGTCATCCTCAATACATGAAACAATGATAGCTGACGCGTCCTGCGAGGCAGACTATCTACAAGATAAAAGTAATAGTATGTCAAGAACCCTAAATTTTCTTACGTTTTTCCGAGGTTTTAACCCAAGTGCTCTATTACTATTTTCTTAGTTATCATTGTTCTTGTAACGATAGTCTGCCTCGCAGGACGTGTCAGCTATCAGTGGTTTATGTATTAAGATGACGTGTACTTTGTCCACGTCACCTCTTCTCCTTAGTTTTATATTGTTTTATTGCGCAAGTGCGTACGTATTTATCACGATCGGTGGTGTCTGTGTTTGGTAACGGTGCGATAAAGTCACCAAGGTTCACAACCCAATGTTAATCCCTCAGTAGGATCCTACTATCCGCAGGAATACCAACTACTAAGTGAAAAACCAAAGAGAAGTTTCACGATGGAACTGGAACAGTAACAATGTAGTAAAAGAATTCAATAAAAGTAAGTAAGTAAGTAAGTAATAAATTCATGTCCGCGAAGGCTGGGCCTATTGCGTGAGCCGCTAAGCAGCCGCCTATCTAATCTCTCGCCTAAGTACATATTTGTGAAAGTAAAAAGAAATTAGTGTTTTTGCGTAAGCCTCGAGCATCTTCCTTCACGCGCTCCGTCTTATCTTGCCAGCCTGGATACAAAAGAAAAACTTCCCCCTCCCAGGTCACCTTCTTTTGTTGTTTAATGGGGTAGCTAATGCGAATAGCAACAGCGGTTGGATGTTGTCTTGGTTGATAATGTCGTCCCAGTTTTCTGTTTCGTAGGTGTGGAAGAGTCTAAGCCTTTGCGTGGCGAAGATGGGGCAATCTAGAATGATGTGTTTGGAGGAGTTCATGTCCCCGCACTCGCAGGTGGTGGCTGCTCTAAGTGGGGATTGGTCCAAATAGTTGACTTCGTTGCGGATTTGCAAAATAAGTTGGGCGTGTCTTCTGCTAATGTTGGCAATCGACTTTAGGGGTCCGAAGTAATTGTGACCTATGCTCTTGGTTAGATGTCTGTGTGGGAGACCTTTTAGCCATGTGAGCGTGATTTTGTGGTAGGTGTTGGAGCTGTTTTGTGCTTTTTTTGCTATTGTGTCAGCTAGGTTGTTTTCTAGTATGCCCGTATGGGATGGAGTCCACTGTCCTTTGACACTGCAGCCTCGTAGCTGTAGTGCCTTGATTTCCTCCAGGCTTTTCTTGACTAGTTCTTTTGCTGGTGCTGTCCCCTTCCAGAGGCTACAGAGAGCGGTTTGGTTGTCTACGCATAGATGTATAGTTTCCCTGGAGGTTCCCCTGCTATTGAGGTATTTCAGTGCTAGGTGGATGGCGTTGATTTCTTCATACAGAATGTTCGCATATTGTCCCATGTTTTGGGATCCTGTAGCTATGGTTTTGTTGATTCTGGTGATTGCGAATCCTGAGCTGACTGACTCTCCTTTTGACCCGTCACTGTAGATTTTTAGGTCTTCTTGGTGGCGTGAGGCCCATTCTCTGTGGGCCTCGGAGGTTGCCTCTTTAGTGAGGGGGGAGATTTGGAGGTGATTGGTGAGAAATAAGTGGGGGGGAATATCGCTGGGTTCTTCGATGTTTATGTTGTTGGTGAATTGTAAAATAACGGCGGCGATGCGGTTGATGCCTGTGCCGTTTTTGTTGTTGGTTTTGTTGAGTTTAACGGCGTTGAGTAGTTGTGTTTTGAGAGGATGTGTGTCGGGGCCTAACAGGGTTCTTATTCCGTAGTTTAGGGATTTGTAGTCTAGCAGGTCCTTAATGTTGGGTAGTCCTGCGTCCTTTAGTAGCTGGGTGGATTTGGTGTGGATAGGAAGGCCGGTGATCAGCCTTGCTAGTTTAAGGTAGCTGGGTGAGATGGCGTCGATCAGGTGTCTGTCTCCCGTTCACCAGACCTCTAATCCCCACAGGGCATATGGAATGGTGATGGTCCAGACTAGTTTGTGCAGGTTTTTGGGGGTGATTCTGTATTTCTTCCCCAAATTTAGTAGTCTAACGGTGGAGGTGATAAGTCGAGACAAGGTGATGGATGCTTGTTGTCTGAAGCTGAGTCTCTGGTCAATGGTGATGCCAAGCATCTTGATTGTGGTGGAGGGGGAGATGGTGTGGGCTCCTAGTTGGATGGTGTTGTTGGGGGTTTTGGAGCAGGGGGACATGTAGAGAAGTTCTGATTTTTCTTCGCTAAATTTGATGTTAAGGGGTTTGGCTATTTCCATCTTCATGTCGAGTCTCTCTTGGAGTCTTTTGCTGGCGAATTTAGTTGAGGTACTACCTTGTAGCATTGCGTCGTCGTCTATGTAGACGCTGTCTAGTTCATATTGGTTGATGCTGGTGTTCGCCAGGGGGTTGGCGTAAATTAGGTAGATAATGGGGGAGAGTGGAGATCCTTGGGGGGTGCCTGATTTGTATGCTGTTGGGGCGGACTTTTCTCCGTCGAATTCAAAGGAAATGGTGCGGTCCTTATTGAAGGTGGCGATCCATTTGCATATGTAGTCTGGGAATTTTTGGAGTTTCAAGATTTCTATAAGCCTGTGGTGGTTGATGCAGTTGAAGGCTCCTTTGACGTCATTGGTGAGGATGGCCGGTCTGTGGCTGGTAGTTCTGTGGGAGTACGCTTGGTTCATCCATTTCTGTGCTGGTGTGAGGATTCGGAGGAGCAAATCAATTCCGGATCTGCCTTCTCTTGCTCCCATTTGTGCTTCAGAGAGCGCCCCGTTTTTGATGCCGTAGTTAGCGAGTCTTCTTGCTATGATAGCTTCTAAGAGTTTGCTAATGCACGGTAGGAGTGAGATGGGTCTATAGGATTTGGGGTCGTGTAGGTTGATTTTTTTCGGTTTGAGGATGGGTATGCATTTGATTATTTTCCATTCGGGTGGCATGACGCCATGAAAAGTAAGTTGAGAGTAAATGGTGGGGAGAAGTTCGGGATTGGCGTTATGTATGGCCAGTATGGTAGGCCATCTGAGTTGGTCGTTGCCGGGGGCTGTGTTCAGGTTTCTTCGTAGCGCCCTGGTGACTTCTTTTTGGGTAATGGCTGTGAATGTTCGGGTGAGGTCAGTAGTGTTGGGGAAAGTGTAGTGAATAGGGGGGGGGGTGCTGTCATTTTCAGGGAAAAGCGCAGTGTTAAGCTTAGCGCATTTCCCCTCGAATGTTTCCTCGCCTTGTATAGCCGGTATATTCCCTTTGGGTTTTTCTTTCATGATTTTCCATATGGAGTTGTGGGTGGCATTGTTTATGGAGTGGTTCCAGTAGTCGTTTTTCGCGGTCCTTACCAGCCTTCTCCATTTGTTGGCTGCGTCCCTAAAGCTTTTCCTGTTGGTTTCGTTTTTTATTGCTTGGTAGGTGCGTTGTTTGCGATGTACTTCTTTTTTAAGCAGGTTTATTTCGGGAGTCCATCAACTGAAGTATCGTTTGTCAGGTTTCCTGACGGGTACTGTTTTGTTGATAGTGTCCCATATTTCTTCTGTGATTTGGTTGATTGAGTTGAGTGTTAGCTGCGGAGTGTGCCATTGCTTTTTTGTGGTGTTGATGTCACGGATTCCCTGGTGGAATTTTTCCCAGTTTGTTTTTCCCCAGAGTTTGGTTTGTTTAAGTTTGGGAGGGTTGATGGTCCAAATAGTTTGGGTTAGTGCATGGTCGGAGTTGTGGGAGTGTCCGTCATTGGTTGACCATCCTTGTATGATGTTTGAGGGAGTGCCTTTGTAGAAAGTGAGGTCGATAATTGTGGGTCATTGGCCATTCCTTGGGAAGTGGGTGAAGCTGTTATCGTTTGCTAGTTGCATCTGGTTGGTGCTTAGCCAGTTAGAGATGGCGCCCCCGTGGGAGTCGGCTCTGATTCTGTCGGAGTATTCCTGGCTTTTGTCCTGGTACTATAGTTCATCGTGTGCATTTAGGTCGCCTGTGAGATAACAGTTATTGTTGAGGGGGATCTTGTCCATCTGTTTAGCTAGGTGTTTAGATTTGCCTGGAGAGTAGATGTTGTAGAAAGTGATTCTTCCTCTGTTGATGGTGATGTCTGTTCCCAAAAAGCTGTCTCCTATAGCTAGTGAGGTCCTGGGTTGTAGGTCTAGGTCTTTTCTGATGTAGGTGACGCATCTGGGTTTAAGAGATGGGTAGTACATATAAAAGTTTTTTGCTGTTGGTGGTAGGTGGTTTTTGTCGGTCCACGGTTCTTGTAGTAATAAAATTAATATATTGCGGGATGAGTCCGCTTCCTGTAGTACTGAGTGTGTGGTGGCCTGTCCTCTAGCGCAGTTCAGTTGCTGTACTATGGCTATGCCTGTGGTATGGATGTCGCTCATAGTTCCATGGCTTCTCTGGTTTCTTTGGCGGCTAGTTGGATTTTTGCTCTGTGTTTGCATGCGGGGTCGGTAGCCTTGTGAGGTTCGTGGCTGCCTTCTGGGTTTATGCAGTTGATGCATCTGATTGGGGCGTGGGTGCATCGAAGGCCTCCTCTGCAGGAGGTGCATTTGTGGTCTTTAGTATGGTGGTCTTTCGCACATACTGCGCAGTTGGGTTTGTCTGATTTACATTTGAGGGTGTGGTGTCCGTATTCTTGACAGTTGTGACATTGCATGGTGGGTCCAAAGGTAAGGTATTCCGTAATTCTGCACATTTTGTTTTCTAGAATGAGGTATCTGGTGCCCAGGATATCGATGGTGTGGGTGCCTGTGAGGGCGATGACCATGGATGAGTGTTGCTTTCTCTGTCTGTTTTCTTCCTTGGCTAGCCAGTAGGGGATTTGGGCGAATTTGAATTGTGGGTAGTTGTTGGTAATGATTTTAGTGAGTTTCTCTCCGGCTTCCTTAGGGTTGGTCCCAATATCTGTGGGGATGCCGTGGGGGATGAATTTGCTGGATTTGGTGTTGGGTTTGGCTTCGTCGGTAGTGATTCCGAGGGAGTTGATGGCAGAAGTGATTTCTGTGGTCAAGGAGGTGTATTTTGCTGCTTCTGTGTTGAAGGCGGTCTGGAGAACGATAGTCTTCTTACCGACTTTCCTGGCCATGATAAAGGGGGTTACTTTTTGTCCCTCCATAGCGTTGTTGATTTTGTATAGAATAGCGTTATTGGTAATGTTTTCTGGGATGTCGTTCATGGTGGTGATAATGAGTTCCCTGTTGATTTTTGAGAACTCTGGTTTAAAGAGGGGGGCGGGTTTCTTGTGTTGTTTTTTGTTGATGGCCTGTTGCCATCCCGGGTTTTTCTTGTTGATCATTTCGTGCGTGCTGGCTGCCGCGGCGTATGATTTCTTTGTGGTGGGGTCTGTTGGGGTTCTGGTTTCTTTGCCTTTTTGTTTCTGCTGTTGTGGTGGCTGGGCCTGCTGGCAAACAATTGGTGGGGGAACCGGGGCTGGGTAGTGAATGGGGGGGGGGGAGCGGGCGGAGCGGGTGGAGGCCAGGTTGATGACCTGGTTATTGAGGGTGGCAATGGTGTTTTCTTGCCTGTTGATGGTTTCTCTCAGGAATTCTACCGTCTGGGAGAGGTCCTTGATGGCTTCGTTGAGGGGTTTGGTGGTTGCTCGTATGAGCCAGCCGAGGTAGTGGATGCCTTCCGAGGTTTTCATGGTCGAGTCCCCCTGTTGGAGGTAGTCCTTGTTTCTGTCGTAGGCTTCGTTGGCGAGGTCATCCTCATCTTCTGAGTCCAGGTCTGAGTCAGACGCGTCCCTGAAGATTTCTTCGTCGTGCTCGATTTCTTTCTCTGGGTTATGCATGGCTGAAGTGGGGAGGGTGGGGTCGGGCATTTGGGTTTCAGTGGATGAGGGGGTGTCTTCGGGCCCTCCGACCGTACCGAAGGGAAGAGTGGATTGTCTGGACATTTTCTCTGGCGAGGTAGTCCTTCTGGCTTTTGGGGATGTTTCTGAGAGTGTTCTCTTTCTTCCCGCCCACTGGAATTGGCCAAAGGGGGTTTGTTGGGGGAACAAAGGGGGGGTTTTGGGGAGGGGAAACTGCGATGGGTCCGAGGGATCCACGCTGAATGAACGAAAACTTTCTCTTCTATCGACGTAGCACGGTTCCTATCTGGAACAAACAAAATACTAAGTGATTTTAGATAGGTAAAAGTATAATTCAGGTATTTCCGACCGATAAAAACTTTTTCGCTGGTGGTGATACTAAAGGTTGGTGTTGAGTTTTTGTAGCCGAAAGGAATAAAAGATTGCGTGGAGAACTAACTACCACGGGCGGAACTATCTACTTACATACTAATTCTCCACGCAACAGCCAAGCCCCTTTTTTGAATACAGTCTAACCCGATATCCTATCTTCCTATGGGTCAACCCTTTGACTCATCCATAATAACCGCGTTCCTCGCTATCTATGAGTCATCCCTGTGATTCATACTTAACCCGATTTCCCGATCCGATCCTTACTAATGGCTGACACATACAGCCATGCCGTGACAGTATTAGTATACGCCATCAGGGTCCAGTGAAGGATATATAAGGGCCATCTTCTAGCTAGTTAGTAGTTCCTTACGCAACAACTTAGTATTGCTACCATACCTACCTTTGCACCTTCCACGATGCATTCCTTTTCTCGTGATACCATTTCCGCCTAGTTTTTCACGACTACTTCCCTTAGTAATTCCGTTTACTATTCTTGTATCGTTACCTGCTGTTCCTTTCCAGGTATCAGGTTTTTACATAGTAAAGGGAAATACAAGTATAGAAATATATATAGAACTAGGGTTGAGACCTAGGAAAAACATTAGGAAAATTAGGGTTCTTGACAAACAGTCACTTCACCATCCCACTCAAAAAACATCAAAATCCTGAAAAAGAAATTTGACAAACCAGCACTCATAGGCCAAAACAATAACATCTTCTTCTCAATTGCCAAAACAAAGCTCTTCCACTGGCAGTCCCGGAAGCACAAACAAACAAACTCCCACCCATCTATCACTATTAATGGCACCACCTTCACCCCATAAAAAAAATACACTGAGTTGGCTTCTGGCTCACCCCCAATCTCAACCACAACCCACACTACCTAAAAAGACTAGCCGCTGCCTAGAGAGTTTTTGGGCTCCTCAGAAGGCTTGCCTCTCCAGGCAAAGGTCTTACTTCCGCAAACTCCAGCAAGCTAGCTAATGGCGCCATCCTATCCGTCTTCACATATGAAGTGGCAGTTTTTATACCTTTCACCTTCATCATAAACAAACTTCAGGCTTTTTGCAACTCGGTTTTCAGATAAATCACGAACTGCTTCAAAGCCACCCCCTCAACCATGTTATGGAGAGAAGCTCACTCTCTGTAACGGACCTACAAGGCAGTTACATGTTTAAGAGATTGTTACTAGTATCATGTGAGCGAAGGCAAGCAAGTACCTACTACAGTAGTTAGCTACCAGTAGTAAGAGTTAACTACTTCTCGTTCCTTAGTCAGTAGGAACTACTTGAAGAGGATGGTACTGACGAGTACCACCCTGCATCAAAGTAGTGGGCTCACTATTAGCAGAGACTAATAGGAAAGCACCGATCCTCAGTACTCTGTGCAGTTCCTAATCAGCAGAGACTGATAGGCAGTGGCCAGGATAACTCGGACATGCAAACACTCTTACAGCAACTTAAACCGATGACTACCAAGAGTAGTAACTCTAGTCAGGGTAGATTATGCATTAATCTACCGGCGGAGCATCTATAGGTTTTGACTAAGGGTTTACAGTGGATCTAGTAATAGCTCCGATGGTTGTACTGCAGGTGAAATCTCTTCACAGAAGCGGGGCTATCGGGGGTTCTAGGGAACGCTGGGAAAGCCACTGCAACTTAGTATAGAACTCGAAGTGATGGTAGGGAAGTGCTACAACAGTATAATTACTGGCACCTCTACTGCCCGAGAACTTGATTCCAGCTCTCAAGCTTCAGGATCCAGACTTAGTATTCAAAAGGAGAGCCCTTAAGATTATTGAGTTCTAGCGATAGAATCTTTACTTGCAACCTGACTCAATACTTTCTATTTTGCAACGACAGCCATACTGTTACCCAGTACAGTTCTTCTACCGAAGGCCCTCGTTACACTCTCCTCCCCTCACACTACAGCTCAATAGAATCAGACTCAAACACACTACCCACATTCTAAACGCCAACCGGCACTGCAATCCTGCAATAGCCCGCCTCCCACTTTCAGCACTTCTGGTAAATAATTACATATAATAAACCTGATACCTGGAAAGGGATACAGCAGGTAACGATACAAGAATAGTGAGCGGAATCACTAAGGAAACTATTGTTGTCAAGAAGTAGGCAGAACTAGTATCACAATAGAGAAATACAGTGTGGAAGGTGCAAAGATAGGTATAGTAGTAACAATAAGTTGTTGCGTGAAGATCTAACTAAGTAGCTAAAGCATGACCTTTATATATTCTTCACTAGGCCCTGATGACGTATACTAATACGTAGACACTTGCGTAATAAGACAATATGAAACTAGGAGATTCTAAGGACATGGTAAGGGACACGTCATCCAAATACATGAAACACGATAGCTGACACGTCCTGTGAGGCAGACTATGTACAAGACTAATGATAATGAAAGAGATGTAACAATGATGAAAAACGTAAACATAGGAATAAGGATATAACTAGGGTTAAAACCTAGGGAAAAGATATAACAAAATTAGGATTCGTGACTTTAAAGAACCTTATTTGTAAAAACCTGATACCTGGAAAGGATACAGCAGGTAACGATACAAAAATAGCAAATATAATTACTATGTGGATTGAGGTGTGAAGAACTAGGCAGAACTAGTATCATGAAAAGGAAACGAAGAGTAAAAGATTTGTAAAGTAGGTATGATAGTAACAAGAAGTTGTTGCATGAAGATCTAACTAATTAGGTAAAGACTGGCCCTTATAAACCCATTGACGGGCCTTGGTAATGTATACTAATATGTAGACCTTTGTGTAATGAAATATTATGAAACTAACATGAAATTAAGAAGATAATGACGAGAACAAAGAACGCGTCATCCAATACATGAAACAGAATAGAGCTGATGTGGTTAGCAAGACGGACTCGTATATAACAAATGGGAGATAAGAGAACTTAAGCAGAATTCAGACTAGGGTTAAAGCCTAGGAGCAGACATAAGAAATTAGGGCTCTTGAAACCATCTCACCAAAATCTACTACCCAAGTACAACAAACCCCAATCTTAGAACACCAAAGCCAAAGGGGGCGTCCACCCTGTACCACTCCAAAGAGCCCTGAAAGAAATAAAGCAATTAGTTCAACTTCTTTCGCAAAACAACTAAAACATCGCTACCCTGATTTCTTGTGAAATACTAAAAGAATGGGAAACCAAATTTCCACCACCTAAATACTACACACACCAAGCAACCCTAATTCCAAGCTTGTTTATAGACCTCCAAAGATTTAGTGCAGGACAAACTCATTAGATGCACGCAAACAAAAGCTACTCTAAAGCACACCGATCATGAATCAATCAAAACGACTCAACCCTCTGCCAACTCTGCGAAGAAAAGGATCAAGACTTTGATCATGCCTTCTTCCACTGCCCCACCCTTGAAGAAGCCAGTGCTTCACACTTCCACAATATTCAAAAAATGGATAATGTATGGCAAAGCAAAGCTGCCATTCTACAGTTATACACTTGTAACGGGGGCCTTCCTTAGAAGAACTGTAGAGGATAGTACAGTAATGCTGCCGTTGCAAAGAAGATAAAAGTCAGGTTGCAATTAAGATTCTATCGCTAGAACTCATATAATCTTAAGGGCTCTGCTTCCTTTCTGCTACTGATGCTGAAGAGCCGGAATCAAGTCTTCGGGTGATAGTGGGGCAGTAATTATACTGGTATCCCTCGGCTATCACTTCTCCGAATTTCTTTACTAAGTTCTATGGTTTTCCCAGTGATTCCTAGAATCTCCGATGACCCCGCTCTAGTGAAGAGATTTCACCTGCAGTACAACCATCGGGGCTATTACCAGATCCATTGTAAACCCTTAGTCAAAACCTATATATGCTCTGTCGATAGATTAATGCATAATCTGTCCTGACTAGAGTTACTACTCTTGGTAGCCATCGGTTTAAGCTGCTGTAAGAGTGTTTGCATGTTCAAGTTTATCCTGGCCACTGCCTATCAGTCTCTGCTGATTAGGAACTGCACAGAATACTGAGAATCGCTGCATTACTATTAGTCTCTGCTAATTTGTAAGCCCACTACCTTGATGCAGGCTGGTACTTGTCAATACGATCCTCTTTGGGTAGTTCCTACTGACTAAGGAACGAGAAGTAGTTATCTCTTACTAATAGTAGCTAACCACTGTAGTAGGTACTTGCTTGCCTTCGCTCACATGATACTAGTAACAATCTCATAAGCATGTAACTGCCTTGTAGGTCCGTTACAACACTTACATCAAAGAAACCAGAATAAGATACGCTTCCACTATGATTTCACGGAGTCATCGGTGGGGATGTGGTAGACGGTAGAGTAACTAGTTGCGGAAAGAATCAGGTGTTACATCATTTTGTTGACTCATTAGAGGGAGGCTAAGTGAGTGATTTTGGGTATAAATAAGAAAGTGTGCACCTTGTTGTTGTTGAATTTTTTTTTTCTTTCCTTATGGAATGTTTTCTTGTATTTGTTACATCTATAGTTTGAAATACATTTCTTCTTGCTTATGCGACTATCACTTCCACAATGTTGAACGTTGTTTACCTTCAAGACCTTGAGTATATTGTATCTCGAATAGAGATTGTGCTCTTGAGTTAATGCTATCCTACGGAATTGTAACGGAAACCTTCTTGAGAAGAACTGTAGAAGATGATAAAGTAAAACTGCTGTTGCAAAGAAGATAGAAATTAGGTTGCGATTAAAATTCTATCGCTAGAACTCAATAATTTTAAGGTCTCTGCTTCCTTGATGCTACTGATTTTTGAGAGCTGGAATCAAGTCTTCAGGCGATATTGGGGCCAGTAATTATACTGGTTTCCCTTGGCTATCTTTTCTCCGAACTCTTTACTAAATTCTATGGCTTTCTCAGTGATTCCTAGAATTTCCGATGATCCCGCTCTAGTGATGGGATTTCACTGCAGTGCAACTATCGGAGCTATTACTAGTTTCTACAGTAAACCCTTAGTCAAAATCTCTAGATGCCTCGCCAATAGATTAGTGTATAATTTATCCTGGCCAAGGATACTACTCTTGGTAGCTATCGGTTTTAGTTGCTGTAGGAGTGTATTCATGTCCAAGTTATCATGGCCACTGCCTATGTAATAAACATAATACCTGGAAAGGATACAGCAGGTAACAATACAAGATTAGTGAACGAAATCACCAATGAAAGGCTTAGGGTATGAAGAACTAGGCGGGACTAGTATCAGGAAGGGATTGCAGCGTGGAAGGTGCAAAGATAGGTATGGTAGTAACAATAAGTTGTTGCGTGAAGAACTAACTAACTAGCTAAAGCATGGCTCTTATATATTCTTTGCTAGGCCCTGATAACATAAACTAATACGTAGACTTTTGCGTAATGAGACAATATGAAACTAGGAGATCCTGATGACATGGCAAGGGACACGTCATCCAAATACATAAAACAATAATAGCTGACGCGTCCTGCTAGGCAGACTATCTACAAGACCAATGATAATGAAAGAGATGAAACAAGGTGAAACGCATAAACATGGAAATAGAACTAGGGTTAAGACCTAGAAAAGACATAGGAAAAATAGGGTTCTTGACAGCCTATTAGTCTCTGCTGATTAGGAACTGCACAGAGTACTGAAGATCGGTCCAATTACTTATTAGTCACTGCTAATAGCGACCGCTACTCCAATGCAGTCTGGTACTCATCAGTACCATCCTCATTGGGTAGTTCCTACTGACTAAGGAACAAGAAGTAGTTAACTCTTACTACTGGTAGCTAACTACTGTAGTAGGTACTTGCTTGCCTTCGTTCTCATGATACTTTTAACAATCTCTTAAGCATGTAGCGGCCATGTAGGTCCGTTACAGGAATATAGCGAGCCGTCACACTTATTTTTGAGACATGACAGATAAGCCCTTATCTCCAACAAGCTCTATCTCAACCCTCACCACAGTCAACTCTCAAAGCTCCACATTTTTTATATCACATCCTCTCAACTCCACGGCTACTGTGGTCCCACACTCTGGCTAAACTTTAAGCTAAAAATAATTAAATTTTAACATGTTGCAGTTATCTAAAGCATGTTCAGCCATAAAGAAGGAATTGGCATTGGATAAGTCTTTTCGGTTTTTATATATACAGTATTTCCTATGTTATAAGGAGAAAAGAAGAGGATAGGTGTTATTCACACCATAGCTTTGGCTGCATGCAACATTCTTGTACCTAGAAACAATGAAACTCTGATTAAAAAAACCAGTGAAGCCTACAGGAAGTGTGTCATCATCAACCAGAAGAGTGACTCAAAGCAGATGGTGAGCGGGAGAAAAAGACATGCTATGTGAAGAATCATAACAGTTACTCAGGAATATCAATTATCATTGCCGGGATTGACCGAACTATTACACTGGGTCTGTCTATTGTAACGCTTCGCCGCCAATGACAAAATGGAGCTGCTATGATACCTTTAAAGTGCTAAGCATTGATTCACAACCGAACGTGGACAAATGATGACACTTAGCGTCACTTAGCGGTGTCTCTTTTCTTTGTTGTTCAGAAATCATTATCAAGTATCGTACCATACTGAACTATCCCCACACACTCAAAAATACCCCTCCTGACCATAGTATGTGCTATAACTCGCATCCCCATGGCCCTTTTCTTTCAACCTCTATTACCTTAGTCTATTTACATCACTAAATGGGTTTCCGGTGGATGATCACGGTCCAGGTTTGAGGTTGGACAATATAATGTGGGATCTAATATCTAGATCCGTTGGTACACCGACAGACTATAATAGAATCTTTCTGGATATCGGCTCAATATTATGGTTGTGGCGTAGGTCTTCACGATGGCTCTTCTAGCTTAGGTAGGTCACGGTGATTGAGAAATATCTGTATTCAGTCTAATAAAAGGGACAAATATACTACACAATCAAAATGCACTAATTGTCAATTGCATCTGTATAGATATTAGAGGTATGTGAAAAAGTATAGTACTCCTCCGTCTCCTTACTCGATGATGGGAGCACGGAAAGGGAAAGCAGATAAGATGAGAGTCAGGGGGAAGAGTGATAAAAGGCGTTGCAGTATTTTGCTTTTTTGTTTATTGCTTTTGCTTATTGTTTTGTTTTGTTTGTGTTGTTGTTAGTTAGACCTGGTTAGAGTACCATAGCCCAAGATGGTACATGTAAGCACGATGAAATTCATTGTTATTATTATTTTCGAGGATGGGAGCAGCCACCTGTTTGTCAACCGGGCCGGGCAACATTGTACCATATATATCTTTACTGCAGCGGTTGACGAAATTAGGTTTACTCAGAATATAAACAACCCCAGAGATATTGGTTCCTAATTATCTTATCTCTAGAATATGCTCGATAGTAGACTATATGGGTAAGGTCATTCGGTGGGGTATAACATTAGGAGAAGGGGCTATCGCTTCATCCCCTCTCTATCAAGTAAATCATATCGGCTATTAAATCTGCATATAGTTGACTGCGGCACCCCAAAGATTGTGTTTTCATTAATAATAGTGTCTGCTCTCTACCCGCCTCATACGCATCTACAGAGGTTTAAATGAGCCGGCCCAGACACCTTTTATGTGGCCAGGGCTAGCAATCACCATACCAAATTAATTAATTGTTGGGGCGGGCCAGCCTAGTTTTGAGCTCGGGCCGGCCCATTTAAACCTTTCCTCATCCATGGGCACAGCCATCCCACCATCGCCGCGGATCATCTTCCCCCTCCTCCGCTGCGTCCTTCCCCGAGTTTGATAGTTATGGGCCCCTCCTAGGCTCACCAGCACGGCGGACCACCTTCTCCCTGCTCCTCTAGGCCCTTCTCCGAGTTTGGCTACTGTGGGCGCCTTGTAGGCTCACCACTGTTTGCATAACCAGCCTACGAGTGCTATATCTCAATAGCTCAATTAGCCTTGTACAATTAATGTTATCTCGAGAGAGAAAGCACAAACCTGGTCTCACAGTCTACAAAACCTTGGGCGACATATTCGTTGTAAACAATCATGTCGCCAGCCTCCTGGTACAGGTATTCCATTTCAGAGTACTACAAGAGGTGAAGTTTCGGGTCGTAAGGAGGAGGATTTGGCTCTGGAAGCACCTCATTCGCATCTTCACGATCCAGATATATCGATCCTAAAGATGATCAGGGAGATTTGAGACTATGAGGAGACGAGTTAAGAGGTCCTCGGTAGCGGGAATACGTTGTGCACGAATAGTAGACATTTGAAGTTTAATTTTGAAAGGGGTGTGTTTCTGGTTATAAAATCTAAGTCTATCTGGTACTTGATATATGGAGGTGTGTGTGATTCTGGGGGCTGTGTTTGATTGTTGAGGAAAGATTGTTCTGAGTAGTGTGCCGTCCACAGATTTAGGCACTTTTCTCAAGATTAATCACGATCTGCGTATTGCGCCCCCAACTAATCGCAGCAATATTGATTAACCCATCTATTTAAGAGGTACGGAGGGATATAAAGTAGTAGAGAATTATCTGGTAGGCCCCTTATAAGTACCATTAGCTATGCCCTACAATTAAGAATACAATAGTTCACCGGGTATGACATCCGAGGGATCGGCCCAAATATCGATTGGCTGGATCACCTCCAAAAATGAATCACATCGACTAGTATAACCGTAAACCGAATACATAGTTCACTTAGTCACCTAAATCACAAATGGTTCCACTACATCTTTAGCTACTGCCCAATATGGAGATGCTCTAACAGTCTATAGAGGATTTACGGAATTATCCGGGTAGTATGGATCGTGTGGCCAAGTCCTTGAACGCAGAGACTACCACTTACTCTCCTACTCCGTTACTTTAATACTCTGGATTACCAACTGAGTAA